>CM062602.1:34193610-34563610 GCA_031470985.1 Agastache rugosa
CTTGTGCAGTCACATACACAAGGTTTTAATCTGTGAGAGAAAATGAATTCCCAAGACACGAAGATGATAAATGTGCATCAGTAATAACTTTGCATTCAACACTTGATGACATGAAGAATTAATGTGAAACGAATAGTCACAGAATAGCATATACATATATGACAAGAAAACAAGATGTTTTAAGGTGGGGTTATAAATTAAAATTTGCACCTATTAGAACTACAAATCGTGTATATACTAACAACATAAGGCGACGACGACGACGGCAACAACAACACCACCTCAAACTTGCACAGATTCTTCGAAGATTGAAATAATTATTCCCCAAATATCTCAAACACAGCAAGATTAGTTGATTGATGACAATTGATTGCCACCCTTCAAATTAGATTCAGAAACATCAACGGGCAACCGAGACCATCCCAGAGAAGTATTCCTTCTCCTCTGCAGAAGCACTGTTGCAGATAGCAACAAGAATATTGCAGCTATCAATGGAAGCACAACACTAGTATGACCTTTCCTCCAGCTTCTCCACACAAAATCCGCACAGAACTCTCCATCAAAGCTTCCCATTGTGTTATTCAGCTTCCATATCTCAATCCCGTTGAGAATGGCATCAACTGCTCGCGGCAAGCTCATGTTTGATGGCCCCACGCTCAAGGCCAAGTTCCCTGAGCTCTCCCCATCCACCATAAAATCAGCATAAAACGGAGAAGCCAAGCGCGAATTGGTGATATCCGACAAATCCAAATTCTCGTATGCTAAGTTCCCATTCACATACACATTGAAATACAGCATGTTCGTAGATATACTAGCTATATCACAAAAATGCATACGCACCATATACCTATAACCCTTCTCAACTTCAAACGACCATGTCAGGTTCGTGTTTGGAATCGAATTATCATTGCTCTTAATCACCCTCGCCGTATTGTAGACATTATCCGGCCCGACTTCCCGGCTCGCCCCGCCCAATTGATACTTGATTCTGCCCCCAAAATGAACAGTTTCGGAACCCTCATTCGAATTCAAGAAGCTATCATCTGTTACCCAAGTCCTCCACAGAGAATCATTAAACGGCGTCACTTTGAATCCTCCAACATTCACTCTATGCACAGTCTCGAAGCCATTTCTCAACAATCCGAAAATCCTCTCATTCTTCTCAACATCGACCAGCTGCGCCACGTCAGCGATTAGGTCGCGCGGCGCGGTGATCACTTCTACGGCGTTCACGAACGCAAATCTAGATTTCTCGGAGGGCAGAAACGTAATTTTCAGCTCCCCGGAGTCGACAGGAATCACGAATTCCTTAATTATGGGGGAATTAAAGGTGTTCGAGAGGCGAAAGTTTCGTAGCAGCAAAAATCCGTTCGCGACGACATGAAATTCAGCTTCGTACAGATTATTACGATTATTCCGGAGAGGGGAGAAATGGAGGCGTACCAGATGATGAATTCCGCGATCTCTGATGGGGAACACGTAGTGCTCGGGGTGGCAGAAGGCTCTAGCGGTGTGGTAGAGCGGCGAAGAGGAGGCAGGCGGCGGATCTGAGCTCTCGAGCTGAATCGTCCGAGTCGACGCGAGGAAGCGCGAGTCGTCGCCTACGAAGACTCGGTGGTCGGCGTCCAGAGTCTCTGCGGCGCTCGAGCCACAGTTGATGAGGTAGTGGTCGGCTGGAGAGAAGGCAGACGCGACGGCGATGAAAGAGAGGATGAGGAGAGAGATGATTTTGGTGTTCGCCATTGGAGCGAGCTTCGATTTTAGAATTTGTGTATTTAGACTGTTCAGCCGGATTATCATTAGTGGTGGGTTAACATAACATAACAGAAGCGCGTGGGCCCACAGGAGAGAATACAATTATACAATAGTATCGTTTTTGAATTAGACGACGACTTTTTGCTATTTCCTTATTCACAGCCAAGCGTTTGCTAGGAAGTCGTGTGCCGGTCATAGAGATAAATTTACGTTTTCTTTTCTTTTTCTGGCGACGAGGAGAAATTGTTGTCGTTTTATTAGTTATTGAATCTCGTTGATATATATGCAACACTCCAATAAATTTAGTGTGTTGAGCTTGATTTTAAAAGTGGTACTTAAGTTTTGCATTCGTGAGTTTTTCAATAACGAACTTGCTCATTTAATTAGTAGAGTCACTTAACATTAAATTGTATTGTAAAATATAATTATATCGAGACCACGTACACTTTTTATGCTAATTTGTCGTTACACTCTTGAATAGTGGATGCGGACAAACTTGTGCTATTTGCTTATTTGATGTAATTTGCAGATAATTGTATAATAATCGGAAGTTAAATTATAATTTTGGACTCCAAGTATTTGGATGGTTTCATTTATAGACTATACTTTAGGTACCGATAAAATAGATTTGATAAGTATAATTTTGTTCAAATATAGAACAAACTCAGTTCTTCGGTGCCGATGTGTTGAATTGACGGTCGAAAAATCGAATGTGTTATTAGCACGTATTAAAGAAAATGATCTGAAAAAAATAGAAAACAACACCAATTTTTCTTTGAATTATTAAGTGAAGGAAATGGCGTTATTTTCTTACCCATTTTAATTAATTTCTTACACATTTTTTTTCTTTACTACGCGCTTATAAAATATTTAATTTTTGGTAGAAGTAGTAAATACACCCTTAACATATACCCCTTTAATCCTTTATCATACTTATCTTCCTATTTTTTTATTAGGAGCTGTCAGCACCCCCAATGTGCCATAAATAGTGCAAAAACCCACTCGCCTCTAACGGATGATTAACACCGTTAACAATTTTTAATTTTTTCAATTTTTTATTTTTTTTATTTTCTATAATTTGACTAACAACACCATTAATTTTCTATTTTCTTATTGTATTCTTATTTTTTAATTTTCTATTTTCTTATTAGGTCCCTCGCCTCTAACAGATTACGTTAATAATTTTTTATTTTTTTTTATTTTCTACTTTTATTATTGGTGTTTTCTCAAGAGATATATATAGTTTGAGTGAAGTTGAGTGGGACCCAATAAGAAAATGAAAAATTGTAAACAATAATCAGTTAGAGGCGAGAGATCCAATAAGAAAATAGAAAATTAAAAAGATGGAAAATTAAGAAAATAGAAAAATAAAAAATAAGAATACAATAAGCAAATATGTTGGGAAAATTAATAGAGTTTTGATTTGATACCAAAACCCAGCTGACCCCAACCGAGTAGATGATTGCTCAAACCCAAGTGTTTTTACAGCTCACCTGTTTGAGCTTATAGAGTTTCTAAGTTTACAGGTAGAATCGCTGAAGACGACGAGAAGACATAACGAAGACACGGCTAGCGGACACAACCGAGAATTCGGCGGAGCGGACCATAGCGCAGTCAAAGACCCGGCTCGGTGACGGAAACCCAGCTCAGTGTCGAAGACCCAGCTCGGTGTAAAAGACCCTGCTTAGTATCGATGACACAACTCAGGTCTAAGACACAGCTCAGGTTAATGACACAGCTCAGGTTGAAGACACAACTCAGGTTGAAGACACAACTCAGGTTGATGATACAGCTCAGGTCTAAGACAACTCAGAGTCGAGATGTAGCAGAGTCGAAAATGCTGAAGACAGTAGAGACGCTTAGCAGCTCGAAGACGAATACCTTCTCCAAGACAAGATCCCGATGTCAGAAGTTCTTATCTGACGCGGTCAAATCAGAGAAGAAATAGCTTCTCGCACGGATGACGGACACTCACCGTAGGCTAAAGGTCAGAAGTTAATAAGAGTAGGTAAGATTCAAACGGCTCTCTTCCAACGGCTAGTCTGAATCTCCACCTATATATATCTCCTCCACCATTGAAGAAAGAGGTTGATGAGACGACCGAAGAAATAAAAAATGATGGTCCCTGAGCTGGGTATTTGGTGTAGGGGGGGTGAATACACCAAATAGATTTTTAGAAACTTTTTCAAGTTAAATCACAGAGTTGGTGAGCTCAGTTATCGATCCAGCTGGGGAGGGTCAGCTGGGTAAATAACTCAGCTGGAGGTGCGGAAAGTGGTGGTTTGAAAACTTAGCTCGGTTACTTAGAAAAACTCAGTTTGAAAATATTAACTTAGCGTTTTCAACTTAGTCAGGTTGTGCAACTTTTAGAGAGACACAGCTGTCTTTGGAGAGTAGCTGTGTGTGCAGTTTTGAACAAATATGCAATGATATGAAGGAGTTAGTACACAGCTGAATATAAAGCGAAAGGAAAGAGAGAGAGTAAGAAACACGCGAGTTTTTACGTGGTTCGGAGTAACACCTCCTACGTCCACGACCAGGTTCACTGGTAATCCACTACCACTTGGTTTCCAAGTACCAAGCAACTTCACAACTCTAACCCGAGCTGTGTTCCAACAGTTTGCGGGCACTGTCAAGCCTACACCTTCAGTTTCCGGGTACTGAAGAACCTATCCACTCGAATTACGCGCTTCGAGCAAGCGTACCTTTACCTAACTTTTCTGGGTTTGGGTTTGGGTATGGGTTCCAACTATGAACGAGTTCTTACAATTAAGAACTTTAGAGTATGATGAACTCGTTCGAAATCTAGGCTAAAGTTATACAATGAATTTGGCCTAGGGAACAGACGAAAAACTAAGCAGTTTCTTAACTAGAAACACTTTAAGATAAAGTGTTCTTTGATCTATCTAGAACTGCTTGAGAGCTTTGGAAAGAATGAAGATTTCAGATAATGAAAGCTTGTAGAGAGTTTTTCGTATCTGATCCTGAGGTTGAAGACGGGTTTATATAGGTAGAGATTCAAGACTAGCCGTTGGAGGAGCCGTTTGAATCTTACCTACTCATCTTAAATGCAAGATCTGCCGTTGAGCGTATCTGCACCTGTCTTCATTTGAGTCACATCCTAGGTTCTGAAGTCTAGGATGCTGACTTGGCAATCCCTTATTGGTCGAGGTAGGTTGACTTCCTCTGATTCCGGGATCTTCTGCCTTTAGTGCTGGCTTTTGAAATTCAGAGCTGGACTGTCTTGAAGTGGAGTCTTCAGAGATAGTTCATTTGTTCTGTACAGCTGGACCAGCTGTGTTTTGAACTCAGCTCGAATTCTCTTCAGCTTGATCGAGCTCGGATCACTCAGTGAAGGTTGAGCCTTCTTGTCTTTTGCTAGCTTACTCATTTGTAAACACGGGTCGACTTATCGTCTTCTGTTGCCGACTCAGTAAACACTCTGTTGGGTTGACTTGTCTTCCGCTTCCTTAACTCCGTAAGCCTAGAAAATCTAAAGCTCAAACAGGCGAGCTGGAAAACACTATTTAGGTTGACGCGATCATCTATTCAGTTGGAGAATCAGTTGGGTTTTGGTATCAAATCGAAACCTTATAATTTTCCCAACAAAAAAGTAAATAGAAAAATGAACAACAATCTTCAAAGCTAAATCTTTCAAAAACACACAGCCGAGTCCATTTGTGTTCTTAGTTGTTCACATATTCAGTCATAGGCAGATTAGATCAGAATAGAAATATCTTAAGCCTAGTTTGAACGAGTTCATCACACTCCTTGTTCTTCATTGTAAGAACTCGTTCATAGTTGAAAAATCCATACCCAAACCCAAACCCAGAAAAGGTTAGGTTAAGATACGCCTGCTCGAAGCGTGTAATTTGAGTGGTTAGGTTTTTACAGTACCCGAAAACTGTATGTCATGTTCTTTAGTACCCGTAAACTGAAGAGGCTTCAGCTGTGTCTGTAAACAGTTGGTTATGTTTTGATACAGTACGTGGAAACCTGTATCCAGCTCGAGGAACTGAGCTGCAACGCTTGCTGACTGCGCGTAAAGTCAGTGGTATCCTTAGTGGATTACCAGATGGTTTTCTGGTCGTGAACGTAGGAGGTGTTATTCCCGAACCACGTTAAATTGCTTTGTTCTTTACTGCTTTATTTATGCATTCAGCTAACCTTTCATAAGCACATTTCAAGTTGCATAATCTGACTAAGAGAAAAGAAAAACAAAGCTTTGCAATATATTTGAAACAACAGACGGACTTTCCAAAACCCGTCAATTTCCGCACACACACACACATCCAGTTGTGTTGATCAAGCTGTCTTTCATCTGGATCGAACACAGTCAGCTCACTCAAAAGAGTTTTAATTGGAAAAGTTTTTAAACCTTGGTGTATTCACCCCCCTCTACACCAAGGTATCCGTCTTGGGACCAACAATTGGTATCAGAGCAGTGGTTCAAAAGATCACTGTATCTGTGTCAAGTCAGCCTTTTTGCTGATAGTGGTCACCTGAACAGATCCTTAAATTTCAAAATATTTTTAAAATTATTATATTGCATACTGTTGTGGAATCTTCCTAGTGCATGATCTCCCAACGTATGAGTCGATGATCATCAGATCTAAAAGTTCAGACTCAAAAGTTTTCTGAGCGAGCATCACGACATGATGTGGGATGACATTTCAGACGAATCCATCATCATCATAAAATCAGAAAGACAAACGGAAGAATGAATGATCAGGAGCTTGAAGATGAGAAACCACTGCTGATCAAGAAGCTGGAGATGGCCAAAGCTGAATCAGATCAAAGAATGGCTCAAGCCAATGCAAACACAGCTAGAACCAAACCAAACATGTACCAAAGAGATCGTACATAATCAAGCCAGCTCTCCAAGCTCAGTCCTATCAAAGAAGAGAACTGCTCGGCAACTCCAAGCCCAAGAAAAGCAGCAACTCCCAGCTGATCACAAAGTTCAAAGGCAGCAGATAAATCCAGCTGACTGGAATCAAAATCAAAGACAATGTCATTCAGCACAGACATCAAGGTCAACTAAAAGGACAGCTGAGAAGGATCTCAGCTGGTTATAAAGCTGAAAATCAATCGAGCTTCACATCAAGATTCCAGCAGACGGGATATCAAGCTAGATATCAAGCTGACAGAATCCAGCTAGGAAATGGACCTCATCAAAGAAAATGGAGTTCAATCAGTCAACAAGGTCCAAAGAAGAAAGGACCCCTTCAAGAACCAACCAGAAGTATCACTCACAAAAGATGACAAATCTGGGTTATCAATGGAACCCTAAACAACAAAGTCGGACCCAATCACAATTGGGTGTCAAAGGAGTGATAACAGGTCAAAGAGGGACATGTGCTTTTGAGGAATCATCAAGCATGATGTGAAAGAAAGACAGCTGGAAATCGAAGATTCTACCCCGGAAAGCAGCAGTGAACTCAGCTGATCATGGAACAGCTGACTGTCTTCTCAAAATTAGAGATCAAGTTGACAGACGAACGTAATTGTTGAGAAAATCACTGGCTCAAGTGAAGTAGGAAACAGCTGAGAAAAGATAGCCACCTACTATCAAATTCAGGGGGAACTCCACCGAGCTGGAAATCGACACAGTTGTGATATCAGCTGAAGGCAAAGACAATCCAACAGAATATTCAAGTAGAGAATCAACAAGAGAAATCCAGCTAAACTATCAAATATCATCCTCTGGATATCAAACAAAGCCGAATCAAGCGTGGATCACAGAATCCAGAAGAAAGATCATTCAGCTGAGGGGGAACAAACTCAGCTGGATCCCAAGTTCAGATTCAGAAGGATTACCCAGCTGAGGGGGAATCAAGCTACACTACGTCAGTCACAGAGCTCAAGGGAACTCATCTGAAGGAAAATCAAGCTATTCTCCAGATACTCAGCTGAGGGGAAAACTAGGTCAAGCAAAGGAAAAGACCACCGTAGTATCAGCTGACTTCTATATCCAAGCTGACCAGTTTGCGTCTCATGCATTTAATAATATGAGGAATATGCTATTTAAGTCCAATTATTTTGAATTCCTATTTTAAGAGGACATATGTTCCTTAGTTAAATTGCTTGATAAGTTTTCTTTCCCATCGCATTAAATGTAAAATCTAAAATGTACTGTAGCACGGTAGGATCGAGACAGAACGTAAAAACGTTTAAACTGCCTCACGCGTGGTTGCAATTCACTCATCGTAAGCACGTCAGCAAAATGTGATGAGTGAATCTCTCCTAGTCGTTGATCAGAATATCAGCTGTTTTAATCTCAACCGTTGATCCGTTATGGCAGTTGATATATATGGAAAAGATACACAAAATTCTTTCATCTTTATCTCTATGAAATTCAAATCTTCAAAATCTCTATCTATTTTCTACAAGTTATTCGCACGATCAAAATCAATAGATTGCAGAAATGACACCCAAGAAATCAACCGCAGGGATGAATCAGTTTGAAGCTCTTATGACAAAGCTATCTTTTGAAAGCGTTTTGTCCACCGCCAACCTCCAGATTTTAGAACTCAGAGAGATGGTGGATCTAGTTGCAGACTCCGGTCTCTTGCTATGGGCAACCTCCATGCCCAAGCTTATGCTGATGAGAGATGCCGCACTCTTCTATCTGAACATCATCGACGAAGATGGTTTCTACTCATCTTCATTCGATGTGATCGTCAAGGGCACTGATGGAAAGTATGATTCAGCAACCATTAACATCAAACTCAACAGAATGCTACGAAAAGTATTCAATCTACCCAACAAAGGAGAATTCATTCCAGACGATTACAGCCGTGAGGAAGTGGATGAATTTCTCAGTCAAGAGATGCTTATTTATCCAGAATAGTATAGAGCGAGCATGTCAAAGTTAATTCTCAAGCCAAAATACAGGCTGCTTCTGGATATTATGCAGAAGTGCATTCTGGGGATAGCTGGATCTCAAGGAGAGATCAGTATTCCAAAGCTCAAACCAATGATTGCCATGATCAAAGGCACAAATGTCAACTGGTTTGACTTCTTACTCAACCGACTGGTCAAGGAGTCAGAGAAGATCAAGTTCGACTCCACCAGGACGACGTATTCAACCTCAGAGCCCCTGTACCTATGCTCTAAGATTTCGTTCTTAATAGAGCAAGCTATAAAAGGGTGTTGGTCCCAAGACGGATACCTTGGTGTAGAGGGGCGGTGAATACACCAAGGTTTAAAAACTTTTCCAAGTTAAAACTCTTTTCAGAGAGCTGGTTGTATTCGATCCAGCTGGATGACAGCTTGATCGACACAGCTGGCTGTGTGTGTGTGCGGAATGTGGTGGATTTGGAAAGTCCGTCTGTTGCTTCAAATTATATTGCAAAGTTCTGTTTCACTTTTCAGTTAGTCAGTTTATGCAGCTTGAAATAATGCTCATGAGGGGTTAGCAAAATGCATAAAACAGAACAGTAAAGAACAAAGCAATTTTAACGTAGTTCGGAGTAACACCTCCTACGTCCACGACCAGGTTCACTGGTAATTCACTACCACTTGGTTTCCAAGTACCAAGCAACTTCACAACTCTAACCCGAGTTGTGTTCCAACAGTTTGCGGGCACTGTCAAGCCTACACCTTCAGTTTCCGGGTACTGAAGAACCTATCCACTCGAATTACACGCTTCGAGCAAGCGTACCTTTACCTAACCTTTCTGGGTTTGGGTTTGGGTATGGGTTTTCCAACTGTGAACGAGTTCTTACAATGAAGAACAAGGAGTATGATGAACTCGTTCAATCTAGGTTTAAGATGTTTATATTCTGATATATTCTGCCTAAGACTGAATGTGTGAACAACTAAGAACACATCTGACTGGCTGGGTGTTCTTGAAAGATATGGCTTTGAAGATTGTTGTTCATTTTTCTGTTTTGCTCTTTTATTGCTTCAGTCGTCTATTTCTTCACCAGTCATCTTTCTTCAATGGAGGAGGAGAGATATATATAGGTGGAGATCCAAACTAGCCGTTGGAAGAGAGCCGTTTGAATCTTACCTACTCTTGTTGACTTCTGGCCTTTACCTACGAAGTAGGTCTGCATCTGCAGAGGCTAGTTCTTCTCTTGTCAGACAAGATCTTTTGACATTGGGATCTTGTCTTGGAGAAGGTCTTCGTCTTCGAGCTGCTAAGCGTCTCTGCTGTGTCTTCAGCATTTTGGACTCTACTGTGTCTTGACTCTGAGCTGTGTCTTAGACCTGTGCTGTATCATCAACCTGAGCTGTGTCTTCAACCTGAGCTGTGTCACTGACCTGAGCTGTGTTTTAGACCTGAGCTGTGTCATCGACACTAAGCTAGGTCTTTTACACTGAGCTGGGTCTTTGACACTGAGATGAGTTTCCGTCACTGAGCTGGGTCTTGATACTGCAGGATCTTTGACTCTGCTTGGTCTTGCTCTGCTGAGTCTGCTCTGCTGAGTTCTTAAGCTGTCTGCTTAGCTGTGTCTTCTGCTGTCTTCATCTGTCTTCAGCTATTCTACCTATAAACTAAGAAACTCTATAAGCTCAAACAGGTGAGCTGAAAAATACTTAGGTTTGTGCAATCATCTACTCGGTTGGGATCAGCTGGGTTTTGGTATCCAATCAAAACTCTATTAATTTTCCCAACAAAGGGCACACAGTCAAGTGGGCTGATTCAGAACCGTTTCCAGAAATGAAGATTCTCTTCCAGAGAATTAATCAAATCAATGATCTCCTAAGAAAACAACCTGCTGTGAGAAAAGGCAAGAAACAGCTAGAATAAACAGAACCAGAAGTTCCAGCGGAGAAGAAACAGAGGAAAAGGAAGACAGCTGACCCCAAAACATCTGGAGGCCCAGTAGGAAAGAAGAAGAAAACAACTGTCGTTCCACCGACTCAGAAATTTTCAGAGGCTACTCCAACAATCTCACCAAGCAAGCCTAGTCAAGCAATGGTGATTCTCTCCCCACAGCCAGTATCAGCCTTCAATCAATTCGGATCAAACATCCTGGCTGATATGGGATTGAATGATGGATCGTGATCTAGCTCAAAGGACGAGCTGGATAATCCAATGAGTCATACACCTCTTCCACATTTCCCGACCCAGGTTATCGCACAAGTACTTGGCGATATTCCTGTTCATCCCAACTCATCCCAGCCCTTACCGCCTCACAGCTCACCACCCAAACAACATTCTCCTCCACCCAGCTCTCCAACCAAAGAGCTATCTCTTGTAAAAGAGTATGAAGATATTCAACTGGCTGAAGCTCCTTTACAGCCAGCTGACACCCAAGCTGAACCTTCTTACACTAATCCCAGCTCACCCCCAAAACAGCCATCACCCAAAGTTCAATCTCCCACGCAGTTGGCTGATGCTTCTTCACAGTGTGAACCCAATTGATCCAAATCCTCAAATCTCCTCAGAATCAGAGAATGATTCCACTGTCTCTCCATCACTCAACTCTACTGGCTCAGCCTTCATGGAAGCCATGTACGAGGACTTACGCATAGCAGAGATCAAGAGTATTCTAACTCAGTATCCAATTCTGGCGCACCTGCCCATTGTCCTCGTTAAAGTTGGAGATCTCAAGTTCTACATTGCCACCAAGATGGCAACTTGGTACCAGAATGAGCAGCTGATAGAGACCTTCTTCTACGAGAAGTTGAAGATAGATGAAGCACGCCAGCACACTTTTGGCTTTGGAAGCCTGGAGGATGCATACTTACATCAGGATGAGCTCATTAGAAGTATCATCGAAGTCTCTCAGCAGTATCCCAAGCCGCACCCAGCAGACGTCTGGGAGACAACCAACAAGCTTCTTACAGCAGCGGAATGGGAGACAACTTCTGGAGTTGAGAATTCCAAAGAAGTCTCAGCAGAGATTACCAAGGAAGCTGTACCAGAAAACACAGCTGAGGTAATGATCACTGAAGAACTAGCTGATGCAGTAGTTGAACCAGAAGAGGCAGCCCCACCAAGTCCAATTGCCAATGACACTCGCGCACTGGTCGAGTTTGAGGCAAACAAACCCAGTCATGCTGAATCCGGAACCCAAACGGAGCCCGACTCTGAATTTTCTCCGGCTCTTCAAAAGAAAATCCAGGATTACGTAGAAAGGGTTTTTCTAATGGAAAGCATGAAAAATTAAGCTGACCTTCTTCTTCGGTGTACAGCTATTGAAATGCAGGCAGAAACTCAAAGACAGACTATCGATGAAATGCAGAAGTCCATCTACACCCTTGATGAGGACACCGACAGGAATCTCAAGCAGTCTCTTGTTTCTCAAGATCTCGAACTCAGAAATCATCTAGAGAAGAAAGTTCCTGAGATTGTAACAAGACTTCAAGTTCCACTGGTTGATGACATAGCAAATCTCTCAAGCCAGCTGGAAGCCATCAAAAAGTCTACTCTCTCCAACAGCTCTAACATCCGCCAACTCTTCAACCTTTTCAAAGAACTGGATGCTCAGTTTAGCGCTGGAAGCAGCAGCACTGATCAGTTAAACATCGTCACAGCTGAAAACACAGCCAAGATCGCTGATATTGAAGGTGCTCTCCCCAAGCTCAATGCAACAGTTGTCAACCTATCTGCATCCCTTGTTGATAATGCCAAAAAGAGAGAAGATAAGGATGGAGCTGGAAAAACAATTGAGAGAGAAGCTGCAGCTCAAGGGGAACTGGTGCAGTCCAATCAGTCTGAAATCGACAATTTTGCTAAAGAGCTAGATGAGGATGAACCATCTACAACAGTCAAAGAGACGTGGAGAGAGAAAATGGTTGCTCTTGCCAAAGCTTGTGGATATAAGCCAAAGGAATACAAGGACTATCACTGGCTGTGTAACTTCCACAATGAGCAAAGAAAAGAAATAGAGGAACTGGACAAAATCATAAAAAATAAAGCCGAATCGCTCAAGCCTGCTGAGAAAAAGCAGAAGAAGAAAAGACAGAGCTACAGGCAAGCTAAGAAGAAACAAGTCCTAGCAGCCTCAACCGACAAGAAGAACCCAGATGATGTCAATGAAAACTGGGAACAATGCAAAACAGAATTCATCAAAGAATTCTACTACTTAAATCAGTACGAAGGCATGGATCCAGAAACTGCTTTCCAGAATTATCTTCCCGAACTCCATGAGATGGATCCAATGATGGCAAGATCAATTGCCCTATACGCCAAGAGAAATAACGTCCAGCTGAAGGCTCCAAAAGTCAAGCAATTGAAGTATCCCACTTTAGTTGGAACAAACCTTCCTGACAAAGCACATATTATCAAAGATGTTCATCACTGGGCTGGAAAAAGAGGAATCTCCAAGTCGAAAAATCAAGTCGAATGGAATAACTTGGAGGAATTCATCTTCAATAGATATGGTCTCAAGACTGACCATCAAATGGACGAACAGAGGAAGTAGCACAACTGAAGACCCACCCAACTGGGAATATTTTCTTTTGAACTTTTGTAATTAGAAAGTTGTAAGATTTCCACTTATTAATGAAAAGTTCGTTTTATCAATATCAACCTGATGACAATCACTCTTTGTCCAGGCTCTGAATTTGATTATCTTCTATGAATGTTTATTTATTTTGAAACCCCGTTTCCTATTTAGAAGGAAGTAAATTGTTTTTCTCAGCTAGGTTTTGGCATCATCAAAAAGGGTGAAATTGTTGGGAAAATTAATAGAGTTTTGATTTGATACCAAAACCCAGCTGATCCCAACCGAGTAGATGATTGCGCAAACCCAAGTGTTTTTACAGCTCACCTGTTTGAGCTTATAGAGTTTCTAAGTTTACAGGTAGAATCGCTGAAGACAGCAGATGACATAGCAGAAGACACAGCTAAGCAGACACAACTGAGGAATTCAGCAGAGCAGACCAAGCAGAGTCAAAGACCCAGCAGTATCAAGACCCAACTCGGTGTAAAAGACCCAGCTTAGTATCGATGACACAGCTCAGGTCTAAGACACAGCTCAGGTTGAAGACACAACTCATGTTGAAGACACAGCTCAAGTTGATGATACAACTCAGGCCTAAGACAACTCAGAGTCGAGATTTAACAGAGTCGGAAACGCTGAAAATAGCAGAGACGCTTAGCAGCTCGAAAACGAAGACCTTCTCCAAGACAAGATCCCGATGTCAGAAGATCTTATCTGACGCGATCAAATCAGAGAAGAAATAGCTTCTACAGATGCAGACCTAGGCAAAAGGCCAGAAGTCAATAAGAGTAGGTAAGATTCAAACGGCTCTCTTCCAACGGCTAGTTTGAATCTCCACCTATATATATCTTCTCCACCATTGAAGAAAGAGGTTGGTGAGACGACCGAAGAAATAAAAGAGTAAACAGAAAAATGAACAACAATCTTCAAAGTCAAATCTTTCAAAAACACCCAGCCAGTCAGCTGTGTTCTTAGTTGTTCACATATTCAGTCATAGGCAGATTAGATCAGAATAGAGATATCTTAAGTCTAGTTTGAACGAGTTCATCACACTCATTGTTCTTCATTGTAAGAACTCGTTCATAGTTGAAAAATCCATACCCAAACCCAAACCTAGAAAAGGTTAGGTTAAGGTACGCCTGCTCGAAGCGTGTAATTTGAGTGGTTAGGTTTTTACAGTACCCGGAAACTGTATGTCAGGTTCTTTAGTACCCGTAAACTGAAGAGGCTTCAGCTGTGTCTGTAAACAGTTGGTTATGTTTTGATACAGTACGTGGAAACCTGTATCCAGCTCGAGGAACTGAGCTGCAACGCTTGCTGACTGCGCGTAAAGTCAGTGGTATCCTTAGTGGATTACCAGATGGTTTTCTGGTCATGAACGTAGGAGGTGTTACTCCGAACCACGTTAAATTGCTTTGTTCTTTACTGCTTTATTTATGCATTCAGCTAACCTTTCATAAGCACATTTCAAGTTGCATAATCTGACTAAGAGAAAAGAGAAACAAAGCTTTGCAATATATTTGAAGCAACAGACGAACTTTCCAAAACCCGCCAACTTCCGCACACACATACACATCCAGCTGTGTTGATCAAGCTGTCTTTCAGCTGGATCGAACACAGCCAGCTCACTCAAAAGAGTTTTAATTGGAAAAGTTTTTAAACCTTGGTGTATTCACCCCCCTTCTATACCAAGGTATCCATCTTGGGACCAACAAAATAAAAAAATAGAAAATTAAAAAAATTATAAATTAACGGTGTTGTTAGTCAAATTATAGAAAATAAAAAAATTTAAAAAATAAAAAATTGTTAACGGTGTTAGTCATTCATTAGAGACGAGGAGGTTTTCGCACTATTTATGCCATATTGGGATGCTGACAGCTTCAAATTAAAAATATAAAGGTAAATATGATAGAGGGTTATCTGACGGGGTATTTACTACTTCTCCCTGATGGTCCCTGAGCTGGGTCTTTGGTGTAGAGGGGGGGTGAATACACCAAAGATAAAGTTCTGAAAACTTTTGCAAGTTTAAAACAGAGTTGGTGAGCTCAGTTATGAATCAAGCTAAGGAGAGTCAGCTGGGCAAATAACTCAGCTGTCGGTGCAGAATGTGGTGGTTTGAAAACTTAGCTCGGTTGGTTAGAAAAACTCAGCTTGAAAAGATTATCTTTACGTTTTCGGCTTAGTCAAGTTGTGGAACTTTCAGAAAGACACAACTGTCTTTGGAGAGCAGCTGTGTATGCAGTTTTAATAAAATATGCAATGAGATGATAAAGTTAGTATTAAAACTGAAGATAAAGATAAATAAAGAACACGAGATTTTTACGTGGTTCGGAGTAACACCTCATACGTCCACGACCAGATTCACTGGTAATTCACTACCACTTGGTTTCCAAGTACCAAGCAACTTCACAACTCTAACCCGAGCTGTTTTCCAACAGTTTGCGGGCACTGTCAAGCCTAACCTTCCAGTTTACGGGTACCAAAAAAAAACCTTACAGACACTTGAATTTCTCGCTTCAAGCAAGCGTAACCTTGACCTAACCTTTCTGGGTAAAGAGGGGTTTGGTTTGGGTTCCAACTATGAACGAGTTTTTACAATTAAGAACTTTAGAGTTAGATGAACTCGTTCAAGATCTAGGCATAAGATATACAATAAGTTCTGCCTAGGGATCAGACGAAAAACTAAGCAGTTTCTGGACTAGAAACACTTTAAGATAAAGTGTTCTTTGAACTACGTAGAACTGCTTGAGAGCTTTTGAAGACTTTGAGATTTTTCAGAGAATGAAAGCTTGTAGAGAGTTTTTCGTTATTGATCCTGAGGTTGAAGACGGGTTTATATAGGTAAAGATTCAAGACTAGCTGTTGGAAGAGCCGTTTGAATCTTACCTACTCTTCTTAAATTCGATATCTGCCGTTGGGCGATTCTGATAGCTGACTTCTGCTGTAAACACAGCTGGGTTGTCTGCTGTCTTCTGCTTCCGCTGTCTTCCGCTTCCTGACCCTGTAAACCTAGAAAATCTAGAGCTCAAATAGGCGAGCTGGAAAACACTACTTAGGTTGAAGCGATCATCTATTCGGTTGGAGAATCAGTTGGGTTTTGGTATTAAATCAAAACTTCATAATTTTCCCAACAATTTCTCCCTTTTTGACGATGCCAAAACCTAACTGATACAACTTATGACGCAAAGAAAATTGTGTTTTATTAATGTAAAAAAAATTACATCATAAAACAGGAAAAAGAAAGAAAGAAAGAAAATTCAAAATTCTTCAGTCTTCAATCCCAGTTGGCTGGGTCTTCTCTTCTGCATCCACTGCTTCTTTCTTCTGACTCGTTTCTTCTTCATCTGATTCAGCTGGTTCCTCTAGCTCAGCAGTTTGCCTTCTTTGTCTCATTCTCTTCCCCCTTTTGTTGGCATGATCAATCAAGGTGGGAGACAGACAACATCAGCTGTTGCGATGTCTTAGATTGGCAATACTGTGGTTTTCACCTCTGAGCAGCGAGGTCTGGAGTCTCGGTGGCTCAGCTGTTGCATTAGCTGGCTCTTCTTCAATAGCATAAGCCTCAGCTGTGATTGCAGACACAGCGTCCTTGGCTTGTTTCAGCTGTGGCGGTCCAGCTGAGTGCTTGGAGGTATGAGTTGGCACTAGAGATGACATCTTCTGAGTAGGGCACAACTTCATTCCTTGCAATTTTGCTTCTTCAGACTTCATTAGATTGAATGAGAAAGTCTGATTCAGCACTTGAGGGACTTGAGTATTCCCCTTTCACTTCTGAAGTGGTGGGTATGGGGTTCAGCTCATGTTTTCATCATTCAGCTGCAAGTGATCATCGGCTGGATGATGTTTTCCACTTGAGCTTGGTGCAGGGGCTTGAGCTCCAACTTCCATGAGTAGATCTCAAAGTTGGTGTCCCTGTTAAACTGAAGAAAATCGAGGAGAAGGCGGTTGAAGTATTCCATCTGTCGTGGAGTTTAAGCTTAGTTGACCAGCTGGAATACGTCGTTGCGGCGTTGATGATGACGATGTTCACGCAGGTGCATGAACTTCTTCTCCACCATAAGAAACCACCGTTTGTGGGCCTTCTGCTCCTCGGAGAGTAATTACGAATTCTCTCTTAATGTCAGCTGGCTTCCCGGCTGACTGACTGAGCACCTTTGACTTGAGTCTTCTGTTTGAAGACGGTGCTTCATCTTTTTTTGTCTCCTCAAGTTGTTTCCTATTCCCAGCTAGAAAGGAAGTAGATGCATGTTACTTTGTCTCCTGCATCTTTTTCTGTGCCTCCTGTGACGGAGCAAGAGTTTTGACATAACTGCTCTTAAAGACTCCATCTTTATCAACATCTCGTCCAGTTCTGTTGATGTTGATTTTCGCATCCCAGGGAGTTGTATGTCTCGTTCTCTCTTTTATTTTAAGAGAAACAGTGGGGCGGAGGAGGCCTTTTTCCTTTGACATTCCCAGGAAGATTTCTGCAGCTTCCTGTTGAATGTTCTTGAGCTTTGCAATCCCCCACGGCGTTAGACCGGATCCGTCGATGGGCTTTACCTTCTCCTGGAACTCCGTCTTCTTGAGGTTTCGTGAGAGTTAAACAACTCTCATCTTGAAGCTTTGACAGATTCTTCATGTTTGATTGGCTTCAGGATATATCTTTCTAGATTCCATGTTCTTCTTCTGTAACTTTTGTTAGTAGAACAAATAATACCAATTGAAGGAAGAAGAAAAAGTGCCGAAAGACTTTTTAGGGTTTATGTAAAATTTTACGTATCTCTTCTATCATATTTATATCAACTTTCTTGATGAATGGACGATCAAGATTTGTAGTTTGATAAGAAGATCTACGATTGGGAGTAATTCTCGCGTCATGTCAGTTTTGAGTTAATGCGCGAGAGGGGATGGTTGGGGCATTTTGACTTTTGCCTCGAAACTCCCGTGTTTCAGTTCTTTGCAGATTTTTTTTTAATTAAGTTTGATTAGAAATGATAAGATATGATTTGACTAAAAGCAGAGTGAGTAGGTGTAGTTAATGATGTTGCAAACCTCTCAGCTGATCATTGTAGTCAGTTGATACCTCGGTTAAGTGGTTGTGCTGAGTGATCGTTTTTCCAGTTGGTTCCCCCTCAGCTGAATAATCCTTCAACTTAGGCTTCTGGCTGAGCTTGATTCTTTCTCGGCTGTTGCCAGTGATGTTGATTCTGAATTCCAGCTGTCTGCTTCCATTTGGCTGGGTCTGCTTCCATTCAGCTGGGCCTGCTTCCATTCAGCTGGGTGAAGCATCGTCTGGGTTGAGTAATCCAAGTAATCCGCACATCATTTTGAATCTTGTTTCTATCAGCGGCTTTGTGAGTATATCAACCCGCTGTATGTCTGTGTGAATTTTCTCAACAATCACATCCTTCTTTTCCACGTGATCTCTGATAAAATGATGACGTACGTCCACATGTTTGCATCTTGTGTGATGTACTGGATTCTCTAATATAGCAATCACACTTGAGCTATCACAGAAAATTGGAACTTGTCCAGTTTTCACTTCATAGTCATCCAGCTGATGTTTCAGCCAGAGAATTTGTGAGCAGCAGCTTCCAGCTGCCATATATTCTGCTTCAGTTGTGGAGGTTGCGACACACGTTTGCTTCTTTGAAAACCATGAAATCAACTTGCTTCCTAGGAACTGACAAGTTCCTCAAGTTGATTTTCTGTCCAGCCGATCTCCAGCGAAGTCTGAGTCTGAATATCCAGTCAGCTGTAAAGTGTCTTCAGCTGGGTACCACAATCCAACATTCTGAGTTCCTTTGAGATATTTGAGAATGTTCTTGGCTGCTTGCATGTGTGCTTCCTTTGGATAAACTTGAAATCTGGCACACACTCCGACTGCGAAAGAGATATCTGGACGACTCGCTGTTAGATACAGCAGGGAACCGATTATACCTCTGTATTTGCTGGAATCCACTGAGTTTCCTTCAGTTCCAGGTTCAATCTTCCAGTTGGTGTTCATCGGAATCTTTACAGTTCTGCTGAATTGAACTCCATACTTGGCAATCAAGTCTTTCACGTACTTGGATTGATTTATAAAAATCCCTTCTGCTGATTGTTTGACTTGAAGTCCTAGGAAGAAGCTCATTTCTCCCATCATAGACATTTGGAACTGTTCTGACATCATCTCTCCAAATCTTTGGCATAAGAATGTTGATCTTGATCCGAAGATGATGTCGTCTACATAGATTTGAACAACCAGGATATCTTCTCCTGACTTGATGGTGAAGAGAGTTCTGTCTACTGATCCCTTCCTGAATCCTTTGGATATAAGGAAGTTTGATAGAGTATCGTACCAAGCTCGAGGTGCTTGCTTCAATCCATAAAGCACCTTATTTAGCTTGTAGACTTTATTTCCTTCTACTTCAAATCCTGGAGGTTGATCAACATAGACATCTTCTTTGATTTCTCCATTTAAGAATGCACACTTCACATCTATTTGATAGACCTTGAATTTGTGATGTGCTGCATAAGCGAGAAAGAGTCTGATTGCTTCCAATCGCGCTACTGGAGCAAATGATTCTTCGAAGTCAATTCCTTCCTGCTGGGTGTATCCCTTGGCAACCAGTCGAGCTTTGTTTCTGATGATGACTCCAAGGGTATCCAGTTTGTTCTTGAATATCCATTTAAGTCCTATGACTTTGACTCCTTCAGGTCTGTCGACCAATTCCCAGACACAATTTCTGAGGAATTCATTCAGCTCTTCCTGCATGGCATTTTTCCAGGGCACGCTCTTTAAAGCTTCGAGAATTGATTGTGGCTCTGGAACTTGAGCTACATAACACGCCATTAGAGCTGTGTCTTCATCATAGACTGTCAGTTCTAGCTCTACTGAGAGTTTAGCTGTGTCAGCTGCTTTTTGATGATCCGAAGAAACTTGAGCAGCTGAGCTTCTGGTTTTGACTTGGTCAGATGGTTCTCCAATGATTGCTGATGATGGATGATCTTCAATCCATCTTCTTCTTTTACGAATTTCTTCTTCTAGCTGATTGATGCTAGAAGTGGCAAGAGTTCGTCTGGCTTGGAGTTGTTCTGGAGTTAAGTCTTAAGAAAGACTCTCTCTTTGGATTGAGTGTTGATGTGACTTCTGTAGAGGCTCTGCTGGAGATGGAGCTGAGGATTCAGCTGTGTCTGGATTTCCAACTGATGACATTTCCTCTTGATTTGGCGTTGGAGATTCCTCTTGATTTCCAGCTGGTGGAGCTTCCTGATTGATTTGAAGTTCCTCTTCTGGCTCATCATCCCAAATTAATGGTTTGGCCAGATTCCTGATTCGATTTTCTTGAGCTCTTGTCTGAGTCTGCCTTGAAGATTCTCCTTCATTTCTTCGTTTGATAGTCTCTATATTCGAATGATGATTCGTCAAAGGTAACATGTGGAGTTACTTCGACCGTTTGAGTTCTTCTGTTGAAGACTCTATATGCTTTACTCACAGCAGAATAACCAAGGAATACTCCTCGGTCAGTCTTCGTGTCGAACGTCTTGAGCTGTGTTTTTCCATTGCTTAGGATATGACATTTGGATCCGAAAACCTTGAAATATCTAATGTATGGTGTTCTATTGTTCCATAGCTCATACGGCGTCTTTCCTTGCCTTGATGTGAGTAGGGAGCGATTCTGAGTGAAGCAAGCTGTGTTGATTGCTTCGGCCCAGAACTTCTTTGGAATGGCAGAGCTGGCTAGCATTGAGGTAGCTGCTTCTTTGAGTGTTCGATTTCTTCTTTCTGCTACACCATTTTACTGAGGTGTGCGTGCTGCTGAGGTTTGATGTTGAACTCCATTCTTCTCGCAGTATTCATAAATAGTTTCATTCAGAAACTTTGTTCCTCGATCTGATCTGATTGACATTATCTTACACTCCTTCTGAGTTGACAATCTTTCCAGCAGGATTGGCAGCTTTGTCCTTGTTTCGCTCTTCTGGTACAGGAATGACACCCATGTGAATCTTGAGAAGTCATCAACTACGACCAGAGTATATTTTCTGCCATTGAAGCTTGCTGGAGTAACTGGTCCAAAAAGATCCATGTGAAGGAGTTGAAGTACTCGATCAGTTGACTGAACTGGCTTGAGAGAGAATGAAATTCTTGTTTGTTTTCCTTGTTGACACGCGCTGAACATATGGATTTTGTCATATACTTGATCTGGAATTCCATTAGCGAGCTGGTTCCTAGCCAGTTTGTTGATTGTCTTGAAGTTGAGATGGTTCAGCCGTCTGTGCCACAGCCAGCTGACTTCATTGCTACTTTTCGATACAAGACAAGTCTCCGGAGGGCTGCTGTTCCAGTCAGCGAAATACATGTTTCCTTCTCTTTTCCCTCTTAGTAGTATCTGTTTGGTTTCCCTGTACTTCACTGTGCATCCTTGTGCATCAAACTTGACAGAAAAACCGTTGTCGCAGAATTGGCTAATGGAAAGCAAGTTATGTTGCAGTCCTTGTACATAAGAAACATTTGGGATCATAACATTTTTAGTTTTAAATGTACCATAACCTTTGGTTAGGCCTTTGGAGTTGTCTCCAAATGTTACTTGAGGGCCTGGATGCTCGATATATTTCTGGAGTAGATGCTTTAAGTGCGTCATGTGCTTGGAGCATCCACTGTCCAAGTACCACAGCGTTCTCATCGACTCCTTAATGATGCGTTGATCCCTTGCAACCTATACAAAAGATCAAAATTTAGGTACCCAGTTTTAATTAATGGGTCCTTGTGGGTTAGACAGAGATCCTTTAACGACCCAGATCTGCTTGATGACTCGAATTGGGTCATTTGATCTGATAATTCTTCCAGCTGAGTTGATATACACATTCATTGTGTTCTTCGGTTGTTGCTGGTGGGGTCTTGATCTCTGTATCTTCCCGGCTTGATGTCTTGGTCTCTTTTGGTATCCTGCTGAGTACCCAGCTGAGACGTTCCTTTGTCTTTGCTGTCTCTTGTGATACCTTGGCTGGAATTGGTTCTCCAGCTGGTGATCATATGAGTGATATCCAGCTGGATATCTCCTCTGATATCTCGGTTGATATCTTTCGACGTGTTGTTGCTGTTGCTGGTATCTGTATTGTCCAGCCTGTTGTCTTTGTTGAGGTTGAGCACGTTGCTGTCTATTTTGAGCTTGAGGTTGTCTCACAGTTGGCCTTCTTGATGCCTGCTGTGTCCTCAATGGTTGTTGATGGGTTGCTGGAATTGGGTTCTCTTTTACTCGTACAAACATTACCTTTTGTTCCACTCGTGGAGGCAATGTTTGTGGCATCCTTTGATTCATTGTATTCCAGTCCCGCTTTGAGTGATGCTGGACGTTGTGCACTTATAATCTCGTCCATTGTTGATGTGGCTTTGATGAGAGCTACTATCTTCTTAGACAGTATCTCTTCGATACTTTTTAGCTCGATGATCTCAGCTGACTTCTTTTCCAATTCAGCTATGGCCTTTTCCAAATCTTCCATCAGTTGTTTCTTTTCATAGTAGAAGTCCTTCATCAGCTGATCTTGTTTCACTATTTTGTCTTTTAGTGAAACGACTTCCTTTTGGATCTGTGATGTATCAGCTGCTTCTGATACCCTTTTCCTTCCCAGTTCCACCTTTAGCTCGGCATTCTCACACATTACGACGTCAAGGATTTCTTGGAATCGTTCATAACCTTCTCTACTAGACTCCAATCAGGTAGCCCTGATTCTGAAACCTGTGTAGAGTGTTCGTGTGATGGTGAGGGGTTAGAAAGATTTTGAGTTCTAGACATTACCTCATCTTCATCGATGTCGTCTGTTTGTCCCATGAAGCATGTATCCCAATCAGGTTCATCATGAGCCATCAATGCTTCTTCTTCTGAGTCTGAAAATGGCATGTGATCTTCCATTTTGTTGCACTCTGACTCCTCGTCTGCGATGTAGGCTCTCCTTCTGTCAGCTGCCTTTGCTTTCAGTTGGTCTTTATCTTTCTTAGATAGCTTCGGACAGTCTAGCCGGTAGTGTCCTGGTTCCTTGCAGTTGAAACAGCCTTCTTCTTTTCGTTTGTCAGCTGACTTCTCATCAGCTGCTGCGTACTTGTCTCTATAAGTTCTTGCGAACTTCTTGTACTTGCCCTTGCTGGTGTTGAGTCTGTTGTAGTTTTTGACCAGCATGACTATTTCTTCAAGTAGCTCTTCCTTGGTCATATCCTTCTTGTCCTTCTTTGAGGACTCGGCTGTCTGCATGTATGAGGATTTTTCAGAGTTGGCTCTGAACGCAATCTCCTTTGGCGCAGGTGTCAGCTCTCCATCATTCTGATTGCTTGAAGATTCTTTCATGGTAATCTTCAAGTTTTATTCGTTGGCTTTGAGCAGGAAGAATAATCTTTCAGTTGAAAGATCGCCCAAGTCACTTCGACTTTGGTGCACCACCTTATATGTGTTCCATTCAGCTGAGATTGCTGAAAGGACTTTTAGATTTTTTTTCTCGCTGGGTATATTTCCCAGTTCTGATAGTTTCTATTTCTACCACTATATTGGAGAATCTGAGTTCCATCCCTTCGATGGACTCGTTGACAGTCTGCTTGAAGTTATCAAACTTCTGGCAGGCGATTGTGAATTTATTTTCTTTAATCTCCTCAGACCCTTCGCATAGCTTGGCCAGGGTTTCCCACATCTCCTTTGCGGTTTTGCAGTTGATGATTTTGCTGAGGTAGGTGTTGGAGACCGTTGATGAGATGGTGTTCCTCGCAAAGCTGTCTAATCCAGCTTGCTTCCTTTCTTCTGATGTATGCTCACTCTTTGGCTTGGGAATAGGCTGATATGTTGGCTGTCCACCATCTTGAGCTGAAACAAGCTCGTTTCCTTGTTTGTAGATAATGATGGGTCCGTCTGTGATGACATCCCACATCATGTCATGATGCGCAAAGAGAAAGCTTTTTAATCTGAACTTCCAGATTGCGTAATCATCGACCGAGAAGGTGGGAAGATTCCTGTTAAGATAAGAATCCATAAAAATATGCACATAATGTAATAATATGAGTTTTTTTCAATAAAGAGGATCTGTTCAGTTGACCACTGACAGATTATCAAGACAAATCTCTTGATTCAGAACCAGCGGTCTTTTGAACCACTGCTCTGATACCAATTGATGGTCCCTGAGCTGGGTCTTTGGTGTAGAGGGGGTGAATAAACCAAAGATAAAGTTCTGAAAACTTTTGCAAGTTTAAAACAGAGTTGGTGAGCTCAGTTATGAATCCAGCTGAGGAGAGTCAGCTGGGCAAATAACTCAGCTGTCGGTGCGGAATGTGGTGGTTTGAAAACTTAGCTCGGTTGGTTAGAAAAACTCAGCTTGAAAATATTATCTTTACGTTTTCGGCTTAGTCAAGCTGTGCAACTTTCAGAAAGACACAGCTGTCTTTGGAGAGCAGCTGTGTATGCAGTTTTAATAAAATATGCAATGAGATGATAAAGTTAGTATTAAAACTGAAGATAAAGATAAATAAAGAACACGAGATTTTTACGTGGTTCGGAGTAACACCTCCTACGTCCACGACCAGATTCACTGGTAATTCACTACCACTTGGTTTCCAAGTACCAAGCAACTTCACAACTCTAACCCGAGCTGTGTTCCAACAGTTTGCGGGCACTGTCAAGCCTAACCTTCCAGTTTGCGGGTACCAAAAAAAACCTTACAGACACTTGAATTTCTCGCTTCAAGCAAGCGTAACTTTGACCTAACCTTTCTGGGTAAAGAGGGGTTTGGTTTGGGGTTCCAACTATGAACGAGTTCTTATAATTAAGAACTTTAGAGTTATATGAACTCGTTCAAGATCTAGGCATAAGATATACAATAAGTTCTGCCTAGGGATCAGACGAAAAACTAAGCAGTTTCTGAACTAGAAACACTTTAAGATAAAGTGTTCTTTGAACTACGTAGAACTGCTTGAGAGCTTTTGAAGACTTTGAGATTTTTCAGAGAATGAAAGCTTGTAGAGAGTTTTTCGTTATTGATCCTGAGGTTGAAGACGGGTTTATATAGGTAAAGATTCAAGACTAGCCGTTGGAAGAGCCGTTTGAATCTTACCTACTCTTCTTAAATTCGATATCTGTCGTTGGGTGATTCTGCACCTATCTTCATTTGTGTCACATCCTAGGTTCTGAAGTCTAGGATGCTGATTCGGCAATCCCTCATTGGTCGAGGCATGTTGACTTCCTCTGACACCGGGATCTTCTGCCTCTGGAGCTGGCTTTTAGAATCAGAGCTGGATTGGGCAAACTGACTTGAAGTGATGTCTTCAGAGTTAGTTCCTTTGTTCTGTACAGCTGGACCAGCTGTATTGAACTCAGCTTGATTAATCTTCAGCTTGATCTTCAGTTGGATCCTGCTCCGTTTTGAACTCAGCTCAGCTGGAAAACTCAGCTGATAACTGACTTCTGCTGTAAACACAACTGGGTTGTCTGCTGCCTTCTGCTTCCGCTGTCTTCCGCTTCCTGAACCTGTAAACCTAGAAAATCTAGAGCTCAAACAGACGAGCTGGAAAATACTACTTAAGTTGAAGCGATCATCTATTCGGTTGGAGAATCAGTTGGGTTTTGGTATTAAATCAAAACTTCATAATTTTCCCAACACTCCCTTAATTTTTTTTATTACCAACTAAACACTCCGAGTCTCCGACATTAGAACACTGAATTGGTTTTAAATTTTAATTGAATTTATCAGATTCGTTTTGATAAATATCTAAAAAATTTAATTTGATAAGTGAGATAAAGTTTATAGGGATTATAGGTTTGGTGGTCGGGTACATATTGGGTTTGTTAAATTATTAAAATCCGCAAATTAACCCACCGCCTTTTTCGAATTTTAATAGTGGGGTGTTTGCTCCAAATCCAGACTTAAAAGATTTGATTATTTGAAATTTGGCAATTAAAAATTTAGGTAAACAGCTATTGCATCCCACATAAGTCCTGCATTAGAGTTATAAATAAATAATAAAATCAGTATTAGTATTTGTTTTTAGATTTTAAACTAGTAGGTAGCCCGTCGTAATTCGACGTGAAATAACTTTATGTTTTAATTTATATGTATATATTTTAAGAATAATTTTATATCTTATTTAAATGTTGTGATATTATTTGCATTAATTATTAATCAAACTTAGAAAATTAATTTTATTTCGCGTATCTAAATTTATAATTAGGAATAATAATAGATCGGGTATACTCATTCATTATATATTTTCTAAATCTAAATTTGTTTAGAATTTTTCTACATGTTGGTTCGAATCTCGGTTAAAATAGTGACTTTACTGTACATACTAGTCTAAAATCCGTTGAGTAATACTCGATAAAAATATGAACACTCCAAGTAAAATTAATTAAAATTAGTAAACATCATTCTTTTTATGTTATTTGAACCGTCTCTTTGGTTTATGCTAAATTACTCGATAAAAATCTAAACAAAGTTTCTATTAATTAAAATTAGTAAAAATCCTTCTTTTTAAGTATATTTGAACCGTTATTATTATATATTATTATTATTATTAATATAGATTAGAATATATAAATTAAGAATTAAGAATGCAAAAAATAAGTAGTTAAGAAATATGAATAGATGATAAATATTAAAGTTAAGATAAATATGAATAAAGGATGAATATTAATAAATACATAATATAATTAGAATATGAATTAATAATACAAAATACCAGAATAAAGAAAAATCGGAACGGAGCACCTCGATAAAAATCTAAACAAAATTAATATTAATTAAAATTTGTAAAAATCCTTCTTTTTAAGTATATTTGAACCGTTTCGTTGGTTCATGCTAAATCAATATCTCTAATCTTTGCTAAAATGCGGGAAAAAAATATTTACATCTTCAAAATAATATTAATTAAAATTAGTAAAAATCCTTCTTTCTATGTTATTTGAACCGTTTCGTTGGTTTCTGCTAAATTACTCGATAAAAATCTAAACAAAGTTAATATTAATTAAAATTAGTAAAAATCCTTCTTTTTAAGTATATTTGAACCGTCTCGTTAGTTCATGTTAAATCGATATCTCTAATCTTTACCAAAATACGAAGAAAAAAAATATGTTTTTGTTATTTTCTTTAGCTACCTATCCCACATTTGATTCAATGTATATATTTTCTAGAAAGTACTAATCGAAGTTTTTAGAAGAAACATGAATGCAAAATGAAATAAAAGGATTCAATGTAGACATGTTGACTAAATATATTTATTTAGTCTTCATAGGAATTTTCATTTACAAATTTTTTATAGATTATTATATATGTATTAAGAATGTATAAAATAAAGATTTATAAGAATGCATTCCGAAATTGTTATTATTTTAATATGCATAATAGAAGAAATTTATTAAATAGAGGGAAAGATAAATATGAGATGTGATTAATAGATAAACATATGATATTTCAAGAATATAAAATTAATAAAATTTTAATTAATAAAAATAAAAATTAGAATATATATGAATTAAAATTAGACAAGTTAGCAGAATAAAGAAAAATCGGAACGGAGCACCGTGGATGGGCCCGTTGAAATTCGACGGGAAATAATTTTTATGTTTTAATTTATATGTATATTTTTAAAAATAAGTTTATATTTTATTTAAAAGTTGGGATATTGTTCATGTTAATTATTAATCAAACTTAGAAAATTAATTTTATTTTACGTATCTAAATTTATAATTAGTAATGATAATGGATCGAGTATAATCATTCATTATATTTTTTTAAATCTAAATTTGTTTAGAATTTTTCTACATGTTCGTTCTAATCTCGGTTAAAGTAGTGACTTTACTGTGTATACTCGTCTCAAATCCGTTGAGTAATACTCGATAAAAATATGAACACTCCAAGTAAAATTAATTAAAATTAGTAAAAATCATTCTTTCTATGTTATTTGAATCGTCTCGTTGGTTTATGCTAAATTACTCGATAAAAATCTAAACAAAGTTAATATTAATTAAAATTATAAAAATTCTTCTTTTTAAGTATATTTGAACCGTCTCGCTGGTTCATGTTAAATCGATATCTCTAATCTTTGCCAAAATACGGAAAAAAAATATGTTTACATTTTCAAGTTTTTTTGTTCTTTTCTTTAGCTACATATCCCACATTTGATTCAATGTATATATTTTCTAGAAATCACTAATCGAAGTTTTTAGAAAAACATGAATAAAAAATGAAAAGGATTCCATATAGGCATGTTGATTAAATATATTTATTTAGTCTTCATAGGGATTTTCATTTATAAGTTTTCTATAGATTATTATATATGAATTAAGAAGAGTGGATTTCAAAAATACCACCAAACACATAGTAGTAGTTAAATTATAAACTAAGTTTTAAAAGTATATGTTTGATACACTTTTCTCACTTAAAATACTAAATTGCCCTCGTATTTAAAATTGAATAAATAAATAATATATGTTATTAGTTAGTTTAAAAGACAAAATAAAAAAAGAGTTAGAGAAAGGAATTAAAAAAGTTTTAAAAAAAGGGTCTCCCACTCCCCACCCAGCAACCGTGACACCCCTTCCCCTTCTTCCCCAAATTGCAATTCGAAACCATTGTTATCGTCAACAATATGTCTGATCCAAATGATATCAGAAACGACGACTATGCCGACGACTCACCCACCTCACGCACACAATCACGAAATACACAGTCTTAAACTCATAGTCTAACATCTTCCACCGGCGAACACACTGAACAACGACAACAGAGTCTACCTCCGACGGCGAACTCGGCGGCGGCGACGAGGAGAGAGGAAGAGGCCAGCAATCTACCAAACGAAGCATAGTCTGGCGAGAGAGAGTTGAGAATTTGATGTTGTCCCTCGAAGCGGTCGCGATAGGCCGAGACACCATGATGGCGTCGCTGCGTGCGAGCAACCCGACATCATAAATGTCGAAATTGTTGTTGATATGAATGTCAATTTGCATGGAAATAATATCGAGACCACTTTGTAAAAGCAGTTTTCCGGTGTATGAGAGGTACAAGCAATGTTTGGCGAGTTCATCGCAGTTGTTGAGAGTGGCTAAGATTAAGTGTAGAACAGACGAGAGCGAGGAATTGTCTGCGGATTCCTACTTGTGATCAATGGCAGTTAGATTGGAAATAAGCTCGTCGAATTTGTATCGAATAGTCTGCCATTTTGCGGAGAAGTCTTTGATAGAATGAGAGAGAAAAATGAGTTATCGGTGAAGAAATCAGCGCGATAGCTTGGTTCAGTGTTGGTGTTTCTGTGGATGAGTGATCGTTTCTGCTCTTTTTTTCGTCACCCATTTTTGTGGAGTATATATCTTGCAATCTCAAAGATGGCCAATTTAATTAACGTAGTTCGGGCTTTCCGACGAATGTGATTGAAGATTGCGGCGGGGTGTAAAATGCTTATCTTGTGAAGTTTGTAACAGCAGAGTGCAATGCATATGCTTCATTCATAATTCACAAAAGATGAAGATATTATTATTAGATGGGGTGTGGTTATCACTACTCCCAGAAAATAACCACCACAAAAATATATGAAAATTACTCGTAAAATTTCGGTTCGGATCCTCTGGCACACTATTTACTATATAGGCTATATCCCATCATAATGTTTTACTATAAATTTTACTATTTTGTTACACATTGATTATGTGGGATTATATTGACTATGTAGTGCTGATAATGTGTAGCAGGTTGTGATGATTAATTATGATTGTGTACCTTGGAATTGTGTTCTTATGAATTTGTAATTTTAAAAATTAGCCTTTGCGATTTTATTAGTTTTGTTTCTAGAGTTTTGTGATTCTACAATGTACACAAGAACATAAGAACATGTAATTCTACAATGTACACAAGAATAGTGTACAATATAAGAACATAAGAACTTGTATACCCTACAGTGTACATAAGAACATGTGATTAAATCATATTTTGGACCATTTTTATATTCGAATAGTATATATTCATGTATAATAACAGTAGTCAGTACTCATTATACTTGAAATAGTTGGTACTTTTGACTGTGTATCCTACACAATATAAATATTTTTGTACGTATACAAGAACAATAGATTTTTTTTCAATAATCGAGGTGTTTATGCTTTTGGTATGTGTTGTTTGGTGTCTAATAACATTTATATTAACTTTTAGTTCTTAAATGAGTCATACATTTGTCAAAATAAGTAAATGAGTGATCGATGCTCGATTACAGAGATTTCAGTGACTATTGAGATGTTTACGAGTTTATTCCTAATAGTTAATTTAAGATGTTACTTGAACCAAGTCATTAATTGCCACATATTTTAAATACTTGTTTGGATTTAGATACATCAATGTATTTAGCTAAGAAACGTTACAATGCCTAACTATATGTATCCAAATGCATAAACACTTCGATTATGAAAAAAATCTATTGTTCTTGTGTACGCAGTATAAAAATATTTATACTGTGTACCCAACAAAATACAAATATTCGTGTACTGTGTACATAAGAAATATAGATTTATATCAACAATCGGGGTGTTTATGCCCTTGGAATACATATAATAAGGCATTGTAACGTTGCTTAGCTAAATACATTGATGTATATAAATCCAAACAAGTATTTAAAATATATGCAATGAATGACTTGTTTCAAGTAACATCTTAGGTTAACTACTAGGAATAAACTTGTAAACATTGCAATAGTCACTAAAATCTATATAATAGAGCATTGATTACTCATTTTATGTGATATATGACTCATTTAAGAACTACAAGTTAATATAAATGTTACTATTAGACACTAAACAACACATACCAAAAGTATAAATAACTCGATGATTGAAAAAAAAATTAAAGTTCATGTGTACACAATATAAGAATATTTATACTGTGTAGGGTACACAGTCAAGAATACCAATTATTTCAAATACAAAGAGTAAGTACTAATGTTATAATGCATGAATATAGCCCTTTCAATTATATCAATGTTCATCAATTTGAAAAAATCACATGTTCTTATGTATATTGTAGGCATATGGCAGTGACACGGTTCCAGGGTACACAATTTGAAAAATTGGACACAATTGATATTTTTAGTAGTAGAAGGCGGCAACGAAGCTCTAGTAATAACTAATGTTATTATGCATGAATATAGTCGTTTCCAATACATAAATGCTCCAAAATATGATTTAATCATCTGTTCTAATGCATCTGAACCACACGTACTAAAAGCATAAACACTCCGATTATTGAAAAAAAATCAATAGTTCATGTGTACACAGTACAAGATTATTTCTAATGTGTATAATACATAGTAAAAATAGTAATTTATTGTGTACACAAGAACTTTAGACTTTTTTTGATAATCGGGGCGTTTATATCTTTGTTACTTGTTGTTTTGTGTCTAATAACATTCATATTAACACTTACTTCTTACACGAGTCATATGTCGCATAAAAATAAGTAAATGAGTGATCGATGCTCCATTACATAGATTTCAATGACTTCTATGAAGTTCACAAGTTTATTTCTAGTATTAAACCTAAGATGTGGCTTGAACCTTATTCATTCCATATGAAAATTACGTTAATAAACTATGTAATTCAATGTATTTAGCTAAGGTCCATTCTAATGCATCTAAACCACATGTACTAAAGGCATAAACATTTCGATTATTGAAAAAAAAATCAATAGTTCATGTGTACACAATACAAGATTATTTCTACTGTGTATACTACACAGTAGAAATAGTACCCTACTGTGTACACAAGAACTTTTGACTTTTTTTTTATAATCGAGGCGTTTATAACTTTATTACGTGTTGTTTGGTGTGTAATAACGTTCATATTAATACTTATTTCTTACACGAGTCATATGTCGCATAAAAATAAGTAAACGAGTGATTGATGCTTCATTACATAGATTTCAATGACTTCTATGAAGTTCACAAGTTTATTTCTAGTACTCAACTTAAGATGCGGCTTGAACCAACTTATTGATTCCATATGAAAAATACGTTAAGAAACTATCTAATGCAATGTATTTAACTAAGTTACGTTCTAATGCATCTAAACTAGACATACCAAAGGCATAAACACTCCGATTATTGAAAAAAATTAAAAGTTTTAGTGTACACAGTACAAGATTATATTTACTGTGTGCTATATACAGTAGAAATAACACTCTACTGTGTACACAAGAACTTCACATTTTTTCTAATTCTAGAGCTGTTTATGACTTTCAAACGTATTTTTTAGTGTCTAATAATATGCATATTAACTCTAATTTTTAATGTCTCATATGCCGCAAAAAATAAGTAAATGAGTGAAATTTCATGTTAACATAATTTCATAATAAATCAAAATTTAGTTTTCAAAACTATTAGTTTAGAAGAAATTTTATCAATTTGAATAAATCACATGTTATTGTAGGCATATGGCTGTGACACAGTTCCAAGGAACACAATTGAGAAAACTGGACATAGTAGTATAGTCAATTGTGTCTAGGACTGTTTTGATTTAAATTTTTTAAATATTTGAACAAAACCTGATCATCTCAAAACTCCCAAAATAAAACAAATAAAAATTGAAAAGTTAATTTTTTAAACTACTAGTTCTAAAAACACAGTTCCATGGTCCACAATCGACAAAATAGAACACAGTTGATATTATATCAATTGTGTCATAGTCTATTATCAACAAAATTGCTCAAGCAATGTTTTTAATCCACCATAAACTCAGAACATTTTCTTTTCATATGATTTGTGGAACCACAAATGCTGCATTTTTTCTTCGATCGAATCTTTATTGTTGATGATTGTCCATCCGATCCACATGGTGGTATTTGTTATGTGCAAGTACGTATATTTCAAAGATGTCTTTATGCCCATCGGCCATGCTCGTGAAGAAGTACAACATATAATCAGATTTCCTCATCACTGGCCAATTGCTCGTGAATCTCTCGCATTAGACTACGATGATTCAAATTATTAACAGACATTTGTACCAGAATTGCATTGCCGCCTATGTACTATAATCTCTCCCAATGACCATTGTGACATATGATGATCTGTTGTAATGACATCTGCCAAAAAATCAAAAGAATCCCAATTAGATCAATTGTGTACTTATAAACCATGAAAGCTCAATTATGTACTGGTTGATTGTGTAATAATATTTACTTCAAACTAGAAGTAACATGCAATAACTTATAATTTTAGTCTTCCATCTAAGAGTGAGCATAATAATTCAAATATACTTCAACTGTGTGCTTATAAACCAAATAGTAATATCGACAGTGTACTTTAGAACAATGTAAAATTATTTTAACTTTGTACAATTATTTTTGATAATTTCTCAAGTAATTGTAAACCGCCTAGCCTATCATTTAAAAATTAGCATCTTATGTTATATATTTTTTAACGGACTACTATTTAAATACAATTGTGGCCTCGACTGTGTACATAAGAACATTAAGTGCAGGTATTTAATCAAATACAAAGAGTTAAATCTAGCAGAAAAATTACCTTAAAAATGATAAATACAGTTGATAACACCTATTCAGAAACGAATTTCTTTGAGAATCGAACTTCTTACGGATATTTTAAAAATTTCTTGAGTTTTTCTTTTAAGCATTTTTTTTCTTCGATTTGTGGATGAATCAAACTGAATGAGGTTTTGAATTCTCATAATTGTAGTCATATTGTTAACAACCGATTTTATCTTAGAATTAATGTCGTTGTGGTGTTATTAATGAAGTAGAGAGAGAGAGAGAGAGATTGTTAATGAATTGAGAGAGTATGCAGCAGACTAGCGTGAGAGGAAAAGAGATGAGAGACAAAAGAGTTATGGGTGGGTGGGTGGGTTTGTTGAATTAATATTAGGAGAGATAATTTGTTTTTAAATTAAATTGATTTAGAATAATAAAAGAAAATAGAATAAAAGGTGGGTTTTTTAGTAAGGGTAACTTAGTAATTTCATTGAAAAAAGTGTAGCAAAGATATAGTTTTAAAACTTGATTTATATATTAGCTACTACTATATTGTAAGTGTATTTTTGATGTTCTTCTCAATTAAGAATGTATAAAATAATGATTTATAAAAATGCATTCATTCCGAAATTATTATTATTTTAATATGCATAATAGAATAAATTAATTAAATAGAGGAAAAGATAAATATGAGATGTGATTAATAGATAAACATGAAATATTTCAAGAATATGAAATTAATAAAATTTTAATTAATAAAAATAAAAATTAGAATTAGAATATATGAATATGAATTAAAATTAGACAAATTACCAGATTAAAGGAAAATATGAACGAAGCACCGTTGATGAGACAACTTTATTTTCGTATTAGTAATAGATTCGATTCTACGCAACTCGGTATTAAAGTACTTGAAATTCCATCACGTAATCAACAAACACATGTACGTATATATATAGACAAAATATATTGTAATATAGGAGTACATTTTTGCAGAATAAATTAACGGACTGATTATTTTTTTCACAGTAAACATAGAACTTGATAAATAATTGATTATGCGCCATTTACATTCATCCTATCCCAAATATTATGTTTAAACACTCAAATTATTTTTCTTTTTAACAGATAATAAATATAATTTGAAATATAAAACTATTTTTTTTAAAATAAATTTCATACATCATAAGAGCTAATATTAATTCATACTAGTGTGTAGCCCGTCAATTTTGACAGGGATTTATTATTTAATAAAATTAGTAAAATTATTAGACGCCATATATTTTGTAGTTTTAGGATAGTTTTTTTAAGGTGAAAAAGGTTTAGCTCTTTTTGTTATTTCTTTCTCTGCAAGATATTGATTGATTAATAAGGATAGAGATCTACTTCTTGTCAAAATGTGATTCTTGCATTATAACCAAGCCTTAGCCAATAATTGATTTTTTTTTTGTTTTTTTTATGGAATCACGTGAGGTATATATATATATATATATATATATATATATATATATATATATATATTATCAAATAAATACTATACTACTCCCTCCGTCCCGTCATAAGTGGCCACATTTCCTTATTAGGCTGTCCCATCATAAGTGGCCACTTTCCTAATATGGAAACACCCTCTCTCGCACAAAAGATGTGGGATCCACCACTTTTTATCTTTTTACCCTTTAAACACTCTTCTCCTAAATACTCGTGCCCAAAAGAAAGTAGCCACTTATCATGGGACGGAGGGAGTACTATGTATGTGGGATCTCTACTCCAAATAAAGGTAGAACCACTACATCACCATACAAGGTGGGACTACTACACTACCAAATAAGGCGGTAATATACTATACCGACCACCATATAGGTGGGACCTCTACACCACACAAAGGTGTGATTACTACACCACCAAATAAGGTGCGAATATACAACACCATACACAGTCGGAATTGAATCCAAAATCTCTCACTAAGGAGAGACATGTAGTATCTCAGCTAGCCATTTGAGCTAGGCCTCATTGCCGCCTTAACCAGTAAGTATTGGTTGATCTCATATTCTACTTTCTTCATGAGTGCTTCGAGAGATGTCTGTCTAGGGATGTTAATTTTACCCACGGGTTCGGGTCCCCGCCCCTAATGGGCCGGGTTCGGGTGAAATTTTTCGGGGTCGGGGATGGGGACGGGTTTGAACTATAAAACCCGAATCAGGTTCGGGTCGGATACGGGGATATAGATCCCCTCCCCGAACCCGACCCGATTAATTATTTATTGAATAATAAATTATTAAAAATAAATTATTAATTAAAATTTTAATAAGTATTAAAAATAAATTATTAATAAATTACTAATAAATTATTTTTTTGTTATAATAAATTATTAAAAATAAAATAAATTATCTAAGGGGTACCCGATGGGTATCCTTTTCTCGACGGGTAATTCCCGTCCCGTCCCCGCCCCGATATAAACGGGGATGGGGACGGAATTCTGAAGCGGGTATGGGGATGGGGAAGCAATACCCAGCCCCGCCCCGACCCGTTTAGATCCCTATGTCTGTCTTGTTGTTCTTCCTATGAAGTCACTTTGGCTTACTTTCTTTGAGCCCTGCTCTGCTTCATAACAAAAATAAAAAGTAAGAAAACCTAATGCTAATGTCAAATACGATATAAGATTAATGAGATGATTGTTTTCTATTATGTTCTTAACCCACTCCCTAAAATATTAGGAGTTGGGATGTATAATTATCTTGATTGTATTGTTCTTTTAGAATATGTTTTTTTTTTTGCACGTATTTTTTTGTCAACAATAAAAATGAGGCAAGTTTGGGTAATTTTAAATTATAACCCCATTGATTTGGAAAAAATGATATGATTATTTCTTTTTTTATAAACAACTTACATTTTAAAATTGGCTTAGGAAATATTGGTTGGTTTAATTAATTAATTAAAAATCAATAGTTTGATTATTAATGAAAATTATGATGCAGTACTTCTTCAGTCCTAGAAATTTGAATGAACGGGAAGAGTTTGTAATAATATATATTAAGCGTCTTAAAAATTGTATTTTGGAGTTTATTAACTTATAAGCATCCTCGAATACTCTCTAATTCTCATTTATGGAGTTTTCTATTTTGATGAGTAAATAAATTTACTGCATCGTGTAAATGTAAACGTCCAATATGACGGAAAAATCGTCGTAATCCCTTAATTAATTATGCTTGACTTTCATGCTATGTTGTTGTTGTTGTTTTTTTTTTCTTCGATGCGGGTTGATGTTTCTAATGTATGATTGTATGATTCTATGAGTATATAGTGATTGTAAATAAAATTATTTATTTCGTAAAACGAATAATTGACCAAATTAAAATGAATAATTGACAAAATATAATTGAATAATTGTATTTTTGGAGCTCATTAACTTATAAGTATTTATTTAGTTTCTCCAGTAGATGGAGTCTTATTGAAAAACGATGTGTGATAGAAAATTTTATATAAATAGAATTTGAGAAATTGAAAAATGCCACGTAAGAGAAAGAATTTACGTGGTGAATCATAATAATAATAATAATAATAATAATAAACACTCTACCTAATATGACGAATTTCGGTCTATATTTTAACACTAACATTTAACAAAATAATGAAAATTAAATTTATAATAGATCACCTATATTGTTTAAGGCCCGTAGTGATATTATTTCAAAAAATTGTTGTACAATATTTTCATTCCATATTTAATTATGAAAGTTTTAAGAATTTAAATATTAATAAAATAATTTATATGAATAAAAAATGCATGAAATAAGAATTTAAGATAAATAAAAATAGTGGATGGATGATGCGCCACATAGAGAAAGAATCGAATTCATAATCGTAGATAGATAGATTAAGATATTAACTTTTTTCCAAATGAAAAAGGGAAATGGGATATTTCTTTTTATATAGAATTGATCGAGTAATAATGTATTTTTTCCAAAAATTAAAAAGATAACAAAATTCAATCACATCCTAGCCAGTAAACAGACAGCTAAGATAAGCCACCTATTATTGATACTCTTTTTAAATTTAGAAAAATAATGAACTGTCTCATTTCTGGCCTGCCTATATTAGTCCAAAAAATCCAAACTAACGCTAACTATTCCTTAAAAAAAATTAAGTGATATAAATTGGAAAAGGTATGTCCCGATAAAATAAAAATAAAAAAATTGTTGGTGTTTCATTGCCTAAAAATAAACTATTTTTTCAAAATAATTTGTGAGCAAAACCAAATATTTTTCAAGGTAATGCTCGATCGAGCTATAAGTAATAATGTTGATGAACTCTTCTTTTTGGATGAAGAGAATAATCTACAATCTCTATCTAATATGTCTATTGAATAAATTTTTATGCTCGTATTATTATTAATCAACTTTGCATCCAGAGAAATACATCTAAAATTTTAGATTTTGAAACTTTGGTCTCTCCTCGACTAGTAAAAAAGCTGTAATAGAAAAGATATTTCAATTGCGAAAAAAAGAAAAGAAATAACTCTTAATAATCTTACTAAATAATGCGTGTATATATATATATATAATATAAATTATTTTGGGTTTAATGCGTCTAAATTTGGGAAAGAAATGTTTGGTGTTTGACCAATGACCGATAGACAGCACAATATGTAATAAAAGCCATTTTCTACGTAAACTAATGACATCATAATTATTAATTTCAAGAATACTTCATTTTTAAGAAAAAGATAGAAAAGAAAAAAGAAAAAGACTCCGTTGCTTATTATTAAACCTTCGATAGGAAAGAAAAGCAAAATCACAGAGTTTGGAAAACACACACACACACACACACACACACAGTCACTCTCCAGTTCAGTGATTCTCTCTCTCCCTGCCTCTATCTCTTGCTCTCTCTGCACACACTCGCCGGAAAACCTATTTTCCGGCGGAACCAAATTCAATCCGAACTCACAAATTCTCATCATTCGATCTGTCTATTCAACGTCGCTGAAGCAAATCCACCAAACCAACTTCACACACAACACACACAATTGGCTCACTTTCTATCTCACACACCAATTCGGTTTCCTCCTTGCATGAGTAGTTTTCACCTTTTCCCACACACACATAGTTCATATTCATCGATTTTCGTAGATAGATACGTGGAGAAGTGGTGGATTATGTGGATGTGAATTACAGCAGAAATGTCAGTTTTAAATACAGCGTTTGTGGACACGGAGCTTTCGAACAGGACATCGATCTTCGGGCTACATCTATGGGTGGTGATCGGAATAGTCATCGGAGTAGTGATTGTGCTCATTCTCTTCCTCATGTCGCTCTGCATCACCGCCTTCCGCCGCCGCAGCAGCGCCGGCAGCAAGGGCAAACTCCGGCTCCAGGCGAACGAGATTAGTCCGGCCGTTTCCAAGGAGATTCAGGAGATCACCCGCGACGCCGCCGCCGAGCAACGCCTCGCTGTACCTCAGGTATATTTTCACATGTCTTTGATTCGTAATGTTTTCAGATATTATGAAAATCTTCAGGAACTTATTGTTTGGTGAATTAGGGAGAAATTGTTTTCCGGTTATAAAAGATTTGCTTTGACTGATTAATGAGTAGGAGTCGAGATGGACTGAGAAAATGATATTTGAGCTTAGTTTTGAGAACTTTGGGAGCTCATAGGTCTATGGAACAATGAAAGGTTTAGTTGTTTTGTTTTCATTTGCTCGTTTGTGTTTATTTGAATGTAATGACAGATTTTGTTTTAAATTGATTTTCCTTGTACAGGAACTCTGTCCTTTATTGGAAAATCCAAATGATGATTTATTTAATCCACTTTCAATATAGTTATTCAAGAATGGTAACAAGGTCTAGATTGATGGGAGGAGTGATTTATATTATATGGTTTTGAAACTATCAGGCTGTGCCAGAGATACAAATAGATATGGGGAAGGTGGAGCACAGAGTGGTATTTTCTGATAGAGCAGGATCAAGTGGAGAGAGCAGGGCTACTAGTGGGGCTGAGACGGGATCGTATGGAGGCAATGCGTTGTTGCCAGAGGTGTCCCATTTGGGATGGGGAAGGTGGTATACTTTGAGAGACCTTGAGGCAGCCTGTAATGGTTTGTCTGATGAGAATGTGATAGGTGAAGGTGGATATGGCATCGTGTATTATGGCGAGTTAGCTGATAACACCCATATAGCTGTAAAGAATTTGTTGAACAACAGGTACGGAGGTTCATGAAATTGTTACAGCTGATGCATGGTTTCTCTGATTAGGTTGAAATTTTGTCTTTAATGAGCTTTATGTGAATATCTTTTACTTGCATGTTCGTTAGTTGACACATTTCTGAGACTTGAGATAGTTTTTGATGATAAATTTGGCATTTTCTGAGGTTCATCCTTGTACATGTTTGGTTTCTTTTTGGAAAATGAGTCCCTTTTACCTTAAATAACTTAACAATCAAATCAGCAATTTATGATTTCAAGTGTGGGGAGATATAAGTCGGAACAGGTTTTATTTCATGACTGGGTTGGAATGTGTTGCGGAAACCAATCTGTCTTTTGTGCATTGGCGTTATTTATTGCCATATCTCTAAACATTCTATTGAATATCCGAAAGGCTTAGTTCTTGATGCACAATCCTTATTTGACTTAAATGCTCAACCTTGCGCTGCTGATACATTCCTCAGGGGACAAGCTGAAAAAGAGTTCAAGGTTGAGGTGGAAGTAATTGGACGCGTTAGACACAAGAATCTTGTCAGGTTACTGGGGTACTGTGTCGAAGGAGCCTATAGGTATCATAAATGAATTTCAGTTTTTACTACATGACCTGTTATATGCATCGAACATAAAGACTTAAAGCTGTTTTTGATTCTTGATTTGTGCGCTTCTATATAGGATGCTTGTTTATGAATTTGTTGATAATGGAAATTTGGACCAATGGCTTCATGGAGATGTGGGTGAAGTCAGCCCTTTGACGTGGGAGATTCGTGCAAATATAATCATTGGAACTGCAAAAGGGTACGGTAACACAAAATCATAGTGATCTATTCATAGTTGTTCCTTATACTTATATTTGGATACTATTCTTTGTCACAGCTTGGCTTATCTCCATGAAGGTTTGGAGCCAAAGGTTGTACACCGTGACATCAAGTCCAGCAACATCCTGCTTGACCATAACTGGCATCCTAAATTGTCGGACTTCGGGCTAGCCAAACTTTTGAATTCAGATAATTCTTATGTGACAACGCGAGTGATGGGAACATTTGGGTTAGTATTCCATAGTTACTTAAGGATTTTATTTTTTATGAGTTTCCTCATGTGAAATTGAGTTGCTTTAAGTGGTGGGTGGGAAATTGACTGTTCTTTATTGTTTTGCTAGTTATGTTGCTCCGGAATATGCTTGCACCGGTATGCTGAATGAGAAGAGTGATGTTTATAGCTTTGGAATATTGATCATGGAGATCATCACCGGTAGATCTCCTGTTGATTATTCTCGGCCACAGGGAGAGGTTAGTTTCACAACAACTCAAAAGGCCTAATAACATTGCAATAGTCGTGGACATGATTTTCGTCTTGCAACTCTCATTAATGCCAAAAAAAATTGCAGGTTAATCTTGTTGATTGGCTGAAGATGATGGTTGGAAACAGGAAATCTGAGGAAGTAGCAGATCCCAAGTTGCCTCAACGGCCTGCCTCCAAAGCGCTGAAACGTCTGCTCTTGGTAGCTCTTCGATGTGTTGATCCTGATGCCCAGAAACGGCCCAAGATGGGCCACGTCATACACATGCTGGAATCAGAAGACTTCCAATCTCGTGAGGTACAACCTGAAACCTCACTCTTCCTCAGGAATTCTTGAGTTCGAATTTAAATGAGTCAAAAGAGTAGGTTATTGATCTTTCTAAACTGTTTCCATAACATTTTCTGTTACTGCAGGAACGACGAATTGGCCGGAGCTCATCCAGTTCCCTCCGGGAAGATACTCATAAGTTTCAAAATATGATCAATAAACAAAGCAATGGAGGTATCTCTGATACTAGTGAAAGGAGAAAGCAACAGGAGTCATAGATAAACATAGCTGTATAATCAATATTAATACTACCGTTTCTCAATTTTTTCATCTGCATAATTATTCCATCTAAGTTTAGGTTCATCACCAAAATTTTCAATATAGTTGCATAAATCATTCGATGATCCATACCCTCTGCAAAGTGAATGATTCATTTTATACTCTTAGGGCGTGTTCTCTTTGGTTGTAAATTTATCATGTGAAAAAGAGGAAAAAGAAAATTCTCTCATTTCTTATCCATCCTTTACTATAGAAAAGAATTTCACCCTTTGTTATTCCTTCTTTTCACTCCAAGGAGGGAAAATATTATCATGAAGTATTTGGTGTGATAATATTTTCTTTACTTGGAGTGAAAATGAGAAATGAGAAAGGGTGAAATTCTTTTCTATAGAAAACGATGATAAGAAATGAGGGATTTAAAGTGAGATAATTTTATTTTTCCCTCATTTTCCCATGATAAATTTATAACCAAACAAAACATAACCTTATAGTAAACTACAGGAATTTGTTGCAATCTTTCTTCATATTTGCAAAGGAAGTCAAATTCTGTATGTTTCCTCTCTAGTGTGATTTCATTTTTTGGGCATTTCTACTGTTTAATTGATGATCCTAAGGATAGCAATGTCTACACGCTATCCTTAGGATCGTGTTTTAGGCTGGCACCTTGCAGATGACTCGAACCTTCACGATCACCATCAAGGATAGAGGTGGGCTAGTTGGCGAAGCGAACCTGGGTTAGCCTCAAGTGGGGTAGGATAACAGAATGTTTCCTTTTCTAGATGTGCACTAATGAAGAGAACTAGATTGTCTGTCTGTTTGTTTGTTTTGGATATCCACGCTCGTCATTCGTGCGTATGACATTTGGTTTAGTCTAGAAAGTGTATGAAATTTGAACCAGTAACTTTCGAATCATGAGATCGTTATTCCATCAGACATCCACATGTCATGCTTGGCTATCAATGAGGAGGCCAAGTGGTAATATACTTATGTGAGCTGGAAAATAGTGTTACTATTAGGCCAAGTCTTCTTCTCTTTGGAGGCTGGCAAGTAATGCTTGCAGGCCCAGTCCTTTTACTCTCTCTCTCTCTCTCATAAACAGATAAGGAACAACTCATTATGTCCACTGCATGATATCCTTTAATTTTATTATTATGATATTACATTTTGTAGTATATGCGCCACATCTATATATTATTAAAACGATTGTGGATTCGAGGCCTCTCCTTAATTCGAGGTCCTACGTGGCGCTATCTTCTTTTAGTATTCCTATTTATCTTAAATCGTCATTTTAATTTTTTTTATTCATATATATATACATATATATATATATATATATTAGTATTCTATGTACTTAAAACATTCTATAAATATATATGGCATTAAAACTTTTCCGAAAATTGTAAAACGTCTATATATATTTTTTTTTTCTAGAATAGCCATTTTTGTGTAAATTTATTATATAAATTATAGTGTGTGTATATATATTATATTTATATTTTACTAAAATCTTTAATTTGTGTCTTCTTTTTTTATTTATTTTTTTTTTGAAAGGATAATTTGTGTCTTCTTATTATAGTTAGTATACAAAATTTTATCCCACATTGCTTTTCAATAAGACTCCACTATTTAAGAACTTATATAAATACTCTAAATCAATATGTATATTTCATCCCGCAATTGGTTTGCAAATTGCAACCATTTTAATTTGATCAATTAATTAGTTAGCCAAATAAATAGTTTTTTTATTGAAAATTTAATTTGGTCAATTATTAAATTTGTCAAATTAGTTGGCCAAATAAATAATTCTACTTTTATTGAAAATTTAAATTTGGTCAATTATTAAGTTAATATTAATTTATCTAATTTGACAAATTATCAAGTTGGCCTATATAAGAAAATATGGTCTAGATAAATTAAAAGAAATAAAGATTGGGCTTCATAAGCTTATATTTTTCTTATTAAAATTTTTCTCTATACATAATTAATTTGCAGATACATCAATCGCTATAAATGACAATTAATTTGATTTTAGTGAGACTTTATTATATTCTACATCCCCTATCTCTAATAATTCACAAATTAACTATTAATTGAATTGCCCCAAACCTATTCGAATACAATCATGTAATATTTAATTAATCGTTCTATCTATATTTAATAGAAATTTTGTCCCACATCGTTTTTCAATAAGACTTTAATTTTGGAGAACTTTATAAATACTCAAAATCAATGTGTATTTTCTCATATTGCAACTGTTTGCACAACAAATTTAAGTTGATCAACTAATAATTAATTGGCCAAATAAATAGTTTTATTTTATTAAAAAATTAATTTGGTTAATTATTAAGTTGTTAATATTAATTTGTTAATTTAACAAATTATTAAGTTAGTGACAAATGGATTTTTGAAGGTTTGGCTCCTTCTCACTATCCAATTATCTCATTGACTAAATCGAGCTTATCGAGATTGACTTTACTATTAAGCTGTGAAACATTAATAATAGTATGGAGGAGCTGTTGATTTTCGCTCGATGTTGACTGTTACGGTTTGCCGTGGCCTCCTCCTCGATTCATTGAGGTCTTGTAGTTGCCGCCGCCACCCAGATAGATAAAGGCAAACACAGATGGGATTGTTATGCGGGCGTCAGTTAATTAGCAATTATTACTATATGGGATGAAAACGGGTAGGAAAATATTTTCTTATTAATCATATTGAAATATGTACAATTTATATATTCTAAACAGGTTCGGGTGGGTGAACTCTAACCTCATCATCTTGGTTCATTGTTGACCTCTGCTGAGGCGGACTAAACTCATTGTTTCGATTAAATAACAAAAGAAACTAAAGATTTTCTTGAATTTAATCAGAAACTAAAGATTTTCACTTCCAAAAAGAAAAATTCGTAAAATACCAAGTATATTGCATCTAATAATTTATTAAATAATATTAAATCCCGTCGATTTTTGTAAAGTTTAATTCGTGTTTTAATTCGCAAAGTTGTGTTTTAATTTGCGTTTTAATTCGCAAAGTTTTAAAAGTCAGGTTAAAATTACAAAAACACTAAAATTCGTGTTTTATTTACATATATATTTATGTGTGAGTGCAGAGCTAACATAATTTTTATAAATTTATCATAGAATATAATTATCTATCTTTGACATAATTTTGTTATGTATTTTAAGCACAACCTAAAATAGACATAAAAAAAGATACCAATACAACATCATAATAACCTCGATTCCTGGCTCCAAATAGCATATTATACATATAATTATGAGTTATATATTTAATTTAATTTGGGATATTATAGTTGGATATTTTGACTTTTTTTTTGAGGATTTTTTTAGTTGGATAATTTTGACTAGGGAAATTTTAAACATAGCCCCCATTTTACTCCACATAGCCCATATAAAAAATAATAATAAAATTAATTACAAATATAATATTATGCCCTTATAACCCCCAATTAAATTTTAAATAATTTAATTATGTAGCCCTCATTTTACTCCACATAGCTCCCTATAAAAAATAATAATGAAATTAATTACAAATATACTATTATGCCCTTATAGCCCCCAATTAAACTTTAAATAATTTAATTACGTAGCCCCCATTTTACTCCACATAGCCCCCTATAAAAAATAATAATGAAATTAATTACAAACATGGTTGTTTCACAGTTGTTCTTCGATCCTAATTAATAACTATTTTTACCGTACGAGTTGCACTACACATACATAATATTTATAAGCACCTAAAGTTCGGAACTCTAGCTCGATAATTCTTCCCATATTTTTACATTTATCCATTATTTTTGTTTGCAATTAAGTCTTTGCTAATACATGAGAACTATTAATCATGTCAGAAATTGAGATAGGAGACAAGGGATTTATCAAATTATGAATGCTTGAGATAACTCCCAAAGTAGGCGGCGCATGAGAAAGTTAAACACACGAACCATTATTTTTTCACGCAATTCAATATTTTTCTTTAATATCATGACAAACTTAAACAAATTATAGAAGAACAAAAAGATTAATAAGAAAGTAACAATTGAAATACCGATAGTTTTTTTCTTCTTTCATGGCTTCGTACGAGTTCTTCTGTCTGATGGCTAAGGGCTATAAACCGATAATATATCTTTAGGATTTATGTTATTTAAATTTTAAGTGGGGGCTATAAGGGTTTTAAGATTTATTTTATTTAAAAATTTAATTGTGAGCTATAAGAGCATAATAGTATATTTATAATTAATTTCATTATTATTTTTTATGGGACTATGTAGAGTAAAATGAGAGCTATGTTTAAAATTTCCCTTTTGACTAGTGTACTGAACTAAGAATAATCGGCCCATTAATTGACCATTGGGCCCAAATAAGTTTTCGCAGGAGCCTAATAATTATCTTCTTTTCTATATATATATATTTCTTTTTTATTTTCTCCCTTTTACTTTCCGTTAAAGAATGAGTTAATTAATTTATCATCAATTCATACAAACGATAGTGATTACAAAAAGTTAATTTAATTTTACAAGTAACGTAAGAAAACAAGATCTAATTTTTAATCAAAAAAATCAAGGTTTTAAGTAATTTCTGCACACACATATTTTTTGCATTGTAAACGAATTTTTTTAACAAATTTTCGTATGAACAACTCAAATGCGAAAATAAAAGTATATTTTTGCATTGCAAACGATTTTTTATTTTTTTAATTTCCCTAAGAAAGTAAGCCTTAAATTTTTATTACTGGTTATCTTTTGTTGTAAAACTGGCGATTTAAAAGAAATTTTCAACTGTAGTTTATCTTCCATTTTATACAGCTGAAAAGTATAGAAACTATATTGTAGCATTGACCCACTCATATATTTTAGGCACCGACCCAATATTTTTTTTTTAAATTTGGGTGATAGCGATGTCGATATTTTTGTAGATTTGTAAATCACTAATCTTAAGTAAAATCTAATACAGCGAAAGGTGATAAATCATTAATCTTAAGTAAAATCTAATACAAAGAAAGGTAATAAAAAATGTTTAATTGTATGACATTTTTTTCTTTTGAATTGGGAAAAGGGAGACAGTAGAGTTTGAAACCTAAATTTATCTGTTTACAAATGAGATATTTACAGCTTGAATGTTCCGAAGTAATAAACTAAAGTTTAATTGTAAGACTTTGAAATGATATATATCAGCTATACAAAATTATTACAAGAAATACAATCAAGAAAGTCTAACTAATCTGTAAGAGCATGCACTACGGCGGTCGCTTGGCCCGGTCGCCCGGCCAGCGACCGCCCCTCCCGATCGTGCCTCCCCGGTCCCTCCCCGTTGCAGCGACCGCATAGGTCGCAACCCAGGTCGCGTTTGCGACATGGGTCGCGACCTACCTTCCTCTCTCTCCTCCGCTAGGCATCGCCACCTGCTTCTGTTAGGAATAAACATCCACAAATAAATCAAGAAAGCAATAGAAAAAACACATGATCATTGTTCACCCAGTTCGACACGATGTGACTACATCTGGGGGCGATGCCAAGCCAGGTATTCTTCACTAGAGAATTTCAGATGAGGTTGTATCTTTAAACATGCTATCTGATCTACTCCGATCTAGCACACTGTCGTGCTATCCTGATCTACCATGATCTAACACACAATGATGCTACCGATCTAGATCTAGCATGAGTGTCATCCTGATCCACTCTGATCTATCCTGATCTTGGATCTATGCACACCTTACCATTACAATGAGAGAGGCTATTTATAACAAGGAAAAACCCTAACTAATCCTAATCCCAATCTGATTAGGATTCTACCAGGCCCAAAGACTTTTATTATGATTGAGCTTATCAGGCTCCATAACCCAACAACCTCTTCCTTTCCTTTCCTTTTTTTTTCTTTTTTTTTGCTGTCATGGTTAATTGAAGGGGAAGGTTAAGGGAAAGGGAGATCTGGCGGTGAGGGAGAGAAGAGAGATGGCTAAGAAGGAGACGGCGAAAAAGAGAGATGGCGGTGAGATGAGAGAGAGAGAAGAGAAAGTGAGAGCCGGCGAAAAAGAGAGAGAGGGGCGCAGTTTGTGGGTGAGTGTGTGTGTATATATATATATATAGGCTTTTAATATAAAACATAAAATTAATTATGATTAATTAATAAAATTTAGAGATTATTTTTTATATAATAGGAACTAGTAATTTTTTTATATAAAATTTAATAATTAAGATTATTTTTATATATTAATTAATTAAAACATAAAAAATAATATAATACAATTAAATAATGAGAGACCGGGGTGGAAGACCTATCCCATTGCAGACGATTTAGAGATCGATCTCTCAATCATTAAGACCTCACAAAAAATATCCAAAATATTAATAAAATATTGAGAGACCTACCTTCTCTAAAGAGAAGGTAGATCTTTCATAGTGGATGCCCTAATATCTTTTTTGAGGTGGATTAACAAAGCAAATTTGTGGGGGTTTTAAGAAAATTAAAAACCCCCACATCAAATGATTGCAAAAGAATTTGAATAGAAAAATGAAATGAAGAGAGAGAGGAGAGAGAGAGGATTTATAAATTGACAAAAAGTATCAATTTTTTTTTTTTTTTTGAATATTTTGGGTCAAAAAAGACTGCAAATTGTAGTGTGGAAAAAGATAAAATAATGAGAAAAATATTAATTAACCCAAAAAACAAAAAGCCATCGATTTCCCAAACAAACACGCCTTAATCAACGGCCAGATTTCGCCCGCCTTTATATCCTACAAGCGTCCCCACCTTACATAATATACACCGGCACAACATGCTTTCCAATCAGGTTCCGCCACGTTTGCCTACAACTCCCGTTCTGATAATTATACAACGCCTTATTTTCATAATCTCTTTCAGTTTCTTTCTACAACCCTACATTTTGCGAAGACTTTGTGCGAAGCTTTACCAATTCTATACGCGTCTTCTGGTAAGAAATGATCTCTCTCTCTCTCTCTCTAGATTTCATCACATGTTTATATGTTTGTGTACGCATGTTTCTGCGTTCTGCTCGCATAAATCCAAGTTTAATTAGGGTATGACTTTAGTTTGTGATAATCGGTGCTGATTTGGGCCGTTGACCGGCGTATTTGGTGAGGATCTGATGGATTTTGGCTGGATTTCTTGAATTGTGTGGATTTATGCTGATGATGATTTGTTTGGTTGATGTTTTGTGTTATTGTGTTGTTGTGATTGTTTTTGCGTTTTGTGATTGATAGAGTTGGTTGTTAGAGTTGTTTCCCGAGTTTGAATGTGATAATTGAGGTAATTTTTTTTGCGTTGACTGTTTTAATTGGTGAAGATCTGAAAGCTTTCATGACTTTCTTGCTCTTGGTTGTCTAATTGGCTCAAAGTATTTTAATCGAATTGGCTGAAATAGTATGTTGGTTTAAAACTTAGATCTGTGAACTTTTTGTATTTTTACTGCATCTCTGGGCTGTGGAAATGTCTAATTTGCAATTTTATATGGCTGGAGCTGGCGCCTTTAGATGTTAACTTCATATATATGTTTGTTAAGGTTGGTTCTGGAGAATAATTATGTTGAGTTGAGTGAAGGGAAATTATTAATATAGAAATGGGGAGATTTTGATTACTTCACTTATCGGAGTTTAGTTTATTTGTTCATGAAAATTCATATGTTTTAGAGAATGACGACTGCCTTCTCTTTTAAAATAAATGGAAAGTTGAAAACTCGACAAGCACAAGGAACACAAATCATGTTTGGGTTATCATTACATTCATCAAGTAGATTTTCTGGTTTTGCTGCATTTCTATAGAAGATAATAGTGGTGGACTTATGGCTATTATTTTAACTCTGTTTAGGTAATTTGAGTTACATAGCTAAGAGAATTTTATTGAGGTTTTGGATGACGTGATGTTTGCAGGCTTTCCATAAGAATTGTTGTCACATCCATCTGAAAATTTTGACCAAAAGTTAGGATACTTGCATTCATGTATAGAATTTGTGCTTATTTTGATATTTGAAGTTGATTTGTCTTTGGTGCTAAAAGTTTGGCATAACTACATCTATACATTTATTTTTCTTTTACTTTGTCTTTCTTCCCTTATCAGTGGTATGCTGCTTCTTATTAAGATGTTCCTTTTTGTTCTTGCAGTTAGTGTAATAAAATGAGTCGTCCACAAGAACCACACAGACATTTCCTTCCCTTTGGAAATCCTTTCCGTAGGATGTCACCGAAGGGTTCGTACCTAACCCCTAAACTTCTTGCTTTGTTGAATACCTTTGAGGAAACACTGCAGGGCCGAATTAAAAAACTTAGGCCAGTAGGTAAGGATGACGTTCTGCGCTTATCGTGGATGAGGTTTGCAATGGATACACTGTGTGAAATTCATACTGACGTGAAAACTCTAATTACGGCTCTTGAACTCCCTGTTTGCGATTGGGAGGACAAATGGATAGATGTTTATTTTGATGATAGTGTGAAGTTGCTTGATATCTGCATTGCTTTCAGCTCTGAGATTTCTCAGCTGAAACAGGGCCACCTCTTTCTTCAATGTGTCTTGCGTAACTTTGGTGGTACCACGGGCACCACAAAACAGTTTGAACGGGCCCGTTCTTCCCTAGATGGATGGAAGCAACATGTTGCTAAAAAGAATCCAAGATTTGATAACTGCTTCTCTGCCATGGATGCGCTTGCAGAACAACTAGACCTACCAAAAATCAAGAACTCTGCTAAGGGAAAGGTCTTGATGCGAGCAATGTATGGAGTCAAGGTGGTCACTCTTTTGGTATGTAGCATATTCGCTGCTGCATTCTCTGGTTCCACAAAGAAGCTGTCGAACCTACAGGTTCCCGCGGCATGTTTATGGGAAGCGTCTTTTTCAGAGCTTCAGGCTTTTGTAAATACTGAAATTAGAAGCCTATTCTCGAGTGGAAGGACCACGATACTGAAGGAGCTAGAAGCTGTTGATACAGATGTCAAGAAGTTATACCCAATCGTGCAAGAAGGTGGCGATGCAGTTGAAGCTGAAGCATTGAAAAGCTCAACATCAGATTTAGGAAAATCGGCAGAAAACCTTTCACAAGGACTGGATCTACTCGCAAAGGATGTAGACAGGTTCTTCCAGATAGTTCTAACCGGACGCGATGCTTTACTTGGTAACCTTAGGGTCGGGGGTAACGCGGACGGAGTACGACGAGTTAACATCAAAGCAGGAGGCCCGATGCTGAGCTGATGGTTAAATGTAAACTTACTCCTTTGTACACAAGTGTGTAGTGTCGGAGTGTTGTGTTTCCTGTTTGGATATATACTAAAAGAATGTGAGGTGTGTTGTGTCAGTGATGTAATAGATATATGGTTGAACCTTTATGTAGTATTAGTATTAATGGAATTTAAATATGGCCTTTATTTATTTTCATCAGTTCGTGCTGTTAATCTTGTTATTGCAGTTTTTATTTCGATTATTAAGTGTGAAAATGGTTGATCAAGATCGACTTTTCTTAGTGTTCTAGGGTCAAAGTTGGTTCAAGAAAGGATGTAGAAATTGAAGGAAGACTTGTAAATTGATTATGCTCTGGTCATTATTTGTGGTTTATTAAATACTTTATTCTCGAATTTCGACGAAAAAATGTTGCAGTACAAGAAGACTGGAAATTGGAACCGTTTTATTTCAGTCAAAAAAAAAAAAAAAGGTTCATGAATTGGATTTGTATGTCACATTCATAAAATATGAATTTGAGATCTCACATGTTGTGTTAATTAAAGTAAATAAAAAAAAGTAAATAATCAAGACTTTGTATTTTGAGTAAATTTATCACACATCTTTTGGGCTCGTTTACAGTTATGTTAATTATATACTGGTATATAGTCATTAATCAAGAATTTGTATTTATTTTGGGAGTAAATTTATGTGATATTTGTTGATAGTGCTTGAAATGGGTTTGTTGTTGAATAAAATTAATACTGATGATTTAAAAATTGAAAGGAGATTTAAGAAAGAAATGAAAAGAAGAAGAAAGGCAGGCAGGTGTATGGTTAACGATGGATTCCTCATAAAAGTCTAATTTTGTTCACGGGTAATCTCGAGTCATTCCAGTTCAAAAGTTGACACACGCGCAAACCTCTCTCTCCTCCACCCCTCTCCTCTCTCTCTAGAAAATTTGACAGAAAGTTAATATTCACCACCCTCGTAAACAAAAAGCAAACGGCAGAATTAAATGTGGCAGACCTCACATTTTGCTTTCGGACACCCACGCTCACGCAAACTTTGATATCCGACTACTCTGATCATCTTTCAACTTGTTGGGATTCTTCAAAATCTTCGATTTCGTCGTTTTGTTTTGCAACTTTTTTTGGCTATGTCTGTGGAGTCGAGCTCTGGTTCAGCTGATCATGGCGGACATAACATCAAAGGAGTTCCCACTCATGGCGGGAGATATGTGCAGTACAATGTGTACGGAAATCTGTTTGAGGTTCCTAGGAAGTATATTCCTCTTAGGCCTGTCGGACGTGGAGCTTATGGGATTGTCTGGTAATTATCAACAATACTCTACTCTTTTTTGTAATTTTTTGGGTTCATGATTTTTTTGTTTTGTAGTTACTGAGGCTGTTAGAATTAGATGTTGTTCTCAGTGCTCATGATGTAAAGATTTTGGATTTTTATCTTGTTTGTTGGATAAATTGGAGTTGGGATGTGGAAGATGAAGATCCTTAATTTTAATCTTACATATATGCTGGAATTTGAAGTCGTGATTTTGCTGAATTTGTTGGATTATGATGTGTTATAATGCTTTTAGGCTTAAAGAAAATACAGTACTAAATTTGTACTTGGTTTCGAATGTGGTGTAGATGAAGATGATCACCTGTGGCTTGTACTTGGATATGAAATTCGTGTATGAAATGTGTCGTCGTGTCTGATTTAAGAATATCTGGCTATGAGGGGGTGTGGTCTTAATCTTACATGGTTGAAAATGGTATAAAGGATATAATCTTGAAGTATTGAGTTGTACTATTTCTTGAAACATTGTTGCCTCTATAAAAAGGCTACTCTTTTTGGCTGAAAAAGCATGAAATGGCAAATTGATGTCTTCATTGTCGGAAGCTTTCCTTTATAAGGAAGTTAAGGCATTCGTGCGAGGTCGTGTAGAATGTTATCACACTCGTCTGCATAACTGACATGGCGTCTACTAGTTCAACTTCTAGAAACATAATATGTAACGGACTGCTCTAAACAACGTGGTTCGTATCTTCTCTTTGTAATTTTGCTTCTACGTCGTGTAGTGTAACACGCGCCCTTGGCAGTCCTCGTGCTATGGCATTAACACGACAAGTGTATCAACTTGAAATTTACTGAATTTTCCTATGTTGACATTCTTTATTGAGCATAGATTTTCAACTTCTCAATTAAGAAGCAGTATTATTTTGTCTAATTTGGTGAGTTCTATGTTGATATCTTTCCTTTCTACATTTATGCTCTTGGTTTCGACAAGGCCAGCCTGACTTTTCTGTTGCTTTAGCGCTGCTGTAAACTCGGAGACACGTGAAGAAGTAGCCATTAAGAAGATTGGTAATGCATTTGACAACAGAATTGATGCAAAGAGGACGTTACGAGAAATAAAACTTCTGCGCCACATGGATCATGACAATGTGAGATCATATATCTCTGTCCTATTATACAAATTGTTACTAGTTAGTTGTTCTTTGTTGCTTGGATTTTACCACTGTCTCTCTGTTCTTGACTTCATTTTGCTACACGAGCTTCAGTTTCCTCTCGATATCATGTCTACAAACGTGAAAAGATTCTAGAAAGCTGATGAACGCAGAAGGCCAAATGGATGCTTGTTAAAGAACATGACATCCTAGTATTTACTTATAAAGGCATTGCTTCCCATAACAAGACATGTAGCTTGATAGAATTATCAACTTTAAAAGTTGCCAATGTGGTTATTCCTTTCCTACTTATCCCGTCCCTGTACAGCCGCACGGGGGCAGGGACGGAATAACACAACTATGAGGAAAATAAGAGATGAAGATACATGTGTGTGATCAACACATGAAATGGAGTTATGAAGGATTTGAAAGCTTTTATTTAGCTATTCATTTGTTCAGTTGATGCATGTACTATAATCATAAGTATTTGTGGGAAGTTGTTGCAAGAAACCTTATCTAATTCTTTTATATCTAAGCAGGTGGTTGCAATTAAAGACATCATACGGCCTCCTCTAAAAGAGAACTTCAACGACGTCTACATTGTGTATGAGCTTATGGACACTGATCTTCATCAGATTATCCAGTCCAATCAAACACTGACTGATGACCACTGTCGGGTTTGGCCTCGATTTCTTACTTTCTGTTAAGGATTTAGGTCATATCATAAATGATTGACTTTACATTTCTCTGCTCTTCAAATTTGGTGTCATTGTTTCCTAAAGCAAGTAAAAACTAAAATACTGGTTGCACGAGAAGTGGCGTGTGCCTTGAGGTCATCATGATATTCCGTTATCGCGATTAGTTTAGGTCTGCACAAGATCGACTAGATTAGACAAATGCATGATGCATGCTGCCTATATCATCCATACAAAATTCAGACACCACCATCTTTCTCGACTCTGCCTTGGTGTTTTCGTGTTTCTTATAACATTAGTAGACGGGCCTGCAGGTTTAGTACCAGCCAACAGCCTGTGCATACGAGTAATTAGTTTTCAACTTACTTTTGCAGTATTTTCTATACCAAATTCTGCGAGGACTTAAATATGTCCATTCAGCAAATGTCTTGCACCGTGATCTGAAACCGAGCAATTTGCTCCTCAATGCTAATTGTGATCTGAAAATCGGAGATTTTGGGCTTGCAAGGACAACATCTGAGACTGATTTCATGACCGAGTATGTTGTTACTCGTTGGTACCGAGCACCAGAGCTGCTCCTAAATTGTTCAGAATACACGGCTGCAATAGATATCTGGTCTGTCGGGTGCATACTTGGCGAAATCATGACACGTAAACCTCTGTTTCCTGGCAAAGATTATGTCCATCAGTTGAGACTCATCACAGAGGTATTTTCCTGTGCAATACACGAAATTTCTTGATATTTTCGTGTTTTCATTCTTGTTTTTTGATGAATCTGTGTGGATACTAATGCTTATTATTATTGTCTGCTTGGTTGTGAAAGCTCATAGGCTCTCCTGATGATGCCAGCCTGGGTTTCCTTAGGAGCGACAATGCCCGAAGATACGTAAGGCAGCTACCGCAGTACGTGAAGCAACAATTCTCTTCCAGATTCCCCAACTCTTCAGCTCGAGCTCTGGATTTGCTAGAAAAAATGCTCGTTTTCGACCCAAGCAAGCGTATAACTGGTACATGCAGTCCTAGTGCTCTCGAGTTGTTGATTTATGTTTCCTTCATACGAGTTGTGATTTGATTTTATCATCCTAACTATATGATGCAGTCGATGAAGCTCTCTGCCATCCATACTTGGCCCCTCTTCACGACATCAACGAGGAGCCCGTCTGCCCCCGCCCTTTCGTGATTGACTTTGAGCTGCCATCCTTTACTGAAGAAAACATCAAAGAACTCATCTGGAGGGAGTCTGTCAAATTCAACCCGGACCCGACTCACTGAGGCAGGCAATGTATGTAATCGTAAGACGTAGAACACCCCCCATCTTTCTAACATTTGCAGAAACTTGTATTGAACAACCTATGTAGTCTTCAAATGGAGATTGAGTAATAATTTGTAGTGGATACATATTTGTCTATTTCTCTAGCTATTATCTTTGCGCGCAGTGAGTATATTATATATATTGTACAAAAGAGCTCCGGTACCTTAATGTTTTTCACATGTTTCTGGTAATTCTTGTTTTCATTTCATTGCAAGAAAATCTCTGAATTAGTACAATAATAATTCTTGTCTGAAGCAGACAAGAATATACATAAATACGTTATACGTACTAAAAGTAGTTCATTCTACATGAACATGTCTGTAATTCCATATTATCTATAGGTAAAGTGTCTGCAGGAAAATCACACATCCCTTCCTCCATCTCACTCTTCTCCGGCAGAAGCTGGCACGGCGGCGGCACTACCCCGCCGGTGACCCCCTCGACGTCCGTGCACGTCCACGGATACTTCTTGGCCTTGGCCGCCATCCTGATGGTGACGTTGGAGATGCATATGCCGGTGAAGGGATCACCGGCGATCCCCTCGAGGCGGGCCACCATCGAGACGTTCTCCGCGACGACGTCACGGTAATTTATCCCCTTGATCTCCGGCATTGCATTGGGGTCGTAGTGATTGTCGGCGTGAGAGCCATAGTTTCCGGTCATCCAGAAAACCATTTTCATTGTGTGCAGATTCATGCCTTTTACATAGATATCTTTGACATAGCCTCCCCTGCCCACGCCAGTCTTGATTCTTACACCTGATTCTGTGTTGATGGCTGTGATATCGTGTGCTCTGACGTCCTGTATCCCGCCCGACATCTCGCTCCCGAGCGCGATGGCCGCGCTGTAGGGCGAGATGCAGGTGAGGCGACGGATGACGAGGTGCTTCGTGGGCATGCCGTAGCTGATGCCGTACTCGTCCCATCCGCTCTTCACTGCTATGCAGTCGTCGCCGGAGACGATGTAGGTGTCCTCAATTCTTGTGTTGGTGCAAGAATCTGAGTGTCAAAGATATATATATATATATATATATATATATATATATGGGAACTAGTTAGGGCGGCTTTGAATTCGGACACTCCACCCTTTTTGTTAGAATGATCAAATGCATGTCTGAATCTTGAAAATGGATGGATGCATCAACATTAATTACCTGGATTGATCCCATCTGTATTAGGAGAAGTTACAGGAGCAAGAATTGTGAGGCCTTGGATGATGATATTGCTGCAAGATCAGAACCAGTCAGTACAACTGATGAGAGAGAGAGAGAGAGGAATTAAGGAAGAAAGACCTGCTGTAAACTGGATGAACATTCCAAGAGGGGGAGTTGAGAAAAGTGAGATTGGAAATCTGAACAGTGTCTGAATGCATGATTTCTATAAGATATGGCCTAGTGTATTTCAGCTTCTTCTTGTGAAATTGTTGCCACCAGAGATCACCCTGACCATCAATAGTCCCATTTTCACCTAATTCGATCAGGATTTCAAAAAAAAAAAAAAAAGATTAATTGAGATCGAAATTAACAAGCAAGAAAACGAGTGAAAATTAATGTATAAAAAGATTAATAATGTTACCGGTGACAACAACATCGGTAAGATTAGTTCCAAAAATGAGACTAATGTACCTCCCTCCTGCTGCATCCCTTCCGTGGCCGTACGACGGCAGAGGATCCACCACAGGCCACGATTTTATATCCTGCACTCGATATGATATCAAATGTCAGTTGATGAATTAAGAGACGATATTGAAATGGTGGTCGTGCAAGTGCAACCAAAGTCCCACGATTATATAGAGAAGAGACAATCTCGACTTCTCAACACTCAAATTTTGATCCCATCCCCAAAACAAAAAATATTACACTGTGTGAAAAATCTACATTATTTTTGTGGGACACTAAATAACACACACAATAAGAAAAAAGGGGTGTTAACTGTTAGTGCGTGTGGTGTGTGTAAATAAATACACACCTGAGAAGCAAGAAGAACAGCATCTTTGTGGAGATAGAGAGTGAAATGGCTGGTGAGATTGAAGCTCCCTGTCAGCCATTTACCTGCAGGAACCAAGAGCTGCGCTCCGCCGTCCGATGCATATTGGCTGAGATGATCAACGGCTTGCTGAAATGCACCAGTGTTGAGCGTTACACCATCTCCAACTCCACCAAAATCTTCTATTGATGCACTGTGACCCCTGCAGCTGATGGCCGAGTAATCCAACGACTCTAAAATCCTCGATTTTCGGCACTCGATGCTGCTGTTCAAGATCGTCACTCCAACAACTAGAACCACCACGTAGATTGCCTTCATAATCTGTAATTAATTAGCAGAAATTAACTCAAGAATTTAATTTAAAGAATATATATATATATATATTGTATTGTATTGTATATCAAATTTTCCTGAGTAAAATGGAATGAATTAACTACCTAAAATTTTTTGAAGCTGAAATCACAAAAGTTCTTTGGTTGGAACATGTTTGGCGTGACAAATATTTATAGAGAATCTTAGCTTTTACTATTTTGATTTAAATATGATCATATTACTTGTAATTTCCATCAATGCTGCCAAAAGTATAAATATTTTCTTCACGTGGATGTTTTCTTCGTTCAATAATAATAATTAAAAAAAAACTAACTAAAATCACCATTCCATTAAATAAATTATCATATCTTCGGGACGATTAAAATATTTCTTGCTAGTCTGTGTTGTAGATCCATACACTATTTTAGGAGCACTAATATTGATGAAATTCGAACTTTTTTAGAATGACATTTCCATCACGATCACATCATTCTATCAAGTATCAATTAGATCATCTGTGCAGTAACTTCTACAAATCTTTATTTCAAGAATGAGTCTTAGATTTTTAAAGTCTTTATAAAAGCTGACCAAATTGATAATTACAAAAAGGATATATTTTAAATTTTATTGTTGATAAAACCTAGTTCAAGTAGTTAAGTTGAGGTACAAGTCTCTTTTTGAAGGATAAATTTTAAATTTTATCGTTGATGAAGCCTAATTCAAATAATTAAATTGAAGTACTGTAAATCTCTTCTTGATTAGAGGTATGGTGTTCAATTTCCAGCAAAATTATGTACTCCATCTTGTATCTCAAAAAAGAATTAGGAATATTAATATTAATGAGGATTTTGCGAATAAAAGTTTTGAGTAGGGAAATAGAATAGAATGTGAATCTGTGATATATGGGTAGTATTTGACTATTTGTTTTGTTTTGTTTCAGTTGGAAAGTAGTTAAGTGGGTCCCAGAAATGAACTTCCATTTGTGAGCGAGTGTGTGTTGTGTGTGTTTTCCATAATTCCACCCCGTGAGCCTCTCCAAATACCATACAAACCCCACTACTGCCGACGGCCGACCCACTTCTTCACGGGGAATCGTTGCGTGTGGCCCACCATATGATCCTCACCATACACCCTCACTCCAGAAACCAGCCACGTACGTACCCAACCAAACCTTAGGTTTTATTTTGTTTGACATTTAATTTTTTTTGAGGGAATTACAATGATATATATATATATCTATACCTATTATAAAAAAGCGGATTCTTATAAAATTTGATTTGCCTAATATATCCCTCTTATTATATTTATTTTAAGGGCAATATTGTAAAATATTATTAATAATAATTTGTGGCCCAACGAAATAGATGAATTGAAGCTTGAAGAATCCTAATTATATTAGGATTGTAATTTAAAGAAGGAAAGAAAAGAAAAGTAATATGAAAAAAAATAATTATATACTATGTATAAGGGAAAAAAAGGCATCTAACGTAAAAGTTTTTTAACAATAATTTTTGAAAGATTATTAAAAATAATTAGTTTATTTTCATGATTTTGTATATTAAATGTATATATTAAATTTATTATAAACTTAATAAATTAATAATAGTCCTACTCAAACTATAATTCAACTTAATGAATTAATTATTAATATAATCATACTCATACTATAACTCAAAACTGTAAAAGAAAAAAGACAACATAAATTTTGAGAATTGTGCTAAGATTTATTAGGATATTAATATAGTTGTATATTAATTTTGATAAATTTTATATTTTTATTAAGTTAGAAATTTAATAATTATTATCTCTAATTATTAAGTTTATATTTTATACTTTTATTTCAATCTTTTCTCTTTTATCATTGAAACCTCTCTTCATAAAACATTATTTATATTTTATTTATTTAATTTTTATTTAATTTATTTATGTAATTTATTGTATTTTACAATTCTTATTTGTTGTCAATATTTAGTCGAGTTGAATTTGTTAATGTTTTAGTCGAGTTGTCAAACACAAGCCTAATAATTTATTAAAGACTTTATTCAAGTTTAATTGTATGCAATAATTTTCAAAGAAAAAAATTACTATGATGGCTTTAAGCCTAATAGAGTTGCCTAACTCACCATTTTTTTATATACGACCCTTCATTCGTAATTAGATTAAGTATACTATAATAGACGATTATTATCAGTACCTTACAATCATGATAATAAAAATTGTCATTAAATATATTTCATTTGTAATAAATTAATCATGTTAAATGAAAGGTTATATGTGCAACGCACGTAATTTACTGCTAGAGATACTAAAATAATACGATAACTTTTTTTTGAAAGTATGAAAAATATAAACTTATACCAAAATTAATAGTATACAACTACATTAATATAATAATAAATTTTAGCAAAATCTCAAAATGTATGTTGTCTTTTCTCTTTCACTATCGGTACCATACAATTTTGATAATTGTACATAAGAAATAATATAAGAAATTTGATTTTTTTTTCTACTCTTTACATATACTTGCTAATATTTTGTTGAAGTTAATAATCAATAATTAATAATATTATAACTTTAAAAAAATGTCAACAAATATATTTTATTATATAATAAATTAGTTATTTCAAATTAGAGTTTATACGTGCAACGCACGTAATGTCCTGCTAGTATATAAATAAAATAAATCACGATATCATTATATAGATGGGATCTCTACACAATACAAAAATATTGACATTTAATTTAATCGATATAGCATTTTAATTACATATACTATACATGTTATATTATAAAAATTTATATTAAACAGTCAAATAGATGATATCACTATTCATAATTCATATCTCAATATATAGATGTGTCAAAATAGGCTCAATCCGAAATGATTTTGGGTGGGACTGCACCGCATTTTATACCTGCTTTGATTTCAAGTTGGGGTCGAGCTACGTCATGTTTTTTAGGCCAATTGGCTCATTTTAATAGTGTTTGGACTGCATCCAACATATTTTGACATGTAAAATCTCCCATTTAAGCTCATTGTAGGACTCAAGTTCCACTGAAATTAACTATTATGATTATTATAGTCAATGCATACATGATATTCTGTGAAAATATTGAGATCTTGTAAAGTTGATATTATTCTCTTTTACATGGATTATAAACTATGTCTTGTTCAGATGCATAAATACCTAATAACTTATCAAGTACGAGTTAGTTCAATTATTTATAACGTTACTATTATTAAAAAAACATTTGAATCTGAATAAAATGGCCTAGTAAGATAGCATAAATAACATTTGAAAGTGGAATATTAACATATATACCACTTCCTCTTGCTGTTTGGGTTGAGCCCTTTCCAGCCACACATCAAGAAATGGGTTGTTTCTTGTCATTATTGTAATGCCAACATAGGGAATTATTGTTCTAAAATAATTAATAACATATGGATTCTTTTTTTAGTTTGAAATTGATGTGAAAATTTTGTCATCTTGTTAGGGTCACAAGTGCTTCTGTGTTCCAGTCACGAGAGCCATTTTAAGCCTACAAACTATTTTAAAAAATGTTACTATCTGTCAGGTTATAAGCTGATATTTGGAAAACAATTATTAGGGCTCTAAATGAGCTAAATTACTCGTAAGTTTTTGGAGCTCAATTTGATAAAAGCTACTAATTTAGTAAAATTCTTTAGCTATTAGAGTTAAGCTTGAGCTTGACTGTGTATTTGATTCGTTAGCTCGTGAGCAAACTTGTTAAAGAATTTAAATTTGAAAATATAAAACCATTAAATAAATATATAATAATTAACTATATTTAGTAATAATTGTATCAAATCTCTAACTAATTTTATTGATTTATTAATAAATAATGACTTTTAGTGAATATATTATGTTATTGTGAATAAAATCATCTATTTTTCAAAAGAAAAATAATTCATATTTTCAAGCATAAATCTACATTTAGAAAGCTCGTTTGTGATCGAATAAACTCGTGAGCCTCGAAGCATTCAATTTATAAAGTTTGTGGCTTGGTTCGAAAATAAACTAACTAAATTTGAGCACAAAAGTATTTGACTCGGCTCGGCTCAATCACACACCTAATAATTATAGTACACATTATATAATATTTGTCTTTATAGAAATAAAAAAAGTTTTTAAAAAGAAAAGAAATAAAAAAAAAGTTTGACATAATTTCATAATTTACATTATGTATCGTATTATTGAGTTAGTATACATATTTTTTTTTCTTGGAAGAAGTTATTGAGTTAAATACTTCTATTAGTCACCAATTTTTGCATTATAAATGATAATAAAATATTAATTACTATTCATCTTCTTCCAGACCACTGCAGCGCCGGCCGGAGCTCCGGCGAAAATGGAAGTTCCGGCAGATATTTCTATAGGCTTGATTGTGGAAATGCAGGAAAGGGTAATATCGAACATGTCATATATAATGTTGATTCAATTACCAAAAAAGAAAAAAAGAATATTCATAATCTGAAATCGATGAGTTCGAATCCTTTTGTGATGTTTAAATGAATTAGCTAGTATTTATGTTTGATGTTCGATTTTCTGTATCAGTTTGATGTTCAAATGAAGTAGCTAAATTTCTTTGGTAGTAATTCACCTGCTGCATTTAGGGATTTAGATGGGATGGATTTTAGCTCATTCTCTGTCATTTGTTCTTCCATTTCTAGTGTAGTGTGGTTTTTGATTTTGTTCTTGAGCTTGCTAATTGTTGTCTTATTTCAAAGGAACAATTAAATACTTCTCTTTTATTGATTGTAAGAAGAAAGAGAGATTAATAAGAAAAGTTTGAATTTTCAGCCTAAACCAATGTGGGTTTTTGTAAGATAGGAAAATCAAACAGGTCTAATCTAGTTTAAACTGAAACTCTGCACATAACCTTGTATGCTCTCGAGTTTTGATGCTTATCCATTTCTTTTCGTTTTCGTGTTCTTGCTGCATGCTTGATCTGTAATTTTGATGTTTATCCATTTCTTTTCGTTTCCGTGTTGTTCTTGTTGCAGGCTTGATCTGTAATTTTGATGTTTATCCATTTCTTTTGGTTTTCGTGCTGTTCTTGTGTTGCAGGCTTGATCTGTAATTTTGATGTTCATGTTGTAGGCTTGATCTGTAAAGGGTCAAGTAGTTGAAATAGGCCTTACAATTGTATCATTGCTCACTGCAAAATGAATTCCAATTGTCATCCCAAATTCTCTGTTTTCATGAATTTGCATTATAATTTTGGTTTCTCATACCAAGTTTAAAAATTCCACTGGAAATATCTTGAACATTCAAGGATGAACGAGCAATATTCATTTCTATTTGTCGAATTTGTCCAGTTAGTGATCATTTTCATTTGCTCGATATTTAGTGAATATTTCCTTGCGGATCATATTGCATATAGAAAGATTACTTCACCACCTCATAGTGTTTGGCGGTACATATGGAACAAGTCCGTGATGATCAGGCAACTTTACACCATCGGTTATGTTTTTTTGTTTTTTGTTGATGCTAGAACTGCTCGAATTTCTCTAGGGTAAAGAAGCAGAGCAGGATAGCTTTGTCTGGATCATGAAGCAACCTAACTTAATGTCCGTTTTGAGGTTAGATTTATGTTTATCTGTTTAAATGAAGAATATGCAAATTATGTTGTGGATTTTGAATTCTCTTAGGAAGCTCATTTTCAATTATTATCCTGTGAAGACGTAGGTGGGAATCCCATTTTGTTTTCTTCATAGCAACTTTAGAACAACATTACCTACTATAACTACAGACCATACAATTGCATGCAGATAATCAGCAAAAGAGCTTCTTAATTCTTTTCTTCTATCCCATTTTTCAGATACTCTGCAAACTTGTTGATGTAATCATTGTTCCGCAGCTTCTTTGGCGCGAGCTCTCAGAAGCCATGGCTTTTCGCAACGCGTTTGCAATGCCAATTCTAGTGAAGGATCCATCTTCGCCTCTCTCAACCTCAACCGCCAATCCCTTCTCAACCAGAAGCCTCGAATCCAACGGTTGCGCGATAATGAACGGCAGCAGCACAAGACAGTGGCCGTCCTGCATGAAACAACGAGCCTCCTATTGAAGGATGGGCAAGAATCTCCCTCTGGGGGGCCCACCCTACCTGTACCAACCCCCGCCCCGCCACCCTGGCGGCAGTATCCGATCATCCACATCACCTGCCCAATCGGGCTTCCTCAGTGCAAACAAGAACGGAAGCCCGGAAACCTCGATCCCATCAGCTATCTCTGCAGTTTGTACTCACTCCCAAACCCTACGAATACCACTGATTTGAGCTCCTGTTTATCGAGCCAATCGAAGATCTTACTCCACGGCTCTTCTTTCACAGTCCTCTTCTCCACCAGCTTCTCCGGTGGAAGACATCCCACCGGAAACACCGCCTTCCCGGTGATTCTCGAGTAGAGTTTTACGTACTCGCCTTCGATCTCCATGCAAGTACGTAGAGCCAAGGCCTGGCTACCTTGGACTAATCTTGTTAGCCGTGCTCCATCTTCTATTCCAGATGCACCTGATTTGTACAAAAGATTATGCATGGCTACAGCTTCATGATCTTTGCAAAATACATGTGATGGGAAATCCACCCAATCTGGAGGGGCGGTCATGTCGGCCGGTGACGGCCTCGACTGCCTCCGCTCCTCGCCGTAGAGAAACTCCGGCGTCCAGAAGAAAACACTGGTGCTGGCAGTTGTGATGGGGAAGAGAATTAATGGGATGTTGAGTTCTCGGGTGATATCAACTGCCCAATGGTGAAAGAAATCTACCATTATCCAGTTTGGAGATTTCTCAGCGATGAAATTCTTGATTGGTTCTTGGAGGAGATCACAAGCAATCTTGAGATCATCCATTCGCTCGGCCGGAATGTCGGTGGTGGCCCCAACGTTCTCCGGCAGAGGATTGGAGTGGAGGTGAGGGAGAGGGATAGGCACAAATTTGATGAAATTTGATAGATTTTGTGGGATTTTGGGGAGTCTTTGAATGTTTGTGGGAGTTAAGATGAATGAGATGTGAATGCCAAATTTGGCTAAGGCAATGGAGAGATCCAAGAATGGAATCATGTCACCAAATGCCAGCCATGGAAGCATCACAACATGAACTTCATTTTCTTCACTCATTTTTCTTCACTCTCTCTCTAGATCTCTCACATACACCAATGAAGTTGGACTACTTTAATTGAAGAGTGAAAACTCGTAATAGCCCTTTCCGAAACTAAAAGATAAATAATGGCCCGAAAAATTTAAAACATTAATTTTGTCCTTCAAACTAGTAAAATACCTACACTACCGTTACTTCATTTTTTGACTTTTTAAATTCAAATATCACTTTTTGAATTTTCTCTCTCTTCTCTTATTTCTCTCTCCTACCTACTTTCTCTCTCATACATTGTGCTGCTGGTTTTGAGGAGAGGTGTAGAGATTTCCAGCGGCGGCAAGGATTTCCGGCCACGGCAGCGGAGCGGATTCCGGCGACTGAGTTTATTGTAGTATACACGAAGACTAACTTTCATGTATGAATTTTCTTGTATACACAACATACATGAAAACAATATACACGAAGAACATGTACACATACAAGAATAGTTGTGGAGATTTCTGGCACGGCGGAGCGATGTTCGGCGAAAAATTCCTACGACGAAGAATAATTTTCATACATGAAGAATAATTTTCATGTATGAAGATTTCTGGCATGTTTAGAGTTTCTGGCATACATGAAGAATAATGTTCATGTATGAATCTTTGTGTATGTACAACATAATACTTGAAGCAGTTTGTGTGTATGTATACATGAAAAACATCATACATGAAGACTGTAATCAGACATACAAGGAATACATGAAAAAACCTAAAAATTGTTCAGATCTAAAATTTGGAACGAAAAAGTAATATATCTAAACAAATACATCAAATCTAGTAGTAGATCTAGAACGACGACGACGGAAATGACGGCTGAGATCTAAAATCTCCGGTGGACGGTGGCGTGCGGCGATCCAACGGCGAGTTCGGTGAGGGAGAGGATGTCGCCATTGGGGATGGTGACGGCGGAGGGAGGTTGTCGCCGAGGGTGCTGTAGTTTACGCCGATCGAGTGGACGGCGATGGCAGTGGCGAGGAAAAAGAGGACGGTGCCGTTGACGGGGAGACACCGGACCAAGGTGACGACGGCAAGAAGAGAGTGGCCGGCAGTGGGTGGGCGGAAGTGGGTGGCCGGCAGAAGAGAGAAGGGTGGATGATTGAGAGAAGAGAAGAGAAGAGAAATATAGAAAGAGAAAGAAAAGTTGCAGAGAACAAAAAAAATTAGAGAGAGAGGGGGAGAAAAGTTTGAGAGAGAGAGAAGAGAGAAGTGGCAGATAGGGGGCGGGTATTAGAGAGGAGAGAGAGAGACAGTATGGTATTAAGAGAGGGTAAGGGGTCAGGGATGGCAATTTACCCGTGGATACCCGATACCCGCGGATACCAGACCCTAATAGGTGCGGGTTTGAGGGGCATTTGATATCCATGGATAGTTTCATGGTTAGAAAATACTATCCATTTAGTTCGCAGGTATGGGTATGGATAGTTACTACCCGTACCCGCTAAACCCGTTTACCCGCGAAAAATACCCGTGAAAAATACCCGCGAAATATCCACGAAATACCCGATTACTACCCGATTATTATTTAATAATGTAATATATATTTGGTCCAAATATTATTTAATATGTATGTAATATTAATATATATTTGGTCCAATACCCAAACCAATAGTCCAAAAAAGCCCAACCCAAACCAATAGCCCAATACCCCTTCATATACCTAACCTAATCGGCTGCCCTCTCTCATCAATCTTTCATCAATTTCTCAAGCCCTATCTGCTGCTGCTGCTGCAGCGCTTGTTGCCGCCCCCGCCGCGCTGTTGCCTCCTCTCACCGGTGACGGGTAATTCTCTTCTTCTCTCGCGCGCATCTCTCTCTCTCTCGCGCGCATCTCTCTCACGCCTCTCTCGCTCTCTCTCTCTCTCTCTCTCTCTTGCGCAGGGCTTGTTACCGCCCCCACCGCGTCGCCGCCGCGCTGCTGCCTCCTCTCATCGGTAACGGGTAATTCTCTTCTTCTCTTCTGCGCCTCTCTCTCTCTCTCGCGCATCTCTCTCTCACGCCTCTCTCTCTCTCGCTCGTAGGGCTTGTTACCGCCCCCTCCGCGTCGCCGCCGCGCTGCTGCCTCCTCTCACCGGTGCTCTCTCTCTTTCGCGCAGGGCGCTGTTACCGCCAATATCCACTCCGAGAAGCAGTAGCAGCGTCCCTAGGCCCCCTACCTCACAAGCTTCAGCTCCTACTCCAAGAAATGAGCTGTAAACTAAAGAAAGGAATGAAGGGGAGAGTGAGTATGTAGAAGGTGAAAATGAGGCGGATACCCGCGGGTGGCGGGTTGGCGGATACCCGACGGGTGGCGGGTATCCGCGGGTGGCGGGTATGGGTGGAGAAAAGAACCAGTCACAGGTAATGGGTCGGTGACGGGTATGGGTTTTGCTCGCGGGTACGGGCATGAATATCCACTATCCGTGCCCGCCGTACCCGATTGCCATCCCTATAAGGGGTAGAAAGGTAAAAGAGACAAAATTTATTTTTTAAGTTTCTTGGGCTATATTTTATCTTTAAGTTTGAAAATGGGTTAGTTTGGATCATTAACTCTAAATTGAATGTATTTCTATGATTTATTGCCATCGTTAATCATGCTTGGCCTGTATATATATTTTCCGATAATAGAGTATCACTTACTTCTACTACTTTTTTCCTTTTTAAAACGAACGTGTGCGTGCGTGTGTTTGGGTACTTGGGAATTGGGATCGATTGCGTGTCCCATTTTTCGGTGTGTCATTTTGCGGATGAGATTCTCTGGGTAGGTTCGATGCTAGGACCTCATCCACTGAATGTATCTTTAATATGCCGCCACGTGTCTGAGGATGAATTTGATGATTGACATGTGGCAAGTAAATTGATATTCATACCTCAAAATTTTCCAATCTCAAACCTCTCTCTCGATTTCTCCGACTCATGCGCCATTCTTCCCCCAAAAAATGCAGAAATTCAACAAACATAAGTTTCAATTACAAAATCAACTTACAAGTCGAAAAGATTTTTTCACATAAGCACAGTTTAAGAACAGATACAAGGAGGCGATTCCAATGTAAATATAGAAGAGCTTCAAGCCAAATTCTCTCCCCCCCTCCCTCTCTGCCGGCTTCTCCTTCGCTTTCTCGCTTTCACTCTCGATGTCTTCTCCTCTGCTGTCGCCTGCGGCGATTGACTTCTCCTTCACCGTGGAGAAAAATGATAAGGACATATGCAATCTCTTATCTTAGGAAGCGAGGTAGACGATTCCATTTAAATAGTCTTTTTAGTTTGCAAGAGGAATGGAATATTTCAAAAAATCCTAAATATATACTTAATTTTTATTGTACATTGTATAAATAGTGTGGTTTGATGTCTTATTTTATGTGTGAACTATTTATTTATTTCTTTAAACGTTCAATTTTAATTGTAATCGAGAGAAAAGAATTTGAAGCTCGTAATTCAAGTTTGTGAACGAGCCGAGTCATCACGACTCGATTACATTTAAAATTCAAATTTCATCAATATGTTAATCGAGTTCGAGCTTACTTAAATCTATTTTTTTTGGTTTTATGTACTAAACTCGATTTTTAGTGTATAGGAGGGGAATAGTAATAATAAGTGTTACTTTTATTGGGTGTTTGCTCAACAATGGAAATAAATCACCTTGTGAAATGATCGGAGGGGAAAGGATTTTGTTATCAAGCTTTAGTTTGAAAGGTAACATTTCTCTCCATGCTCTATTATTTTATTTTATTTTATTACATTTAGTTATATTTCTTTTACATTATAATATTTAGTTTTACTTTTACACATTAAATTATAAAGAATATTAAAACCACATTATAAAATTTTAACATATAAAATTACTAAAATTCAAAAAATATTACCATAATAAAATAATTAAAGATACGGAAATTAAAATTACAAAATATTACTAAAACCGAAAAAAGTTCCATAATCAAATAACTAAAAATACGGAATTGAAAATATAATAATTTCCTAATAATTAGTAAGACCATCTCTCGCGACTTTCAAAGACTCCTCCAAGATCGGGAAACAAATTTCTAAACATATTCAGAGTCGTGGAGTCGGTTTCTTGACATTTTTGCTCACTTAAGAACTTTTTCTTGCTCCGATCGGAAGTATTCACGTCGTTGTGGATCACTAATTGTATCTAAATTAACCATTAAAATATTTTGTGATTTTCGAGACTTGTAATTTTATTTTTCTTTATATATAATCTTATTATGTGCATTCATATTATCAATTTGTATATTTTTTTCATTAATTGAGATAACTTATGTGTGTGTTAAAATTAAATAATAGAAATATTCTAAAATATAGCAGATGGTTGGAGATGGTGTGCAATTTGCTCAATATATAATAGAGCAAAATTGTGCTTCATTATAGAGAAATGGTTGGAGATGTTTAATCTAATCAAATTGTGTCAAGTACCATTAAGTTCAAGTTTAACTCATTTATTAAGAAGTTCATTTAAGTTTAATAAAATAAGCAAGTTTTATAGAAATATATTTTTATTTACATATCCAATATTACTTCTGTAATGATACATACTCCCTCCGTCCCATTATTGTTGGCACGTTTCTTTTGGGCACGAGTATTAAGGAGAATGGTGTTTAAAGGGTAAAAAGATAGAAAGTGGTGGAGCCCACAACTTTTGTGAGAGAAGGATATTTCCAAAAAGCGAACAGGTAACTTTAATGCGGGACGGCCCAAAAGGAATACGAGGCATCAACAATAATGGGACGGAGGGAGTATAAAATTAGAGATGTGATCGAATCGAATCAAGTTGAGCACCATCAAATTCAATCTTAACTTCTTTAAATATTCAATAATTCTTCTATATGATAATTAGTGTAGAATTACTGACATAATCGAGTCGAATTAGACCGAAGACCATCAACTTCTAAGTTAATCGCATAAGATATGTTCTAAAAAAAAGTTAATTGCATAAGATTGGCATTAGAAGAATATTGGGTAAAAATATCCCCACATTCATTGGATGACCATGCAGCGTCGAACTTACCAGATTCTCTGTTACGCTTTCAAATTTTAATTAACTTTTTTTCTATTTTTTTAAAATCTCAATTTCTTGTATTTTAGTTAATTTCGTACTTGTTTACTAGAGTATCTTATAGAGTATTAATTAGGGTATATAATTATTTTTAACATTTAATTTCAGTTTTATTAGTTAATAATTTATTGTTAGGATTTATAAATCTATAAGTAGGGTACTTTTTTTAATTTTTAATAATAAATGCTAATTACGATTCTTTTTATTATAATAAATTTCATTTTTATAGTAGATATTATGAAAACAACGAATTTGGAAATTGTTGGGACGCTGAATCTGAACTGGTGTTTTGGGAGGCTGAGATCGTATTCCGAAATGAATAAATTTGATGTTGGGTTAGGTGTCGTTGTTAATGATTGATTATGTTTTTATATCCTTAGTAATTAAAGGCTAATTACCAACTGCTCTTGTTTCGTGTAAGTTGTTAGGCGTTAGGTATAATTTAGTCACTGTGATGTGCAGATTTTGGTAAAGATTTTCTTCAAAGATTGAACATCCCAACTTAAATATAAAACAACGACGCATTGAAAGAATGATTTTACTTTCATAATGGGAGGACCAATCAAACAATGGTGGCCGCCGTGCGGTCAAGTCATTTTTTAATATAATTAATATTTAATTAAATTCAATTATAATTTACTACTCCCTCCGTTCCAATAGCAAGGTCTCACTTGTTTTGGGCACGACTATTAAAAATAAGAGTAAAAAGATAAAAAGTGGTAGGTTCCACAGCTTTTGAAGAGTTAATTGTTTCCATTTTTGGAATTGAACTTTGCTAATAGGACAGACGAAAAAAAAAAGACCTTGCTATGAGGACGGAGGGAGTAATTTTTAATTAAAGTTTAATTTCAATTATAGTTTAGTAATTTCAATTAAAAGATTTATTAATTCACAATTAAGATTTTATTAGTTTTCAATTAGAATTTATTTCTCACCAATTAAATATATATCAATTTAATATTAATTAAACTAATAATAAAAAGGACAGCACCTAAGAGTAGGGGTAGCAATCGGATCGGGTTGGGTAGGGTTCGGGTCGGCCTGATTTCGACCTGATCAGTTAAGGCCCAACCTGAACCCGACCTGTTAAGAATATGCTCAACCCGAACCCGAACCCAACCTGAAATGACTAAATCCGAACACGACACGAACATGAAATTGACACGATAAAATTCGGGTTGACCCGAACCCAAATTTAAAAGATTTAATAAGAGAAAAAATATTTTAAAATAAGATTAAATAAGAGAAAAAATATTTTAAAATAAATAAAATTCAAAAATTTAATATCTTTTGATGAATTAGAAGGAAAAATAAATATGTCATCAATTTAAAAGCTTGATATGAATTAAATAAATATAATATTAAAAAATTTAATACCTTATCGGGTAATCAGAACCCGAACCCAATAAAACTTGACCCAAACTCATTAATTTAGTGTCGATTCGTATCGTGTCGAAAATTGACAGTACTGCCTAAGTGTGGCCCATTATATGATCGATCAGGTTCTTAAAGGATCGAAATTTAAATTCGTGGTTCTTAAATAATGAAACTTTTCATTTCCGCCGAATGCTACACCCCAAGTATCAATCAATCCAACAAAAGTGGAGATATTTGAGCAGATACTCATCCGCATCCAATAAGTATTTGATGGTCCCTGAGCTGGGTACTTGGTGTAGAGGGGGGTGAATACACCAAGTAGATTTTTCGAAACTTTTTCAAGTTAAAACACAGAGTTGGTGAGCTCAGTTATTGATCCAGCTGGGTAAATAACTCAGCTGGCGGTGCGGAAAGTGGTGGTTTGAAAATTTAGCTCAGTTACTTAGAAAAACTCAGTTTGAAAATATTAACTTAACGTTTTCAGCTTAGTCAGGTTGTGCAACTTTTCGAGAGACACAGCTGTCTTTGGAGAGCAGCTGTGTGTGCAGTTTTGAACAAGTATGCAATGATATGAAGGAGTTAGTACATAGCTGAATATAAAGCAATAGTAAAGAGAGAGAGTTAGAAGCACGCGAGTTTTTACGTGGTTCGGAGTAACACCTCCTACGTCCACGACCAGGTTCACTGGTAATCCACTACCACTTGGTTTCCAAGTACCAAGCAACTTCACAACTCTAACCCGAGCTGTGTTCCAACAGTTTGCGGGCACTGTCAAGCCTATACACCTTCAGTTTACGGGTACTGAAGAACCTAACCACTCGAATTACGCGCTTCGAGCAAGCGTACCTTTACCTAACCTTTCTGGGTTTGGGTTTGGGTATGGGGTTCCAACTATGAACGAGTTCTTACAATTAAGAACTTCAGAGTATGATAAACTCGTTCGAAATCTAGGCTTAAGATATACAATGAGTTTGGCCTAGGGAACAGACGAAAAACTAAGCAGTTTCTTAACTAGAAACACTTTAAGATAAAGTGTTCTTTGATCTATGTAGAACTGCTTGAGAGCTTTTGAAAGAATAATGATTTCAGATAATGAAAGCTTGTAGAGAGTTTTTCGTATCTGATCCTGAGGTTGAAGACGGGTTTATATAGGTAGAGATTCAAGACTAGCCGTTGGAGGAGCCGTTTGAATCTTACCTACTCTTCTTAAATACAAGATCTGCCGTTGGGCGTATCCGCACTTTGTCTTCATTTGTGTCACATCCTAGGTTACGAAGTCTAGGATGTTGATCCGCAATCCCTCATTGGTCGAGGTAGGTTGACTTCCTCCTCGATTCCGGATCTTCGCCTTTAGAGCCGGCTTTTGAATTCGAGCCGGATCTTGAAGTGGAGTCTTCGGAGATAGTTCCTTTGTTCGCATCTGGACTACCGTGTTTTGAACTCGCTCGAATTCTCTTGACTTGATCGAGCTCTGGGATCACTCAGTGAAGGTTGACGCCTTTCTTTTGCTAGCGACTCATTGTGAACACGGGTCGATCTTGTCTTCCGCTAGCCGACTTCGCCGTAGACACTGGGTCGATCTTGTCTTCCGCTAGTGACTCTGCCGTAGACACTGGGTCGACTCGTCTTCCGCTTCCTTAACCTCGTAAACCTAGAACATCTAAGGCTCAAACGGGCGAAATTTGGAAAACACTATTTAGGTTGACGCGATCATCTATTCGGTTGGAGAATCGGTTGGGTTTTGGTATCAAATCGAAACCTTATAATTTTCCCAACAATTTCCCTTTTTGATGATGCCAAAACCTAGCGAGACAACTTATGATGCAGAAAAACTTGTGTTTTATTAATGTAAGAAAATACATTATAACACATGAAAAAGAAAGAAGGAAAAAAAATCTTCAAATCTTCAGTCTTCAATCCTTGATCTTCGATCCTAGTTGGTTGGTCTTCTCTCGCATCCGTTGTTTCTTTCTTTTGACTCGTCTCTTCTTCGGTGATGGTCGATTCAGTGGTTCCTCTAGCTCAACGGTTGCCTCTTCATTGACTTGTCTCTCTTCTCCCTTACTTCCCTTTTTGGCATGATCAAAACGGGGTGGGAGATATACACCATCGAGCTGTTGCGATGTTTTAGTTTGGCGAAACCGTGGTTTTCGGCTACGAGCGGCGAGGTTTAGAGTCTAAGTGGCTCGGTTGTTGTGTTGGCCGGCTCTTCTGTGTTGCATTAGCCTCGGTGTGATTGCGGACACGGCGTCCTTGGCTGATTCGAGTGGGCGATCCGGTGAGTGCTTGGAGGGATGAGTTAGCACGGGAGATAGCATCTTCTGAGTCGGGCATAACTTCATTCCTTGCAATTTTGCTTCTTCAGACTTCTTAGATTGAATGAGAAAGTCGATTCGACTTGACGGACTTGTATTCAGCTCATATCATCATCATCCAGCTGCAGGTGATCGTTGGCTGGGTGATGTTTCTCATTTGAGCTTGGTGCAGGGACTTGAGCATCTTTTATTGAAAGATCTCGAAGAAGGTGTCCCTGTGGAGCTGAAGGAAACTGAGGAGAAGGCGGTTGAAGTATCCCATCTGTCTTGGGGTTTAAGCTTGGTTGTTCAGCTGGAATACTCCGTTGCGGTGTTGGTGATGATTATGTTCACGCAGGGATGTGAACTTTTCTTCCACCGAAAGAAACGACCGCTTGTGGGCCTTCTGCTCCTCGGAGAGTGATTACGAATTCTCTCATAATGTCAGCTGGCTTCTCTGCTGACTGACTGAGCACCTTTGACTTGAGTCTTCGGTTTGAAGACAGTGCTTCAGTATATTTTGTCTCCTCAAGTTGTCTCCGATTCCCAGCTGGGACGGAGTTAGATGCATGCTGCTTTGTCTCCTGCATCTTTTTCTGTGCCTCCTGTGGTGGAGCAAGAGCTTTGACATGACTGCTCTTGAATACTCCGGTTTTATCAACATCTGGTCCAGGTCTGTTGACGTTGATTTTTGCATCCCAGGGAGTTGTGTGTCCCGTTCTCTCTTTTATGTTGAGAGAAACAGTGGGGCTGAGGAGGTCTTTTTCCTTTGTCATTCCCAGAAAGTTTTCTGCACCTTCCTGGTGGATGACGTTCTTGAGCTTTGCGCTCTCATCGCGCCGGCCTAGTTCTGTCGATGGGCTTCACCTTCTTCTGGACTTCCGTCTTCTTTGAGGTTCCTGAGAGTTAAGCAACTCTTATCTTGAAGCTTTGACAGATTCTTCAAGTTTGATCGGCTTCGGGAGATATCTTTCTGGATTCCATGTTCTTCTTCTGCATCTTTTGTTAGTAGAAACAAACAATACCAATTGATGGAAATAAGAAAGAATGCTGAAAAAACTTTCTAGGTTTGATGCGTATATCTTCTAGCATATTTAAAGAGTTTTCTTGATGAATGGACGATCAAGATTTGTCTATTGATAAGAAGATCTACGACTGGGAGTGATTCTCGCGTCATGTCAATTTAATGCGCGAGAGAGAACGGTTGAGGCGTTTTGACTTTTGCCTCGAAACTCCCATTATTCAATTCTTTGCAGACTTTTAATTAAGATTGATTAGAAAATGACAAGATGTGAGTTGACAGAAAACAGATTGAGTAGATGTAATTAATGTTGTTGCAAACCTCTCAGCTGATCATTGTAGTCAGCTGATACCTCGGTTGAGTGGGTGTGCTTGGGTCATCGTGATTCAAGCTGGTTCCCCCTCAGCTGAATAATCCTTTCCTTTCAGCATCTGGTTTAGCTGAATTCTTTCTCAGCTGATATCAGTGACATTGATTCTGAATTTCGGTTATTGCTTGTATTAATTTGGTCTTCATTCAGTGGTCTGCTTCCGTTGGGTCTGCTTCCGTTCAATTTGGTCTGCTTCAATTCAATTGGTCTGCTTCCATTCATTCAATTTGGGTGAAGCATCGTACGGGTTGAGAAGTCCAATTAATCCGCACGACATTTTGAATCTTGCTTCTATCGGCGGTTTTGTGAGAATATCGGCCCATTTGTATGTACGTATGTGAATTTTCTCAACAATCACATCCTTCTTTTCTACGTGATCTACGATGAAATGATGTCGTACGTCTACATGCTTGCATCTTGTGTGAAATCTTGGATTCTACGAAATGGCAATCGCACTTGAGCTATCACGTAAAATTGGAACATGTCCAGCTTTTACTTCATAGTCATCCGGTGATGTTTCGACCGAGAATTTGCGAGAAGAGCCTTCCGGCCATATATTCTCGCTTCGTCGTGGAAGTTGCGACGCACGTTTGTTTCTTTGAAAACCATGAAATCAATTTACTTCCTAAGAAGCGACAAGTTCCCGAAGTTGATTTTACGTCCAATCGATCTCCCGAAGTACGAATGCGAGTATCCGGTCAGTAGATTGTCTTCACTGGGTACCACCCCTCAACATTCCGAGTTCCTTTGAGATATTTGAGAATGTTCTTGGCGGCTTGCATGTGTGCTTCCTTTGGATCAACTTGAAATCCGGCACACACTCCGACTGCGAAAGAGATGTACGGACGACTTCTTTGTTAGATACTGACGGGGATCCTATTATCCCTCCGTATTTCTTTGGAATCAGCGACTTCCATTCAGTTCGGTTCAATCTTCCAGTTGGTGTTCATTGGAATCTTTCTGATTCTGTTGGATTGAACTCCATACTTGGCGATCAAATCTTTCACGTATTTGGATTGATTTATGAAGATCCTTCGAAGATTGCTTGACTTGAAGTCCTAGGAAGAAACTCATTTCTCCCATCATGGACATTTGGAACTTCTCGACATCATCTCTCCAAATCTTTGGCATAAGAAGCTTGATCTTGATCCAAAGATGATGTCGTCTACGTAGATTTGAACAACCGGGATATCTTCTCGACTTGATGGTGAAGAGAGTTCTGTCTATGCGAGCCCTTCTTGAATCCTTTGGATATGAGAAAATTTGACAGAGTGTCATACCAAGCTCGAGGTGCTTGCTTTAATCCATAAAGAGCCTTCTTTAGTTTGTAGACTTTATTTCCTTCTACTTCGAATCCTGGAGGTTGTTCAACGTAGACATCTTCTTTGATTTCTCCATTTAAGAATGCACACTTCACATCCATTTGATAGACCTTGAATTTGTGATGTCTTTGCAAAGGCGAGAAATAGTCCGATTACTTCCAATCGTGCTACGGAGCAAAAGATTCTTCGAAGTCAATTCCTTCCCGCCGAGTGTAGCCCTTGGCAACGAGTCGAGCTTTGTTTCGATGACGACTCCTGTGGTATCCATCTTGTTCTTGAATATCCATTTGAGTCCTATGACTTTGACTTCTTGAGGTCTGTCGACTAATTCCCAAACACAATTTCTGAGGAATTCGTTCAGTTCTTCTTGTATGGCATTTGTCCAAGGCACACTCTTCAAAGCTTCGAGAATTGATTGAGGCTCTGGCACTTGAGCTACGTAACACGCCATTAGAGCTGTGTCTTTATCATAGACCGTCAGTTCTAGCTCTACTGAGAGTTGAGCTGTGTCAGCTGCTTCTTGATGATCCGATGAAGCTTGAGCAGCTGAGCTTCTGGTTTTGACTTGATCAGAAGGTTCTCCAATGATTGCTGATGATGGATGATCTTCAATCCATCTTCTCCTCTTACGAATTTCTTCTTCCAGTTGATTGATGCTTGAAGTGGCTAAATTTCGTCTGTTTTGGAGTTGCTCTGGAGTTAAGTCTTGAGAGATTGATTCTCCTTGATTTGAATTTTGAGGTGACTTCTATAGAGGTTCAGCTGGAGATGGAGCTGGGGACTCAGCTGTGTTTGGATTCCCAGCTGATGATGTTCCCCCTTGATTTGGCGTTGAAGCTTCTTCTCGATTTCCAGCTGGTGGAGCTTCTTGGTTGATTTGAATTTTCTCCTCTGGCTTATTGTCCCAAATTAATGGTTCGGCCAGATTCCAGATTCTATTCTCTTGAGCCCTTGTCTGAATCAATCTTGAAGATTCTCCTTCGCTTCTTCGTTTGATAGAATCTCTATATTCGAATGAGGATTCGTCAAAGGTAACATGTGGAGTTACTTCGACTATTTGAGTTCTTCTGTTGAAAACTCTGTATGCTTTACTCACAGCGGAGTAACCAAGGAATACTCCTCGGTTTGTCTTTTCGTCGAACGTCTTGAGCTATGTCTTCCCATTATTGAGAATGTGACATTTGGATCCGAATACCTTGAAATATCCAATGTATGGTATTCTGTTGTTCCATAGCTCATACGGTGTCTTTCCTTGCCTTGATGTGAGTAGGGAGTGATTCTGAGTGAAGCAAGCTGTGTTGATTGCTTCAGCCCAGAACTTCTTTGGAATGGCAGAGCTAGCTAGCATTGAGGTAGCTGCTTCCTTGAGAGTTCTGTTTCTTCTTTCTGCTACACCATTCTGCTGAGGTGTGCGAGCTGCAGATGTTTGGTGTTGAACTCCGTTCTTCTCGCAAAAATCATAAATAGTTTCATTTAGAAACTCCGTTCCATGATCTGATCTTATTGCCATTATCTTGCACTCCTTCTGTGTTGATAGTCTTTCCAGCAGGATAGGTAGCTTAGTTCTCGTTTCGCTCTTCTGGTACAAGAATGATACCCATGTGAATCTTGAGAAATCATCCACAACGACCAGAGTATATTTTCCGCCATTGAAGCTTCTTGGAGTAATCGGACCAAAAAGATCCATGTGAAGAAGTTGAAGAACTCGATCGCTGGATCGAGGCGGCTTGAGAGAGAATGAAATTCTTGTTTGCTTTCCTTGTTGACACGCGCCGCACATATGACTTTTGTCATATACTTGATCCGGAATTCCATTAGCGAGCCGGTTCCTAGCCGGTTGTTGATTGTCTTGAAGTTGAGATGATTCGGCCGCTCAGCCACGCCTACCGACTTCATTCTTGTTTTTGATACAAGACACGTCTCGGAGGTCTTGTTCCGGCGAAGTACATATTTCCTTCTCTTTTCCCTCTTAGGAGTATCTGCTTGGTTTCCATGTGCTTCACTGTGCATCCCTGTGCATCAAACTTGACAGAAAAACCGTTGTCGCAGAATTGGCTAATGGAAAGCAAGTTATGTTGCAATCCTTGTACATAAGAAACATTTGGGATTATAACATTTCTAGTTTTAAATGTACCATAACCTTTGGTTAGGCCTTTGGAGTTGTCACTAAATGTTACTTGTGGACCTGTACGCTCAATATACTCCTGGAGTAGATGCTTTAGGTGCGTCATGTGCTTGGAACATCCACTGTCCAAGTACCAAAGAGTTCTCATCGACTCCTCAGATATGCGTCGATTCCTTGCAACCTAAACAAAAAGTTAAAATTCAGGTACCCAGTTTTAATTAGGTCCTTGTGGGTTAGACAGAGATCCTTTGACGACCCAGATCTGCTTGATGACTCGAATTGGGTCATTTGATCTGATAATTCTCCCAGCTGAGTCGATGTACACATTCATTGTGTTCTTCTGTTGTTGCTGGCGGGGTCTTGATCTCCGTGTCTTCTTGTTTTGTTGTCTGGAATTCTTTTGGTTTCCAGCTGTGTGCCTAGCTGAGACGTTCCTTTGTCTCTGCTGTCTCATGTGATGTTGTGGCTGGAAATGATTATCCAGCTGATACTCGTATGAGTGGTATCCAGCTGGGTATCTCTGATATCTTGGTTGATATCGATCAACGTCTTTAGTCTTTGTGGCCGGTATCTGTAAAATCCAGCCTGTGGTCTTCGTTGAGGTTGAGCACGTTGCTGTCTGAGTTGGGCTTGAGGTTGTCGCACAGCTGACCTTCTTGATGTCTGCTGTGTTCTCGACGGAGTTTGAGACTGTTTCACAGCTTGTTGGGAAAATTATAAGGTTTCGATTTGATACCAAAACCCAACTGATTCTCCAACCGAATAGATGATCGCGCCAACCTAAATAGTGTTTTCCAGCTCGCCTGTTTGAGCCTTAGATGTTCTAGGATTACAGGTTAAGGAAGCGGAAGACGACGGTCGACCGTGTGTCTACGGCGGGGAGTCGGCTAGCAGAAGACGGCCGGTCGACCCTACCGTGTTCACGAGCCGAGTCGGTAGCATAAAGACGGCGAGCGTCAACCTTCGGTGAGTGATCCGGCGAGCCCGATCAAGGCGAAGAGAATTCGGCGAGTTCAAAACACTGTCCGGCTATACGGAACAAAGGAACTATCTCTGAAGACTCCACGACGAGACAGTCCAGCTCTGAATTCAAAAGCCGGCTCAGGCGTTAAGATCCGGAATCGAGAGGAAGTCCAACCTACCTCGACCAATGAGGGATTGCCGGACGCATCCTAGACTTCGAACCTAGGATGTGACACAAATGAAGGCAGTGCAGATACGCCCAACGGCAGATCTTGTATTTAAGAAGAGTAGGTAAGATTCAAACGGCTCCTCCAACGGCTAGTCTTGAATCTCTACCTATATAAACCCGTCTTCAACCTCAGGATCAGACACGAAAAACTCTCTACAAGCTTTCATTATCCGAATTCATTATTCTTTCAAAAGCTCCCAGCTTCTACATAGATCAAAGAACACTTTATCTTAAAGTGTTTCTAGTTAAGAAACTGCTTAGTTTTTCGTCTGTTCCCTAGGCCAAACTCATTGTTTATCTAAAGCCTAGATTTCGAACGAGTTCATCATTCTCTGAAGTTCTTAATTGTAAGAACTCGTTCACAGTTGGAACCCCATACCCACACCCAAACCCAGAAAGGTTAGGTAAAGGTACGCTTGCTCGAAGCGCGTAATTCGAGTGGATAGGTTCTTCGCACCCGCAACCGAAGGTGTATAGGCTTGACGGTGCCCGCAACCGTTGGAACACGGCTCGGGTTCGAGTTGTGAAGTTGCTTGGTACTTGGAAACCAAGTGGTAGGGGATTACCAGTGAACCGGGTCGTGGACGTAGGAGGTGTTACTCCGAACCACGGAAAAACTCGCGTCTTCTATCTCTCTCTTTACTTTTGCTTTATATTCGAGTGCTCTAACGCCTTCATATCATTGCATACTTGTTCAAAACCGCACACACGCTCTCCAAAGATACCGTGTCTTTCGAAAAGTTGCACAACCCGACTAAGCCGAAAACGATAAGTTAATATTTTCAACCGAGTTTTTCTAAATAAGCGAGCTAAGTTTTCAAACCACCACTTTCTGCGCACCGGTGAGTTGTTTACCCACCGACCCTCCCCAAATTGGATCAATAACTGAGCTCTCACTCAACTCCGTTTTAACTTGATAAAAGTTTCGAAAAATCTACTTGGTGTATTCACCCCCCCCTCTACACCAAGTACCCAGCTCAGGGACCATCACAGCTGTTCTTCTTGACGTCTGCTGTGTCCTCGACGGAGCTTGAGAATGTTTCACAGCTGTTCTTCCCGACGCCTGCTGTGTCCTCAACTGTTGATGCTGAGCTGCTGGGATTGAAGGTTCAATTGCACGTACAAACATAACCTTTGTTCCACTTGTGGAGGCAATGTTTGAGGCATCCTTTGATTCGTTGTATCACAGTCCCGCTTTGAGTGCTGCTGGACGCTGAGCACTAATGATCTCGTCCATTGTTGACGTGGCTTTGATGAGAGCTACTATCTTTTTAGATAGTACCTCTTCGGTGCTTTTCAGCTCAATGATCTCAGCTGACTTCCTTTCCGATTCAGCTGTGACCTTTTCCACATCTTCTATCACCGTTTCTTCTCGGTGTTGAATTCCTTCATCACCGATCTTGTTTCACTATTTTGTCTTTTAGTGAAACGACTTCCCGTCGGAGCCGAGTTGTATCACCGTGTTCGATACTTTTGTCTTTTCCAATTCCGCCTTCAGCTCGGCATTCTCACACATAATGACGTCAAGGATCTCTTGAAGCTCCTTGGAATCGTTCATTACTTTCTCTACTAGACTCACGTCGGGTAGTCCAGATTCTGAGTCCTGTGTAGAGTGTGCGTGTGATGGTGAGATGTTAGATAGATTTAGAGTTCGAGACGTTACCTCATCTTCATCGATGCCGTCTGTTTGTCCCATGAAGCATGTATCCCAATCAGGTTCATCATGGGCCATCGTGGCTTCTTCTTCGAGTCCGAAAATGGCATGTCATCCATTTTCTTGCACTCGATTCTTCATCGACGATATAAGCTCTCCTTTTGTCCGCCTTAGCTTTTAATTGGTCTTTGTCTTTCTTGGACGGCCTTTGGACAATCTTGTCGGTAGTGTCACGGTTCCTGCAGCCGAAGCAACCTTCACTGTTCGTTGGTCGGTGACTTCTCATCACCGTTGCGTACTTATCTCTGTAAGTCCTAAAGAACTTCTTGTATTTGCCCTTGCTGGTGTTGAGTCTGTTATAATTTTTCACCATCATGGTAATTTCTTCGAGTATCTCCTCTTTGCTCATATCCTTTTTGTCCTTCTTCATCTTGGAGGACTCAGCTGACTTGACATGAGCTGACTTTTCAGAGTTGGCTCTGAAAGCTATTTCTTTTGGAGCTGGGGTGAGTTCTCCGTCATTCTGTCTGCTTGAAGATTCTTCTTGAGTGATCTTCAAGTTGTATTCATTGGCTTTTAAGAGTGAGAACAACCTTTCTGTAGATAGATCACCCAAGTCACTTCGACTTTGGTGAACTACCTTGTAAGTGTTCCATTCAGTGAAAGAGTCGAAAGAACCTTTAGATTCTTTTCCCGCTGGGTATACTTCCCAGTTCTGATTGTCTCTATCTCAATGACTATGTTTGAGAACCTTAGCTCCATCACTTCGATGGACTCGTTGGCTAGCTGCTTGAATTTGTCGAATTTTTGGCAAGCTATTGTGAATTTGTTTTCTTTGATTTCTTCAGATCCTTCACATAGCTTGGCAAGTATTTCCCACATCTCTTTGGCTGTCTCGCACTTGATGATCTTACTCAGGTAGGCGTTTGAGACTGTTGATGAGATGGTGTTTCTTGCGAAGCCGTCCCGTACAGCCTTGTTTTCGTTCTTCCGGCGAGTAATCCTTCTTTGGCTTCGAGAATTGGCCGGTATTCGGTTGTCCTCCATCATGAGCGGTACGAGTTCATTTCCTTGTTTATAGATAAGGATGGGTCCGTCCGTGATGACGTCCCACATCATGTCGTGATGTGCGCAAAGGAAGCTTTTCAATCGAATTTCCGGATTGCATAGTCGTCTACCGAGAAGGTGGGGAGATTCTGTTAAGATAAGAATCCATAGACATGTGCGGTATGTAATAAGATGAGTTTTTACGAAAAACGGATCCGTTCGATTGACCATCGACACGAGTGTCAAGAGAGATCTCTTGATACAGAAACGGTGGTCTTTAGAACCACTGCTCTGATACCAATTGATGGTCCCTGAGCTGGGTACTTGGTGTAGAGGGGGGGGGTGAATACACCAAGTAGATTTTTCGAAACTTTTTCAAGTTAAAACACAGAGTTGGTGAGCTCAGTTATTGATCCAGCTGGGTAAATAACTCAGCTGGCGGTGCGGAAAGTGGTGGTTTGAAAACTTAGCTCAATTACTTAGAAAAACTCAGTTTGAAAATATTAACTTAACGTTTTCAGCTTAGTCAGGTTGTGCAACTTTTCGAGAGACACAGCTGTCTTTGGAGGGCAGCTGTGTGTGCAGTTTTGAACAAGTATGCAATGATATGAAGGAGTTAGTACACAGCTGAATATAAAGCAATAGTAAAGAGAGAGTTAGAAGCACGCGAGTTTTTACGTGGTTCGGAGTAACACCTCCTACGTCCACGACCAGGTTCACTGGTAATCCACTACCACTTGGTTTCCAAGTACCAAGCAACTTCACAACTCTAACCCGAGCTGTGTTCCAACAGTTTGCGGCACCGTCAAGCCTATACACCTTCGGTTTACGGCACGAAGAACCTAACCACTCGAATTACGCGCTTCGAGCAAGCGTACCTTTACCTAACCTTTCTGGGTTTGGGTTTGGGTATGGGGTTCCAACTATGAACGAGTTCTTACAATTAAGAACTTCAGAGTATGATAAACTCGTTCGAAATCTAGGCTTAAGATATACAATGAGTTTGGCCTAGGGAACAGACGAAAAACTAAGCAGTTTCTTAACTAGAAACACTTTAAGATAAAGTGTTCTTTGATCTATGTAGAACTGCTTGAGAGCTTTTGAAAGAATAATGATTTCAGATAATGAAAGCTTGTAGAGAGTTTTTCGTATCTGATCCTGAGGTTGAAGACGGGTTTATATAGGTAGAGATTCAAGACTAGCCGTTGGAGGAGCCGTTTGAATCTTACCTACTCTTCTTAAATACAAGATCTGCCGTTGGGCGTATCCGCACTGTCTTCATTTGTGTCACATCCTAGGTTCTGAAAGTCTAGGATGTTGATCTGGCAATCCTCATTGGTCGAGGTAGGTTGACTTCCTCTGATTCCGGGATCTTCTGCTTTAGAGCTGGCTCTTGAAATTCAGAGCTGGACTGTCTTGAAGTGGAGTCTTCAGAGATAGTTTCTTTGTTCTCGTATACTGACAGTGTGTTTTGAACTCGGCTCGAATTCTCTTCGACTTGATCGAGCTCGCCGGATCACTCACCAAGGTTGACGCTCGCTTTCTTTTGCTAGGCGACTCATTGTGAACACTGGGTCGACCGTCTTCCGCTAGGCCGACTCTGCCGTAGACACGGCTAGGTCGACCGATGTCTTCCGTGCCGACTCGCCGTAGACACGAGTGGGTCGACCGTCGTCTTCCGCTTCCTTAACCTGTAAACCTAGAACATCTAAGGCTCAAACAGGCGAGCTGGAAAACACTATTTAGGTTGACGCGATCATCTATTCGGTTGGAGAATCAGTTGGGTTTTGGTATCAAATCGAAACCTTATAATTTTTCCAACAGTATTCTTAATTATTACATGAAAATTTGAACAATTAATGAATTTATATAGAGGATATGAGTGAAATGAGAAGTTTGATGTTACTACTCTAATAAAATATTAAAATTGAACACTTATTTAACATTGAGGTAGACCGAGGCAAGGATGGATCGTTTGGTCGGGATGATGTGGCAAAACACTCTAAAACGAGTGACCGTCTCTCACGAGGAACGGGAGCTTTAAGCATGCACTGAACGCACTAGCAACGAGGTTTTTACTAAGTACGAGCTTCATGAGGAGTATGTTGAGAGGTTTGATGAGTATCTCAAGAATGAGGGCAAAAATTATCAAACCCCTAATTGAGTAGGGTTTTGTGGTGATTATTTATGTTAATTTTTAATTTTACTATTTTTATCGTTTAATTATTAATCCTTGTTTTGTGGCGTTTTTGGGTGTTGTCACGCTTTGGAGACTTTCATTTTTTTTTTTTTTTTTTTTTTTGAAACCCGCTTGGGAGACTTTTCTTAAATTGTGGAATATGTTGGATCCAAATTGGAAATGAATTGAATGGAAATGGAGTCTTCTTTAGACTTCGGTTCAAAATTATTGGTTCTAAAGATTTTACACATATTAAGAAATATTTTAATTACGGCTTTAATTAACACACTTATTTAGAAATTTAATTGATACTAAAAGTTTGAAGCGTATGGTTGTAGAAGTGTGCACATACTACGAAATTAATTAAGATAGTCTTTTTTAGGGTTGTTAAGATAGTTAATACAACTTCAATCAGTTAGTAGACAAGAACTCTATAATGACATAGTATTAATTAAGTAAATTAATCGAAATAACAAATCGATCGAAAAACTAAAAGTTCTATCTAAGAAATAAATGAACATTTAATTTGGCCCAACAAGACTTCTGAAACTCTTATTTTGAATAGAAAAAATGGCCAAATTCCAATTTTGGACCCGAACTATTAGGGTTGTTTCGATTTTAGAACACACTTTAGATATTATAAAATACAGACTTGATAAATATTACTCGTATCAAATCTAAATTGATCTAGTTATCAAGTTAAATAATCAGATTGCTAACTGGACACTAAATGACGTCATTCCAAGTATCACTAAATACCTTAGAACCTATCCGACAGCATTGTTGACTACATAATACAATTTGTTGACTAAATATACATGTACTACACTCACATCTCACATGAGAATATTTTAATAATTTATATTATTAGAATATTTTTATGTGAGATGTGGCTATACTACATGTACACCATTAATAAAATTTCCCTATAATTTGTTATGCTAAATGACTAGATTGAAATTTGAATCAATAGCTATTACCTGTGATTTAATATAAGTTAATTGTCCCTTAATTATTTATTTATTTATTTTTAATTCAAATGATATTCCAAAGAAGGGAAAACCTTCCCTCTTAATTTTCTACTTTAAATAATGCTTTTATCGGGTTTTACACTTAATTAGAACTACATGATTTGGAGTAGTAGAAAAATCATGACACTTAAATAATAACAAATAAAAGGTCGAAATTAATTTTACCAATTCTCGATTCTGCACGACTAATGGAAAAATAGTATATGAATTTTGGAGAAGATAACGAACTCTATTACTTCGATAGTGAAGAAGAGTATCGCCTTCCGCCTCTGTCTTCGCTTTGCATTGGAGGTGGAGGCGGAGGCGGAGGGTTCGTCCTTTTTATGTCAATATAAGGTAGACACACACACAGACTGATCAGAGAAGATGATTTTATTCAGTTTAATTTTGCCACTAGTGGGGAAATTCATATGATGTAATAAGCTGCAAATTAGTGTAGTTTCTGCAAATTGGAAATAAATGAATAAACTTCAAATCTGGCTGCAGTAAGGGTGTAACGCATAAGGGTGTTATGTGGGTTCCATTAGTTTCAGAAAAATAAGTAAAAAAAATCGTGGATTATTGCATAGAAGTGATTGGATTGATTAAAACAAGAAAGAAAAAATTGGTAGAAGTAAGAAGTGCTACTCAATTATTGCTTATGATATAACAGGCCAAGCATTATAAATGATGGGAAGAAATGAGAGGGGCAGGGCTACACTCAATTAATCGGACAAGTTATCCAACCTCATTGCTGTTCAACATCACTCTCCCACTAATTTATAGATGTTGGGAGAGAAACACACACAACACACAGAGAAGAGAGAGAGAGAGAGATGAATAAGGGTGAAGAAAAGGAGTTTCATGTTGTGATGCTGCCATGGTTGGCCTTTGGTCACATGATTCCATTCTTGGATCTCTCCATTGCCTTGGCCAGATTTGGCATTCATGTCTCCTTTCTCTCAACTCCCAGAAACATTCAAAGACTCCCCAAAATCCCACAAAATCTATCACAATACATCGAATTTGTTCCCATTCCTCTTCCCAAGCTCGACTCCGATCCCCTGCCGGAAAATGCCGAAGCCACGACCGACATTCCGGCAGACAGAATGGATGATCTAAAGAAAGCCTGTGATCTTCTCCAAGAACCCATCAAGAATTTCATTGCGAAGAAGTTACCAGACTGGATAGTGGTTGATTTCTTTTACCACTGGGCAGTTGATATAGCACAAGAATTGAATATCCCAGTAATGCATTACTTAATCGTAACTGCTAGCACTGCTGTGTTCTGTTGGACACCGGAGTTTCTGGCCGGTGAGGGTCAGAGACGGGCGAGGCTGTCGCCTGAGGACATGACAGTCCCTCCAGATTGGGTTGATTTTCCCTCACAAGTAGCTTGCAGAAATCATGAAGCTACAGCCATGCATAATCTTTTGTATGGTGCGAAGCCATCTGGAATCCAAGATGGAGCGCGCTTAGCAAGAATAGAACAAGGATGTCAGGCTTTTGCTTTTCGCACTTGCCTGGAACTTGAAGCTGATTATTTGAAACTATACTCGAAAATCACTGGAAAACCAGTGCTTCCTTTGGGATGTCTTCCACCTGAGAAGGTGGAGACGACAAGAGTTATTGGGGAAGAGCCGTGGAGTAGAATCTTCGATTGGCTTGACAAACAAGAGCCAAAAGCAGTAGTGTTTGTCGGGTTTGGGAGTGAATGTAAACTGCAGAGAGAGGAAGTTCACGAGATAGCATACGGGATTGAACTTTCGGGGATTCCCTTCTTATTTTCAGTGAGGAAGGCCGAGTGGGGTGGTGATGATAATGAGGTATTGCCCCCGGGATTTGAGAGCCGGACTGCAGGGAGGGGAGTCGTGCAGATAGGATGGGCTCCCCAGAGGGAAATCCTTGCCCATCCTTCAATAGGAGGTTCGTTGTTTCAAGCAGGGTGGGCTTCTATTCTGGACAATATGGCATATGGCAACTGCCTTGTGCTGTTGCCATTCATCATCACTCAACCGCTGGAGACGAGGCTTCTAGTTGACAAGGGCTTGGCAATAGAGGTTCAAAGAGCTCAAGATGGGTCTTTTACGAGAAATGGCATTGCAAATGCATTGATAAAAGCCATGGTCGCTAAGGAAGGGGAAGCACTAAGAGCCAGCACTAAACAAGCTACTCATGGAATTTTCGCAAATAAGGAACTAAACCATAATTATATCAACAAATTCGTCGAGTATCTGAAACACGGGCTTTAAAAAACGAATAAGTTATAAATTAAGTTATTCAGGGTATTGCTGCTGCTCCAATGAATAATAAATTAATATCTTCTCTGTTTCCTCAGATTCCAAAAAGCCAATCAACTAAGTATTTTAAGGTCTTTAATTTCATGAAGCTCTCACATTCTCACTGACCAAAAAAGAAGGTTACAACTCACTTCCAGATGAAGAAGAGAGTTTCCAGAGTATTCAAAATCCAGTAACTTAACCTAATAGTGTAGGATCCTTGTCAAGAATTTATTCAAACTAAGTCTGCCTATGGGCTATGGTGGGGCAATTTACACAATGTAATAAACTTCAAATCTGCCGGCAAGGGTGTGTGTGTGTGGGTTCCATTAGTTAAAAAGATTTATTTGTTCGCATTTTAAAAGGTATATTCCTTAAATATAATACTTCCTCCGTCCACGATAAGTGTGGTATTCTTTCCTTTTTCGTCCGTCCACAATAAGTGTATGCTTTTCTTAAATGGAAATGAATCCATTCATAATAAACATGGGTCACATTCTCCATTCCCAGTGTATCTATCTAACCCACTCTCCACTCTTAAAATCCGTGTCACTCCCTCCGCACCACACTTATCGTGAATGGAGGGAGTAGTTTTTTTTAATAATTGAACTATAATAATATAAAAGATTAATTAGTTTTAAATACACGAACTTTGTCTAGTTTTTTATTTTTCTCCATGACTTTTAGAAGTTGTGTTCAAATACATCACTTAATTTTTTTTTGCAATTGATCCACGTGATCAAATTTTTGACATGGCAACCGAATGTTACAAATAATTTCTACATTTGAAAATATTTTTGTACTTTGAATAATATGACATACTTCATCATAATTTTATATATTTATACATTTGATAACCTAATTTTAATATAATCAATGTAAGCTACCAAAGCAAATTTGAAGATTGTGATTGCACTGATCACCGTAATATCTCTTTGGCTCTTGTTTTTTGTGTTTTTTATTTTTATTTTTTGAGGGAATCTCTTTAGACTCTTCTAAAAAAGTATATTTATAGGTTTTCTATAGAACCATACAAAAAATTGCTTTATTTAACATCTTTTTGCCTATTTAAGTAAATTTTAGTATCTTATTTCAAATTTACTTGCCAATGATTAATATTTTTCATTTATAAATTATTTTAATTAAGGCAAATTAAATTCTTATTAAATAATTATATTTATCATAAATATAAGAGCACTCCCGGTAGCTCACTCAAAATCACTTTTAACTCTAAATTTAGACTAAAATAATAAATAAAAAACGAGATAAAAAGTTCATCAAACAAATCTTCCAAATTGGGTGGACACCACAAATTGGTAGAAGTAAGAAGTGCTACTCTATTATTGCTTATGATATAACAGGCCAAGCATGATAAATGATGGGAAGAAATGAGAGGGGCAGGGCTACACTCAATTAATCGGACAAGTTATCCAACCTCATTGCTGTTCAACATCACTCTACCACTAATTTATAGATGATGTGAGAGAAACACACACACAACACACAGAGAAGAGAGAGAGAGAGAGATGAATAAGGGTGAAGAAAAGGAGTTTCATGTTGTGATGCTGCCATGGTTGGCATTTGGTCACATGATTCCATTCTTGGATCTCTCCATTGCCTTGGCCAGATTTGGCATTCATGTCTCCTTTCTCTCAACTCCCAGAAACATTCAAAGACTCCCCAAAATCCCAAAAAATCTATCACAATACATCGAATTTGTTCCCATTCCTCTTCCCAAGCTCGACTCCGATCCCCTGCCGGAAAATGCCGAAGCCACGACCGACATTCCGGCAGACAGAATGGATGATCTAAAGAAAGCCTGTGATCTTCTCCAAGAACCCATCAAGAATTTCATTGCGAAGAAGTTACCAAACTGGATAGTGGTAGATTTCTTTCACTACTGGGCACTTGATATTGCACAAGAGCTGAATATCCCAGTAATAAATTTCTATTTCTTAACTGCTAGCTCTGCTGTGTTCTGTTGGACACCTGAGTTTCTACCTGGTGAGGGCCATAGACGGGCGAGGCTGACGCCTCAGGATATGACAGTCCCTCCAGATTGGGTTGATTTTCCCTCACAAGTAGCTTGCAGAAATCATGAAGCTATAGCTATGCATAATCTTTTGTATGGTCCAAAACCATCTGGAATCCACGATGGAGCACGCTTAGCTAGAATAGCCCAAGGATGCCATGCTCTTGCTTTTCGCACTTGCCTGGAACTCGAAGCTGATTATTTGAAACTATACTCGAAAATAACTGGAAAGCCAGTGCTTCCTTTGGGATTTCTTCCGCCTAAGAAGGTGGAGGAGACGAGAATTATTGGGGAAGACCCATGGAGTAGAATCTTTGATTGGCTTGACAAACAAAAGCCTAAAGCAGTAGTGTTTGTCGGGTTTGGAAGTGAATATCAGTTGCAGAGAGATGAGATTCACGAGATAGCATATGGGATTGAACTTTCGGGGCTTCCCTTCTTATTTTCACTGAGGAAGCCCGATTGGGGTGGTGATGATAATGAGGTATTGCCCCCGGGATTTGAATCCCGGACAGCAGGGAGAGGAGTCGTGCAGATAGGATGGGCACCCCAGAGAGAAATCCTTGCCCATCCTTCAATAGGAGGTTCGTTGTTTCACGCAGGGTGGGCTTCTATTGTGGAAAATATGACATATGGCAACTGCCTTGTGCTGTTGCCATTCATCATCACTCAACCGTTGGAGACGAGGCTTCTAGTTGAGAAGGGTTTGGCAATAGAGGTTGAAAGAGCTGAAGATGGGTCTTTTACAAGAAATGGCATTGCAAATGCACTGCAAAAGGCCATGGTCGCTAAGGAAGGGGAAGCACTAAGAGCCAGCACTAAAGAAGCTGCCCATGGAATTTTTGCAAATACAGAACTGAACCATAGTTATATCAACAAGTTTGTTGAGTATCTGAAAAATGGGGTTTAAGAAAAGAAGTTCTAATCATAGTGGTTGATATGTATGGGTTGTTATTTTGTTTCTTATGCTAGTATTAAGTTGCTAAAGGTAATGTTGTTGGTCCAAGGGCCTTAGCTTTGAATTTGATTATACCAGCTGCTTTATCCATGTAGATCTTCTCTGTGTCAACTAAGTATTTTATGGACTTTTAATTTCCTGAAACTCTCAGTGTTCTCATTGACAACAACTTGAACTGCCAAAAGTTATGAAAAAAAGAACATGGAATAATACAGGAAAATTCAAGAAGGCACGAACTCACTTTAAGACAAAGGTAAACTTTTTTAGAGAATTCAAAATCCAGAAACTTCCACTACATAGTTTGCATGGTTGTATCTTGTATATTCGTCATGTAACAGATAAAGATGAGGCTAACCTCAAAACAAAAGTCTCCGACCACATCCAGCACATCAACTGATAGTGTCTTCACGAGTACTGCCTAGCATAACACCATGTTGTTTGATGATCCTAACGGACTCAAGAAGGATATCCTGCTCTGCTTCTTTGTCCTACAGCATTTTGGAGCACAATAAACATATGTAACCAAAAAAAAAGAAACATAACAGATGTTTCAGAATTGGGCTGTTATTATGAACTCATTCCATATATACCACCCAGCACTAGATGTCGTACAAAAATATGAAATCATTAGCTTTCATTATGCAAGGAAATAAAAAGTCAAAAGACTTACCACTTGTTTAAGATTGCATCCAAACGTCAGCTCTGCATATGATCTCTCAATTTGAGACAAGAAACAGTAGGGGGCCTCCTTGGCCAAGAACACATTTGAATGAGACCTGAGCATAGACTTTATATCCTCTGATATTAGGGAAATCTTTTCTATGTCATCAATTTGCAGCGGAATTTTTTTCACCACGGATCGAAATTTGGCTCGTGACTTATTGACAATAACCTGTAATTAGCAGAACACATTATTTGCTTCCCTTCCTTCATGCCACTCTTTAGTAAATGTGAGTCAGATATTGACTCTGATACTTTTTAATTCATTAGATGAAAATTAATTCAAGCTGTATTATCAGTTTCACAGAACTTGAGAACTGAACTGATTAGTAAGTGGTTGTACAGATAGTCAGATACAAATTCAAAAGATTAGAGATGTGAGGCTGGGGCATATAAAACACATCTAATACTAATAATGAGTCATTTGAGAATTTTATAACTGGTTTGCAAATCAACGATGGATTTGCAAGTGGGGCTGCTAGTTAGATTTCAGCCATAGAATCTTATATTGTTATGGCGTAAAGATGCATATAGATGAAAACATACAGAAAGAAAATACAACACAGGCAAACAATGAGATTACGCATACCTGGCTGGAAAACAGAGAATTTGGGACAACAACGGGAAACTTCTCTGCAGTTAGCAATGATGTAGTTGTGAGGCCCATTTCTACTACTTGACCTTCTACAGATCCAGCCTGCAGCAAGAATAGAAGGGAGTAAATATCAGAAGCAAGATACTCTATAAAAAGCTGGGTAATTTACCCAGCTTACAGAAACCCAAATTCGTTTTGAACATTAAAAGTTTCTTATCTAACCTTTCTTGAGAATCAAACAAAACAAGTTGCAAATTGTTCTTTTGAAATAAAAGAACATAGTTAGCAAGCTTAATAACAAAATCAAAACCAAGACTACATTAACAATGGAAGACCAACGCTTGCTGAGATGTCACTATTTCTTGGCCCAGGCCAATTGAGAGAACACGAGCTAAAAGATCCGTCCTATGTAAAGCCTTAAATCCAGCAGGCCAATTACTATCAAAATCCAATTGAAAACCTAAAATACCATCACTAAAATGACAAATAAAATATTGAAACGTATATAGTAGTTAGTTCTTTTAAATCTAGATAGCAATGGGAAGATGGAGCACATTGATGGATATGAAAACTAAAAAGGTTGCATCACAAAAGAATCACAAATCTATGAAAGTGACAGCCAAAGCCATACTTTTATCGTGTCACCAATTGAAAATGGTTGTGATAGCTGTACAGACAGACCGCTTAGAACATTGCCAAGTATATCTTTGGAGGCAAAAGCAGTGGCAACTCCTGTATGAAAATAAAACAAGACTGTTCAGAAAATGATGTTAAGCCAAGGTACATCAATACAGACTGGATCCACAAAACAGATATGAAGTAATATGCCACTGCAAATTTTCACTGATATGGCAGGATAAGAACCAAATTTCACTAGGAGTACGTAGAAGTGTCTATAATAGCTAACAAACTGAAGGAGATACCGACTAATAAGAAATTAGTATACATCAATGGATGTCTCAAAATTATCATTGGTTCTATTGTAGTATTTGAGTAAAAAAAATGTAAATTCATGGAAACACTCACCTCCAATGCCACCCACAGTCAGAATAGACTGCATTGCCACACCACATGCCTCAGCTAACGCCATTGACCCAACAACAAAGAGACCTATGGATGAGATTTTATCCACAGTCAACAACTGATCTCTCCGGACACCTTCTAAGCTCTTAGCAGCCAAAGCTCGAGCAATCACGTTAGTTTTCCACCGTTGAAGAAACCAGATAACTGACATAACAAGAGCGCCATTCCAAGCCTGTGTGGCATATTGTGAGGCAATGGTAGTCGGTGCAACCATTTCCCCTCTGCACAGAAAAACAAAATGGATTAAACTTTTCCTACAGACTCAGAAGAACTTCACCTCAAAAACAGCACAAGGTAAAGGCGAACTAACACTGTCAAGAAAGCCAGGAAAGTAACAAAATATCGAACTGGAACCTCCAATGCACCCCAAAAGCTTTCCTCATAAGGAACTGTCCCCCACAACGAACTCTTAGATAGCAAAGCACCCGGTCCTTCCACTGAGTACTTATGGAACCGCCTGAAAAGCCTAGGCAACAAAGACCACGCCAGCAACGTTGCAGCCAAAGTACCCCCAACCGGCACAATCACATCTCTAAGGTAAGGATGAGCATCGAGCAACTGCTGAACATGAGGAGCTGCTTCATTGGAAGCCTCTTTCGCCTTTTCGCCTGTATACTTCACAGCCTCAACTCCAGATTGCCATACTTCTTTAAGTTTTGGAATCCAATCGTCCCCACCAACGCTACCATCACTCACACTAGCCCCATTTGCACCTACAACATCTCCAGGAGAGCTACCTTTACCATCACTAGTTGATGAGAAGAAATGGCGATTGATCAAAGGGTTGATCCCAGCAAACGAAAGACTACCCCGAAAGCTTGAATTTCTCAGAATCCTATTTGAAAAACCCAAATCAGAAGAAAACCCCCTAGAATACTGAGAAAAGTTGGCAGAGCTAGAACCCAACATCCCAAAACCATTGTGATCAAATCTCTGCACATTACCCGACTCTCTAGTGTGATAACATTTGCTCGCATAAGCAAAAGAAGGTCTCACGTCAAATTGAGAAGCGGATTTAACAGAATATAATTGCTTCAATCTGGAAATTCTCATTGTGGCCATTTCACAAACACTTGTTGTTCTCTACAGAATTTCTCCTACTCGCTCATATGGACATTACATGAAACCACAGCCCAAACCTGCATATAGCAATGAAATGAAAGGGATTAAGCCACAATAGAACACCAAAAGAATGAAAATAAGTATAATACGGTTAGTTGAACAACAAGAAAAGGAGCGTGTCATCACAAGATATGCATGCAAGAATCATGAAAATATATGGAGACCAAGTAAACCTGTTTCCAGCGGAATTTTTAGCACTGAATCAACTACATGACCGAAGAAGCAAATCAGAAGAGGGAGAAATTTACTGTTCCGGTATCTTTGTGAACAAGACAGAGAGAAAATATGGAAGAAAAAAAATATTGGGAAGTTGATGTTGAAAAAATAAGAAAAGAAAAGGAAATTGTCAATTAAAAATATAAAAAATCAAGAAGTCCAAAAAATATCCTTTTTTTGTTATTCTATTAAAAAATCACTATATATCCGTTTTGAGATATCTAATGCGTGCTTCCACGTTTGGAAACTCCAACTAATATTAATGGTTAAAGTTGCTTCCTTGCTTATTTCCAAATATAGTTACTATATTAACTTTTTTTGAGTTGGTTATTATATCAACTTTGATTATATAATTAGATTGGAACGTAGGAAAGTGCAATTGTTAGTAAATTTGATTGTTGTTGTTCAATGAATGGATTTTTTTTTTTTTTTTGAAAAGTTCAATGAATGATTGTTTTTTTTTTTTTTTGAGAAAAAAGTTCAATGAATGATTTTACTAATTTTCATTTGATTAAAACTAATTTTCATTTGATTAAAACTAATTTTCATTTGATTAAAACTAATTTTTAGAGATTTTAAGATTTTATTTCTTAATTTTACGAATTCGTATCTAGAATATTTTATGAAGGGAAGGGATTGCTAATTAGGCATATGTTCGTATGATGAATAAAACATAAAATATAGTCAAATAATCTATATCTATACCTATTATAAAAGTATCTTGTTTACAAAATTTGGTTTACCTGTTATATACCTATTATATTTATTAATTAAGGGCAATAGTGTAATAATATATTTTATATATTTAGCAAAAAATATAATAGTCATTAGATATATATTAAAATATTAGATTATATTGACAAGAATTCTCAAAGGTAAAAAAGATCACTGTTTGACGTGTAATATTATATTTTATATAAGAAAAAATATAATAGTCATTAGATATATTAAAATATTATATTACATTGACAAGAATTCTAAAAGAAAAAAAAAAGCTCACCATTTGATAAAAAATATAAATATAATAGTCATTAGATATATATTTGCTAGAATTCTAAAAATATATATATATATTTTACAAATATATCTAACTTGAAATCAGGACAATAATTTTTACTTGGTCTGAAAACAAAAATAATAAATCTAAAATCAGGACGATAATTTTACATTCCAACATTTAAACTGAGTTGTAGAGTATGTATACACTATGGAATGGAATTTGAGCTAAGGTGGATTTTCATATTATTTAAATTGAACAGTGAGATTTCTGGTTGAAATGGAATGGATGCTGAGATTACGTGAATTTTTTTTTTCTTTTTTTTTTTGGGGAAGAGATGACGTGAATTTTAAATGTTTAGTTAGATCTACAATATCCTAAATAGGACTACAAAAATTCGGTCCTTATCCATTCTACTAATTTTTAATTATACTAAAATTATTTAATTTTTATAAGGGAACTATTTAATTTAAAAATTATTTAAATTCTAAATAAATAATATATTCATAATAATATATTCACTTATGTCTAAGTAATATCGCATTCAAATAATATACAATCTATTTTAGATATAGTCAGTATCACTACAATTTATATAAAATATATGGCAAAATATACAAATTTTGCCCAATAAATTTATAATATGACAATATTAGCTTGATCTATACATAATTATAAATTTACATTTGAAAATGACAATGGATCAATTCGATATGCATGTGAGGGCAGTTGCAGAGATCAAGGAACGAAATATAAATTTCGTTGCATGGGTACCTTCATAGCAAAGTAATTTACAAGGTTAGTCTATTCGATTATCAGTGCAAAACATCAAAATTTTCTTCGTAAAAATTACTTCTAATATTTGTTAATTACTTCTCATTATAGGTCATCTTCAATGCTCAGCACAAAATTAGAGCCGCTTCAACACAAAAATACAGTAAAAATAGTAATTCATCTCCCACGATATGATCTATTTTTACACAATAAAACGAATATTCTACGTTTATTTGTTTGATCTTAAAAATATGAATAATTTATCAGAATAATAACCTTAAATCATTACATTAATATACGAATTAAAATTATAATATAAATAAAAAACGAGATGAGACGAAGATTGAGCCTCATAAAATCCCTCAAATGAGTAGGAAAAATGAGTTATTGTTCTTGATTATTATTATTATATACGACATACATATATTCGTATGTGTATTATGCAAATATCTTTTATTTATTATTTTAAAAAGCTTAGTAGATCTTGTGATAAATACTCATATGAATAATTTAGCTAGAAGGAATATATATAGATTCCATATTTTTATATAGGATTACAGTGCAAATACACCTCCAACATAGAACCCAAAAATACAAATATATCCTCAATGAAATTTTAGGAGCTATCAGCAGTCCAACATACCATAAGTAGTGCAGATCTCGTGTAATGGGATCGTTGACACTATTTGCTACAGTTTATATAAAATGCTCCGTAGATGAGTATATTTAGTCAATCAGTAAGGTAAATTGTAAATTAATAATTTAAAAGTTAATATTAAAGTATTTATTATAAATTACAACATTATGTAATTTTAACAAGTTAATTAAATTTTTAGGGTGAAAAATGAATTTATATACTTTACAAGTCCGAGCTCACAAACATCGACTTAAATACATTTTATGACAACACTCAAGTATGCAAAAATTGATTATAGAGGGATTCTGAACATTTGCGTGAACGTCATCCAAAAGATAGAAATATGGACAAGATCCATATTACAATGATTGAAGAGATAAAGCCAACTCAAGATGAACAACATAAAAATTCAATTAAAAATCCTAACTGACCTAGAGTTGGACAAAGAAAAAAAACCAACTACAAATTTGTAGCCAATCGAAGTACAATTATGCATATGTTCATTTTTTAATTAGAATTTCGCTACATATTAAGAATGACAGTTTGTTAAAAGTAAGGTTTTTCATGAATCCATCACAAGAAAAAAGTTAATATATATCATATCGTATTGGGTCTGAAGGTTTGGTTTTTTCCTTCATCCTTCTAGACAAATGTATAGATTATACTATAATAGATAATCAGTAATAATTTTTTTGAGTGAATTACATGAGGTGTGTATATATATATATATAGGGGGAAGATCAAATAGAAACTAATTCCCCCATGAAAATTAGAAACTTTTTTATACCGTAGATCTTAGTTAATCAATGGTGTAGATTAATTGATTTTTATATTTGCTATTTCATATTTTTTTGGAGTTAAAAGGGTGGTTTTGTCTTTAATTATTGTTTTATAACCGTCAATTCCTTGATTTCAAATTTGTCTTCCGGTTTATTTGTAACTGAGTTGCTTCATTTATGGGATATGATTCCATCATTATTATGTAGTTTTTGGTGTAAGTTACATTTTATATTTTTATAGTATCAATTTTTCGGAATTCAAAATATGATGGCTATATTTTTTTACATTTTTTTTTTCGTTTAGTTTTATGTGTATTGCAGAACATGGATTCTAGAGGTTTGTTTTTTTATTTTTATTTGACTTCAACGCATCATATGTACATTTTGATTTTTTGGCGGATTTATACCACATTTACTTTGTATTTATATTTTAAAATATGATTAAAATGCTAAAATTAGATGTAAGGTTATTAAAACGACCTCACAACTAATGCATATTTTGCTCAATTATTATATGCATTAAATTGACCGCAATATTTATGGTTACATGCTTGTGCACAATCGCAGTTTATTTAATAATGCATTTGTTTATCATTCATTATGCATATTTTAGTTTTTTATTATGCATTTTCTTTATAATAATGTACTTTGTACGTAATAATGCAATTTTGTTTATTTAGTATGCATCTATTCAATCATAATTAGGAATGGCAATGGGTCGGGTACCCACCCATTAAGCATATCCCAAACTCAAACCCATAAAAATTTCCTCAACCCATACCCGTCCCAAACCCGATTAAAAAATCATTTCAAAACCCGTACCCGACCCAAACCCGTTGGGTAATGCCCACTAAAAACCCGCTAAAAACCCATATGTACTAGAGTTTAAACATCAATATTAAATTTAGTAAAAAAAATATTATAAACATAATTTTAACATAAGTATAAATAGAAAATTTCATTAAATTAAAATATATGTGGGTTAAAAGAATAATATAAAATTCTAAAATTATTAATATTTATACTAATATAAATTATATATAAAATAAATATTTAATTACTAAAATTATTAATTCTTTGTATGCAGTTTAAAAAGAATAATATAAAATCCTAAAATTAGTAATATTTACACTAATATCTATGATTATATTATAAATTATATATATATAATATTATATATATATATAAATGGGTTTGGGTAGCGGGTACCCGTAGGTAATTTCCCAAACCCGACCCAAACCCGTCACGGGTTTGAATGTTTCTACCCAAACCCGTTCCAAAACCATTTAATGATTCCCAAACCCGTCCCATTAGGGTTTGGGAGAGCCGGGTACCCATAAAAACCCGACCCATTGCCATCCCTAATCATAATGCATTTTTTAGGCGTTTGTTATGCATTTAATTTTTTTTATGTTGAATCCTAGAATATTTATGCACAATTATAGTTCATACAATAATGCATTTATTTGTCATTCATTATGCATATATTAATTGTTATTATGCATATATTAGTTTTTGTTATGCATTTACTTCATTATAATGACATTTTATCGGTGATAATACAATTTTCGATAATTAAGTATAAATACATGTATAAGGAAGTGTATGAATCATTTTAGTATAATTAAACCTCTAAAGTCTTCCAAAGAATTTTTTTCCCTGAAACAATCAATGGCATCGTAAACTTAAAAATATGAATTTTGAAACAATTTGTTTTGAATTGAAACACTTAATTTTGGTTAATTAATTCACAAGTTATAGAATGAGATATTGCGTCCCCATATTTGTTGGCGTTAATAAGGGAAGTGAGATTTATTTTAGATGTAAATTTTACTTTCCTATCCTTTTACACAATTAAATTTGATAAATTAAAAATTATCTAAATTCAATCTTCATCCACATGTAATCATCTAGACCATCCATCTATTTATGATCTATGACCTACAAAAGTTTCTAGTTTTTGCTCTAGGGAAAGTTTCCACATGAACTCATCCATATATATATATTATCAAATAAATCACTACATCACTATTTAGGTAGGACCTCTACTCCATACAGTTGTGAGACAACTACACCACCACACAAGGTGGAATCACTACATCACCAAAGAAGGTGAGAATATACTACAACAAACGCAGGTGGGATTGAACCAAAACCTCTCACTAAGGAGAGACTTTACATCCAATAATGCAATTATGTATTACGTGACACAAAGCAGCGTTGTCAATCATCAAATTGAATAGATTAAAGTTTAATTAATTATTCTTCAAGATTAGAATTCTACTCCTTTATAGAATCTATTACTAATACGAAAATAAAGTTGTCCTTCCACGGTGCTTCGTTCAGATTTTCCTTTATTCTGGTAATTTGTCTAATTTTAATTCATATATATTCTAATTTTTATTTTTATTAATTAAAATTTTATTAATTTCATATTCTTGAAATATCACATGTTTATCTATTAATCACATCTCACATTTATCTTTCCCTCTATTTAATTAATTTCTTCGATTATGCATATTAAAATAATAACAATTTCAGAATGCATTCTTATAAATCATTATTTTATACATTCTTAATTCATATATAATAAATTAATAATCTATAGAAAATTTGTAAATAAAAATCCATGTGAAGACTAAATAAATATATTTAATCAACATGTCTATATGGAATCCTTTTCATTTTTCATTCATGTTTTTCTAAAAACTTCGATTAGTGCTTTCTATATTATATATACATTGAATCAAATGTGGGATAGGTAGCTAAAGAAAAGAACAAAAAAACTTGAAGATGTAAACATATTTTATCCGCATTTTGGCAAAGATTAGAGATATCGATTAAATATGCATGAACTAACGAGACGGTTCAAATATATTTAAAAAGAAGGATTTTTACTAATTTTAATTAATATTAACTTTGTTTAGATTTTTATCAAGTAATTTACCATAAACCAACGAGACGATTCAAATAATATAGAAAGAATGATTTTTACTAATTTTAATTAATATTACTTTGAAGATGTAAACATTTTTTTCCGCATTTTGGCAAAGATTAGAGATATCGATTTAGCATGAACAACAAGACGGATCAAATATACTTAAAAGAAGAATTTTTACAAATTTTAATTAATATTAACTTTGTTTATATTTTTATCGAGTAATTTAGCATAAACCAACGAGACGGTTCAAATAACATAGAAAGAAGGATTTTTACTAATTTTAATTAATTTTACTTGGAGTGTTCATATTTTTATCGAGTATTACTCAATGAATTTGAGACGAGTATGTACAGTAAAGTCACTATTTTAACCGAGATTAGGACGAACATGTAGAAAAATTCTAAACAAATTTAGATTTAAAAAAATATAATGAATGAGTATACTCGGTCCATTATCATTCCTAATTATAAATTTAGATACGTGAAATAAAATTAATTTTCTAAGTTTGATTAATAATTAACGCGAATAATATCACAACTTTTAAATAAGATATAAACTTATTTTTAAAATATATACATACACATTAAAACATAAAAGTTATTTCCCGTCGAATTTACTAATTTTAATTAATATTACTTTGAAGATGTAAACATTTTTTTTTCGCATTTTGGCAAAGATTAGAGATATCGATTTAGCATGAACCAACGAGACGGTTCAAATATACTTAAAAAAGAAGAATGTTTACAATTTTTAATTAATATTAACTTTTTTTATATTTTTATCGAGTAATTTAGCATAAACCAACGAGACGGTTCAAATAACATAGAAAGAAGGATTTTTACTAATTTTAATTAATTTTACTTGGAGTTTTCATATTTTTATCGAGTATTACTCAACGGATTTGAGACGCGTATGTACAGTAAAGTCACTATTTTAACCGAGTTTAGGACGAACATGTAGAAAATTTTTAAACAAATTTAGATTTAGAAAATACATAGTGAATGAATATACACGATCCATTGTCATTCCTAATAATAAATTTAGATACGTGAAATAAAATTAATTTTCTAAGTTTGATTAATAATTAACGCGAACAATATCACAACTTTTAAATAAGATATAAAATTATTTTTAAAATGTATACACGTAAATAAAAACATAAAGTTATTTCCCGTCGAGTCTCGACGGGCTACTTACTAGTAATTTCTATATCAATATAAATTCCAAAGTATATATGTTATTTACATGATCTATTCGATTTCTAGGTTTGTTCAAATTATTCGGCAACTTCTTCATATTTCCATACAATTCATTATATGTGGAATGATTGATACCATAAGAAAGTGGAATTGGCTAAAACGTGCAACGCACGTTCCTTCTGCTAGTAGTATAAAAAAAATGGGTTGTTTTTTATTTTTATTTTATTTTTCGGGAAAAAAAGGGGGGCGCGAATGATGGAGAATTCCAAATTATTTGGTGGGAAATAAACAATTTCCGGCGGAAATACCCAGCAGCATTACGGTAAAAAAGGTATGAATTTGGTATACGTAGGATTTTTATACGGAAGTGTGATGGGCCTGATAAAATATTGCATAATGGATAAAAAAAAAAGATAAATTTGAGTATTTTATATAGATTTTATCTTGGATGTATAAGGATTGGAATGAAATGGGTGAGTTTGGGCTTTAAAATGGTCTGTAAAGCAATCTCAGGGCTTTTTGGCTTACTTTTCCCGGCCGCAAACCTTTTAGCCTTGTTTTGAAATGAGTTAAAGATAGTGTCCTAAAATGACTACTAGCTCGGGTGGGGCGCGAATGATGGAGAATTCCAAATTATTTGATGGGAAATAAACAACTTGAAATCTTCGTTCCCTACCAATATCCATAATTATTTCCATATTTGCCAAGAAATTTCTAAATACCAACCAACAAATCACGCATGATTCAACGAAGGAGTTAAGGATACAAAACAAACAAACTAGTATAAAAATTCGAAAAGGAGTTGGGTTAATAAAATTTCTAGCTAATTGCAGCTGTTTGAACTTTGGTGCGAGGTTGCAACCATGACATGGGAAAATTCAGGCTAAAAAATTTAGTTGATACGTATGTCTTTCTCGTTGTAGCTCTTAATCACAAATATGGGTTGTGCGTGATTTTCCCGACCTTCCACGGCATATTTCCGTGCCCGGAAATTTTAACCCATCCACAATTTGATCAAAATGTCATGCCATAAACTATAATCATTCCTAAAATTTCAAACAAAAGCCACAATTTCCTCTGGAACTTAAGGACTAGGTAGTAGGTACATACATGTGGCAAAAATTATATTTTGTGGAAGTGATTATACTAATTGCAGTAATAATTACCAATCAGTACCTCTCCAAAAAAAATTATCCAACAGTACAAACAGACAGTGGTCTGCTCCCAACAACTACTCAAAACTAGAAAATATTCTTCAACTGTTCAACTGAAAAAATATAAATAATATATATATTGGTAAGTTCAGAGTGTCTGCAAAAAACCTTCACATTTCAACAAAACTCTAAAATATGCAAAAAAAAAAAAAAAAAAACTAAGGTTAGTATCTGTAAAATGTACAGGAAAGACCACCCCAGTAGTCATAACTTCTTAACTATCTTCCTCATTTCATCGAATAGGATTAAAACCGTCATTTACAATCCAACAAAACCAGAATTCATGGACGTAGGAACAACTCTTTGTTAAGCATGTAACTTGCTCTCATTTGAGGGTGATACTAGCATAGCATTTCTATTGCTCCGGGTAAAATGCTAAACTTTCTTGGAAGGAATCCCAAATATTCCCCATCCGACTGGACAAATATACTACGACTGCCAGCGATTTCCTCAACTTCAATTGTACATGCACTGTGAGAACACAAAGGAATATTCCACATAAAGGAACAAGACATTTGACAAATCATAAACAGATTGTATGGAAAAAAAGAAAAGTGGAATCAGTTGGGACCTTTTTTTTTTTTTTTTTTTTTTGAGTTAGGGGAGGGGAGAATGGTGAGGATTTAAGTTGGCACTTGGGCACATAGTCTTTCCCCTTTTATATGTGGCAACCTTAAATCGGGCACTCAAGTTTAATACATAGGTTCATGACATGCTCAAGCTCCAAAACCAGCAATTGCAGCTAATAAGTGAAATATGATATGAGAATGGGAAAATAATTGCCACATAATTTACCTTCTAGAAGATACGTTTTTCACAGACAAGTGTGTACCCTTGTATAGCTTGTGCATTTTGAGGACGAAATCATACCATTTGAAGTCCTGAAGAACAACCACCTGAAAGAAAAAAAATTGGGACCGTAAAAATATTGCTGCGACTTCTTTCCTCTAATTTTACTTTATAGTATTGCATGGCGTTGGGTTCCGCTCGGGTCTCGGCAAAATAAAAAGGCTCATCTGAAAACTAACAAGCTGAGTTCGGGCCTGGTGTTACCAAGCCCTAGTTTGAGCACAGCTTGCAGTTGAACTTGAACTTGGTCATATGCGTACAAGCCGGAGCTTGGTTAAGTTGATATACGAGTCATTTACGAACTAAGCTTGTGCCTCTTGCTAACTTAATAATTTGGATTTCAGTAGAACTTAAGTCTACTACTATCTGGTCAGTGGGACTGTTTATAATCCTAGCTAAAACATGTACTCTTTGCACCTCAAAGTTCCTGCTAGACGGGTGTGCGTTTGGTGTAATCTTCATTCCACCACCAAAATATTTGGCATTCCCAATGCAAAGAGCAGTTACCTGGGAATAAACTTCCCAGTCACCATTGTCAACCTTGGCAACATTAAACAAAGAGTGTAAGATTTATTAGGTAAAAGTTGATACACAGGACAAGATAGATAATACTGGAAAAAAAAATTAAAATTAATACCTTTATTCTAAGATCCTGGTTATTATGGCCAAAAAATGCTTGCAAAGCACCAATAACATAACAGAAATTTCCGAATCTCTTGTATCTTGATGCATAATAACCAGCCTTAGCACTCCTGCAAGGTTAACACAGTCAAAGGTAAAGAACCGAGATAAATTTTCAAGGTCACAGTTTAAAGCATTGCCAACAAATCTATGCTTACAAATGAATTTTAAGCATTGGCAACAAAGTTATGCTTACAAATGAACATCAGCAACATTTATGAAATAGTGCGACTCTGCACTCTCTCCAGTAATAACACCAACGTCAATGCTGGATCTTATCCCTGAAAATGAAATATGAGAAAAGAACATAAAAACACTTGATTTGATAGGGTTGCTTTCCATTACAAAACTGACAAGGTGAAAATACTACCCAAAGGATCCTCAAGAATAGCAACAAGTAGCTAGGTTACCTCTAGAAATGCGTTCAATGGCGTCATGAGGGTCGTTTTTCCTGATAAAAACATAGAGAATGGAATCACATTAGTACTCAAGTGCTCCAAGGGAATTATAACTGACAGAAATCTCCTCTAGGAAAACCAGAATCAGGACGTTGAACTGACCAGCCAAACGTTCTGGCAAAGTCGGATCCAGTTCCCAAGGGAATAAGCTGTAGTGAGGAAAACGAATACAATCATTTTCAAATGATCATGCCATACCACACAATCTAAACTTCTAAAGTAAACAAAGATATGAATTCAACTTATCTGATAAGGAAAAAATTATGCTGCATTTATAAGACAATGATAATCACTTACACCAAGAGCAGTTGTATGGCCAGATTGGTCGTGATCAGAAACAGGTTTCCCACCCCAGAAGAAGCCATTAACTACCTGCAGTTATAAGTTGGGTAATTTGTCAACAAAATGACAACAGAGCAATATTTAGTGTGTGTCAAAGTACGTAATATTTGCAATGAGCCTTTTATAGCTCATGGATATATAGTTACTGAGGTTTACAGTTATAATAGAATATCATATTAGGAGCCTCTATGCTAGCAATCAAATGTATTTTCATTCTCACACTAGAAGTCTAGAGATCATAGAAAAGAATATCAAACACTCATTTGTTACTCTAAAAATTAATAGATCATGGAACAGAGTTATGAATTCCAATATGTGCTGATGTTACACTATTTTCAGAAATCACAATGATAATCTAACTGCCAGTTGAGTCATTATATACTGCAGCCATATCGTGGTAAAGGACAAAAACACACCTCGTGAAGGGTTCCATCGCCTCCTACTGCAATCACTGCATCAGCACCCTCACGTATGGCCTGACCACAGAATATGACTCAAACTTTATATTTTGTGTCCAATACAGTCAATCGAATATAATAGTTAATTTTCTCACCTCCCTTGTAATATCAATGGCATGGCAAGGACCAGAAGTCAAAGATTCGCATATCTGGCCATAATATCAAAAGAAAAAATGACAAGTAAATGTGTCTGAAGAAGAATATAAGATGATATGTTCTATTAGACAGTGGAAACAGCCAAATCCCTTGATTACAAGCTAGTAACAAGTTGATACTTTCCTGGTGGTAGGTAGGATGAAGTTTAACAAAATAAGGCCAAATTATCATATGCCTACGTTTAGAACAGCTCAATTAACTACATACATTCCAAGTTTCATGAGTACATCAAAAGGAAAATACCTAAGCATATATTCCTTCAATACACCAACTTTCACAAGAAAGTGATTTCAATTGGCAGCAGCAAATCAAGGCCACACTTAAAACTGTTATTGCCAATAATCAAATAACAGAGACTGGCAAATTAAGTCTTGAATTTTCAGAACTGACAGACAGTAACTTCAGCAAAAAGCTTAATTCACTCTCCAAATTAAACTTACCAAATAGCCCTATAACAGCTCCCAATTATTAAATCACGTTACTATTCGAACAAAACGTTTACTCACATTGCAATCAGAATCAAGGCGAGACCTCAGGTAAGGCAACAGTTTCTTCCACTCCTTGCCGGTCCTTCCATTAGCTCCTGCTCCAATTTCAACCATTTTAATCACAGCTTAGCAATTAGCAGAAAACAAGAGAATTCAAACAAAACTAGAAATCAACACCAGCAGATTCTTCTCTAACAACAAAAGCAACCAATCCAAAAACTCCTCCAACGCAAGAGAATCACGAATGAAAAGCACGCCATTCGCAACGGTGTTTTATGTTTGCGTATCGAATGCAACCGAACGATACCTCGAGGATTGACGACGAAGACAATGTCTTGGCGGCGAGAGGTGGCGCCGCCGCCACCTCTGCCGACTGTACGGTCGGCGGCGAGATCTGGAGCTAGAGGTTGCTCTGCTCTGACAAACGAGGGTTTAGCCATTGGGATGATCGCCACTGCACATGAAATCATGATGCTATTGCTAATATATAAATTTTTGATATTATCCAAAAATTTATACTATTAATTTCAGATAGTAATTAAGCAAAGGAAATTATGTGGATTGAGTGATTAAGATTTTAATCTACAGATTAAGCACTGCTTAGTGCTTTAAGCTCCGTTGTTTTTCGGCGGAATTGAAATCATCGGTCTTTGCCGTCTGACATCATTGGCCGCTTCCTAATTAATTCAAAATAATGAGTTTTTATTTCTTTATTTCTTTTTCATTTTTATCCTTAACACGTCACGGACTTGAAAGGCTGCTGAAAATCATTAATGAGATTTCAACTAAAAGAATTTAGTTATACTCTTAGTTTTCATTGCCTTAAAAGAGAAAAATGCATATAAATACATGAATCTTGGTCCCCTTTCATTTTGCACATGACTTTTGAACTTTCTTCCTAAAATCACAACCTTTTAATTTTGTTCAATTTTTCCATAATTTTAAATTCTGCCCAAATTAAAACTGACTTGGAACTTATGTGGCAGTCGGGCATGTGCCGACCTCTCTACCGTTCGACAAATTAAACGACACAGTTATTAAAAATGCAGTACGACGTACGAATTTTCACCCTAATTTCGCACGAGAGGGAATAAAATTGAAGAATCCCTAATGAAACGATGTCGTACTACATTTTTACACCAGTAAAAATTCAAACCAGAAATTCAAAGTCATTGTTTCTTACACAAGTACAAAATGTTATTCAACTAGGGAAGAGTTCTACTTCTTCGTCTTCTAGTTCCATTTAGATTTTGATTACTTGCCCGGGCGACGACCCTTCAGCTTCAACTTCTTCTTGCGCAGTGCCGATGCAGGGCCAACACCACCACCTTCTTCAAAAGGCATTCCCATTAGAGCCAGCAATCTCTGAGCTTCTTCATCTGTCTTAGCTGTTGTCGATATGCAAACATCCATTCCCATCGGCTTACCAAGTATTACAGCACTTAGATCTGGGAACACAGCTGTCAGCTCACGGAAGCCAATTCTGTAGCTGCCATTTCCACCAAAGCTATTGGAGACCACCCCTTGAAAATCCCCTAAATTGATGAGCCGATCGAGGAAAGAGTACATCACCTGTCGCAAACAAATCAAGTTGAAGGCGAAGACAATGACAATCAGACAAACAAAGGCAAGAAGACTTGCATGTATTATACGATAATCAGCAGTGATTCTTAGGAGATTTATGGAATTAAACAACCATCCACATGTGACACCAATGGTTGTTATTGTCCATTTGTCCCAGAACTCCTATGTACTCAGACGTCCCAAAAATGGCTCTGGTTCAAGTAACTGAGGTTCCAACAACTTTGGTCCTTTAATTTCCGTTGTTTCAAGATTCCCCGCACTAGATCCATAATGCCCTCAGAAAAAAAGCAAGATTATGATATTTCATTTCATTAATCAGTCATGCCTTTTCATTTCATATCTCTGATTAGAGCAAAAAATGTTCATTTTCTAACATGCATTCTACATTACAATAACGATGATAAAAAAGTGCATACAACCGACCTATGATGCCATATATCTTCATAATCATGTAAACATAAATGTTTCCTAGAACTATGTGCACAATCACCTCAGCTTAATTGATCACTTGTAGAAAGAATGTTCACTAGTACCTCTCTCTCTCTCTCTCTCTGCCACTAAGTCAGTCAGTTTCACTAAAAATACTCAAAACACAAAATGCATCATATAACTGTGTCAGTCTCTTATGACTTTAATGGCGAACAAACAAAATAAAAACTTGAGTCAGAAAGGAAGTAATGCAACAGGAATAATATCTCACACTGCCTCTTAAAGTGCAAGCAATCCCGACTGGGTGTCCTTCTCTAATCTTTGAGTTGGCTATGGCCCTCGATACTCTCGTTATCATCGGTCTTTGCCCAGTGATAATTGTCAAATCATTCATAGCTGCACCCAAACCCCTTTCATGCTGGGCGGCGTCTCCAACTCCACATTTCACTATAACTTTTTCTACTTTTGGGACCTGTACATTCGCAGGGTGAGATCAGAAAAGCACCCTAAACGTAAGGCATAATCTAACATCAGCTTTCAACTTTGTCTAGGCGATCATTTATGTTCGAACAAATCTATCAACAGTATCAAGAAGGTATAATACATATATCAGGGTAAGCATCATCTGAACAGAGATGACTTTTTATCCGACTCTCTGTATATACATAAATGAAAATAGTAACATATTTGGATCGAAAGTTGGGCTCTCAAAGTATTCGAAAACCCTCAAACTAAATTGCCACACACTCACCGATCCTTCCATAATCAGTTTTACTGAAATCTATCCATGAAAGTCGATGATCCATATAGCTTTGCACAAAGAGAAACTAATAATTCATGCATCAAATCGCTAACTATTTATTTAATTCTCACTAGTTACAATAACAATATTCAGATAAAAATTACCAGCCGCATTGCCTTAAATTGAATTCAGTAGCACACAAATACAGAAATCACGAAAATCACGAACACTTTAATGTAAAACAATCAGCTAAAACAAACTAAAATTAATTAAAAAAAAGGAAATACATTCCGAATAATATTATCACTAAATCGATAGCCAAAAATGTGAGAAAGAAATCGAGAATTGTACAGCATTACCTGATGAAGATTGGTGTAATTGAACTCTTCTAAGAGCAATGGCGCAATTCTCTCGATGTAAGTGGCCTTGAGCAACGGCAACGCGCTACTAAAGAGGTTTTTATCAGGTACAAGCTTCATGTTTTGAAACCCTAATTGAGTAGAATTTAGGAACTGGTGGTTATATATGTTAGGAGTGGCGGACTCTTGTGTGCCCAGATGCACGGTGTGGCCGCATCATCGCATCCAAGTCTCCAACCCAACCCAGATCCAATCCGACCCATAAATCTTGGACGCGTTTAAATTATATACTTTTTCCGTCTCGTTAATCTTGTCTCATTTTTTTTTTGCACGGGCATTAAGGAAAAAAGAATTAGGGATAGAAGGGGTGTTAATGAAATTTTAATTGAATACTTAATAAGGTACAAATAGGAAAATAAAGTGAATTCAAATAGTGAAATAAAGTAAGTAGAAAGAGTGAATAGTGACCGCACAGAAAATGAGGCGAAAAATAGTAAAAGGTGGAATAGTTAGACAATTTAAATATGGTCTTAATAACCCTTAATATAGCCCAAAAATGAAACAGAACAAAAAAGGCGAAAAATAGTGAAAGGTGGAATAGTTAGACAATTTAAATATGGTCTTAATAACCCTTAATATAGCCCAAAAATGAAACAGAACAAAAATAACGGGACAACCAAAAAGTAATACAAGACAAAATTAACGGGACGGATGGAGTAATTGAAAAGTCATGTCAAAATTATGTAATTAACTTTATTAAATTAAATAAATAAATAAATAAGAGGAGCGAATCCTCTCTACCCTGGTCGCTCAAATCCATCGCTTTTGTCTTTATGTTGGTATGAGAAAGTACGGCCGTTTAAGTCGACGCCTACAAACTGTTTGTGAAAATGCTGCTGAGAAATACATAATTTGATTAGTTCTAAAACGAATCTCAAACCGACGGCGTGCAGAATGAAATTTATAATTTATACCACATTAAGGGGCACAGGAAAAACATCAATAATCATTTTACATCAGAAGAACACAAAAACAACATCAGAATTTCCAACCAGAAACTCAAAATCATCGTTCTCTTACATAAATACAAAATGTTTCTCAACATGAGGAGCTCTACTTCTTCTTCGGCTTCGTCTTCGCCCTCGATTTTGATTTCGAGTCGAAGTGATGAGCCTTCAACTTCTTCTTGCGCAGAATGGTTGCAGGGCCGCCGCCACCACCTTCTCTAAAAGGCATTCCCATTAGAGCCAGCAATCTGTGAGCTTCTTTATCTGTGTTAGCTGTTGTCTCTATGCAAACATCCATTCCCCTCGGCTTCCCAAGTAGATCAAAACTTAGCTCGGGGAACACAGTCTGCTCGCGGAAGCCAATGCTGTAGTTGCCATTTCCATCGAAGCTATTGGCGCTCACCCCTTGAAAATCCCGCACCCTAGGAAGCCCTAAGTTGATGAGCCGATCAAGAAAAGAGTACATCACCTGTCGCAAACAAATGAAGTTGAGGGCGAAGACAATGGTTTGCTCAAATGTAGTAATTTTTTTTCTGAACCTTTCCAACAGGTGAAATATTTATAGGCGACAAGACACACAAAGGCAACAAGACTTGCATTTATTAGATAACAGGCGGTAATGATTATTATCAAGTGGTTATTTTTCATCCCATAACTCTTTCCACGAAAGTTTTTTATGCTAAGAATGGCTCTAGTTCAAGTAACTGAGGTTCGAACAACTTTGGTCCTAAAATTGTCATTGTTTCAAGATTTGCCGCACTAGATCAATAATGCCCCCAGAAAATGCAAGGATATGACATTTATTTTCATTAATCACTAATCAGTCGAGCTTTTTCCTTTCATAACCCTGATTGGAGCATAAAGTGCCCATTCTATAACATGCATTCTACATTCAGTAAGAGTACCATAGGGTCGGTCAGACTTCACAGAAATATTTTACTTTTTTATCCTCAGTTGTAATGCCGTATATCTTTAAGAGAGAATGTTCACTAGTAGTACCTCTCTCTGCCACTAGGTCAGTCAGTTTCACTAAGAATATCCAAAAGAGAATGCATCATACAACCGTGTCAATCTCTTACGACATTTATGGCGAATAAATCAAAAACTTGAGTCAGAATTCAGAAAGGAAGTAATGCAACAAGAATACTCACACTGCCTCTAAGGGTGCAAGCAATCCCAAGTGGTTGTCCTTCTCTGATCTTGAATGTGGCAATGGCCTTCTTTGCTCTCGTCTTAATCGGTCTCTGCCCAGTGATAAGTGCCAAATCATTCATAGCTGCATCCAAACCCTTTGCATTCTGGGCAGCCTCTCCAATTCCACAGTTCACCACAATTTTTCGTACTTTTGGGACCTGTAAATTCACAGGATGGGATCAGAAAAGCACCCTAAACGTAATGCATCATCTAACTTCTGACATCAGCTTTCAACTCTGTCTAGGTGACAATTCATGTTCAAGAAGGTATAATACATATCTATCTATGCGCACACTGAATTGTATTGTTTGACTCTGAACGGACAAGACTTTTATCCGATTTGTTATAAATACATAAATGTAAAAGAACTCAATTCAATTGCCAGCCACACTCACCAGTCCTTCCACAATCAGTTACTGATATATATTCTTGAAAGTTGATGATCCATATAGCTTTGCACAAACATAAACTAACAAGCGTGTGCATGAATAGTTGAAAGAAGCCAAACATATAAATATATCTCCGAAGACAGATATTCATACATCAAATGGTTAGCTTTATTAACCAGCTATTCACCAATTAATTCAACATTGAGATAGAATTACTAACCACATTGTCAGCTCTCAAATTAAACTCGTTACGCACACAAATACAGAAATCGCCAGTATATGGAACACCTAATCCAAAACAATCATCTAAAATTATCGAACAAAAAAACAAAAAAGTAAAAATAAATTCCGAATTATATCTCCACCTTACTCACGGCTCACACTGTTAATATTATCACCACACAAATAGCCAAAATTTTGAGAAAAAACTCGAGAATTGCACAGCATTACCTGATGAACATTGGTGTAACTGAACTCTTCTGTGAGCAACGGAACAATTTTCTCGATGTACGTGGTCTTGAGCCGGTTGACTTTCTCGGATTCGGATTTCTCCACCAGGACGACCGTCGACGCCTTGACGGAGAGACCGCCGGAGCGAACGGCGGCGGAGTTGACCGAGGGAAGCCGGACGGAGAACTGGCCGTGAAATGCCGACGCCGTGGAGTGCAATAGCGCGGGAGATAACGCCATTGTAGGTGTGGCGGAGTTGGGGATTGAATTTGAAGCTGCAATTTTCTATTTTGTGTGGGTTTTGTTTGGATGAGGATAAGACCGGTCGTTCAAAGGGGTACCGCTGTCAATAAATTTTACCGTGATATTTTTTACTTTCTTGTTTTTTTTTTAAATTAATTATTACAGCTACCAACCACCTTAGAGCCATTTGGCGTTTGGTATTCATATACCAGTATATCGGATATCAAGTATGGGTATTGGTATTAGATATCAGGTATGAGTATGAGATTGATATCTGATATCTATGTTTGGTATGGTGAAGATATCGACTGATATCAAGTGGGAAGGAAATGAAAGAATGAGTCATACACTAATAAAAATTGGTATATGAAAATGTTGAATATTAGTATTTGATGTATATCAAATATATCAATTTGATATCTATATACTGATATAACAAAAACAAGGTATGGATATGGATCATATTCATACCCATACCTGATATACGTATATGAATACCAAACGAGCCCTAAAGTATATCACATTAAATTTGGAAGTGGACTCTCATACAACCTGTCTTACGGGTAAGATCGGATTCAAGTTGATCCGACCCGGTCAATCCGAGTCAAATGTTGACTTTCAATTTTTTTTTTTAAATTCGATTTTTTCAAAAAAAAAATTCTCTGCCTTCGCCTCCGATTTTAATTTATAGATAATGATTGTGGCAATATTAATGTCTTTTAGCTCGCTTCGAGGCTTTCGGCTCCCCTTGCTCGACTCTTTAAATAAAAAATTAATAAAAAAACTGGGAAAAAAAGAATAAAAAAACTGAAAAAAAAATAGAATAAAAAAAAATCAGAAAAAAATTAAAAAAGGCCAGACGCGTATGTACACGTGCCTATTAAAAAAAATAAAAAATAAATGTTCGGCGCTTGGATGCGTCTGGAATGGCACGTGTGATGCACGCGCCCGACTTAAGGGTCGATAGCGGGCGCGTGTATTACACGCGCCCGCGAGCGTGTGCTCGGTCGTACTGTACGACCGGTCGCACCTAAGTCTTTGTCTTAAATTTGGCACGAGTTTTTTTTAAAGGAAATTTGGCACGAATTTTAATAAATAGTTGATATATTATTTTTTAATAGATAGATAAGTAATGAATTGTTGTGAAATTTAAATTAGTGAATGTGTGTGAGTATTATCTCAAACAAAAAAATAAGTAGTAATACATTCTTTGTGAATGTACCTAAAAGAAAATTATAATATAGCTTATCATGGATGGATAGAGTATTATTATTTTTGGATATTTATACTAAGGCCCCTGTAGATATTTTCTTATCAATTTGGGATCAGAAAAAAATAAAATAAAATAATTTAGGATTATTATTATTGAGACTATTAATGTAATTTTCAAAAAGGTAAGCAACTTTAATTTTTAGAGTGTGCTTACTTTGATTGTTAAATTTATCATGTGAAAATGAGGGAAAATGAAACTTTTACTCTTTAAATCCTCTCTTTCTTTTCCATCATTTTCTATAGAAGGAGGAAGAAGAGATGGTGAAATTATTTTCTATCAAGCCGATGAGGCCTAGCTCAATTAGCTAGTTGAGACACCGCAAGACTCTCTTTAGCAAGAGGTCTTGGGTTCAATCATGTCTGCGTGCGGTGTAGTATATTTCCCACCTTATTTGGTGGTGTAGTGGTCCCACCCTGCATGGTGGTGTAGTGATCTTACATTTATGTGGTGTAAGAGGTCCCGCCTATATGGTGGTGTAGTGCTTGATTAGATTATATATATATATATACCTTGTAATTCTCAAAACAATTATTTTCTATCAAAAATGATGGAAAAAAGGAGATATTTAAAGGGTGAGAACTTCTTTTTCCCTCATTTTCATATGATAAATTTAATAATTAAAGTAAAAGCATCCTTAAAGTTTAATTTTTTTATTATATTTTTTGTTAAACTTAAGTGGAACTCGTGAATTGATCTTATGTTTTCACATTAGAATTAGTTCTTACATGATCATATCCCTAGTTAGATCCATCGTATCCCTAATTAAACCCTCCAAACTATACATATAGTAAAACTTCTATAAATTAATACAGTTGCAACCAAATAAAATTATTACATATGATTTGAATGCAATTGACAATTACATAACCTCTATAGTCCACAAAACCTTAAGACCATGTATGTAAATATTAGTCCAATCAGACAAGTTTTTATGAGTTTTTATTAAAATCCGTGTTATTTCATTTGAGGCGAACTTTTCATGGATGGATGGAGTATTTGATAATTTGATATTAGAGTTCAACTATAAAAAAAAAAAAAAAATTGTTTATCCATTTGTTCATATGCTTCGAAGACGAATATACGACGCGTATTACTCATTGTTTTGTGCTTCCATTGTTATTCTCTATCATCAACTATCATTGGTATGCTATAATTAATTATTCATCAAAATTTAAATTACATATCTGTATTATAATCCAATGTCATAAATCTTTTAATAGGTGAGCGAACATCATGTGACGTGAAGATGAAATCAATCATGAAACTAAAATTGGAATTTCGAATATTGTCGAAGTATATATGAATATATTTTTAACAATTAGATTGATGGTTTAACTATTATAGTTAGTAATTTAATTTGGTATAGTTTGAAATATCATCGTGTGAATAAAAATTGCGTTTTAACATTATTATCGTGTCATACTATTTCGGTTTCTTTCTTCATACATTTTTCTGTATTTCTTTAATCCCGTATATTTGGTGCAATACTCTTTTTATTGCGTTTATATGTTTGTGTTAAGAATAAGCTAGGACTTGTATCAAAAAAAAAAAGAATAAGCTATGAGGATAGTTTGATTAATTTATGGAGATGTAGTTCAAAAACTAAAAAAATGGGAATCGAGTCACAAAATTCACAAACCGGTTCTTTTGAATCAACTAGTATTCGCTCCCGTGCTATGCACGGTTAAGAAATATGTCACAATTATGAATAATAAAATAATTTTTAAAATGAAAAAAATGTGCTAGCATTCTGAATATATCTAAAGGAAAATAATAAAATAATTTGATAAGAAAAGACAAAATAATACACATTTTTGTTAATTGGGTAACTTGCAACTTAAATAGGCAAACTATTTAAATTTTCACAATTACATTCTAATTTAAACAAAATATCAATTAAATGACCAAACTATTGATTTTTTCATAATTATGTTCCAACATTGATTTTCCAACAATAGAAATCCAACATGGCACACTAAAAGTAGGTTTAGATTTTAATAAAGAATAATATAAATGAAGTGACATCAAAGCCAAACGAACACGGTTTCGATGTAAGAAATTAAAAATGAAAATTCAAACTTTACGTCACATCAAATCTTAAAATTTAAAAACAAAAAAAATCTTTTATTTTATTTTTCTTCTTGTTCACAAATTTTAACCAAACTCAATTCCATACAAATCCTCTTTCTTCTCCTACTTCGTTCTCCCATTAGTTGAAAGAGAAAATACACATTTTTAGCCACATGAGATAGTAAAACACAAAAGTTGGCCACAAGTTTAATTTTCACAAATTATGGCAAACATTTGCCTTTACGGACCAAAATACCCTTACTTTTTCTCTCTCTTTCTTTTTCTCTTTCCTTATTTTTCCCTTCCCTCTCTCTCTTCTCATTTTTTTCCGCCGTCGTGTTTTCTCTTCTCACTTTCTCTCTCTTTCCATTCTCTTATTTCTCTCTCTATGCCACCACCACCATCGCCTCTATTCCGCCCATCATAGATCTGTGGAGATATATTTTCGTAGAGCGGTGGCGGCGGTATATTTTTCTCTCTTTCAGGTCGATGAGCTCGAGCTCATCTTTCTCGTTTTTTTTTCTTTTCAGTTGGTTGTCGGCGGCGGTGGATTAATTCACGGCGATACGGCGGTCAATTTTCTAGATCTGCGGCGGCGTATTTATAGATCGGTGGCGGCGATACGGCGGCGAATCCTCTGAAATATTTACCCACAACTGCTTATGTAATTATTTGTAATTGTATGGAGGTAATTATATATTTAGATCTAGGTTTCTCATGAAGCTCATGAATTTACAGTTAGTCAATTTTGTATTTCTTACATTCGTTGGCATTCTTTGTTGTACGAATTGCATGTATTTCGTGCAATCTGATGGCACATTTGGTACGAATTTATATTAAATTCGTACCGAGGTGTGACACGCTGGTTACGAAATAAATGTAATTCGTACCATTCGCTAGATTCTAAACAGCATGCCACACTCTGATATGGTACACGGTACGAATATGTAAGGATCGTACCCAGACGATGATACTCTTGTTACGAATTACATGTATTTCGTGCAATCTGATGCAACATGGGGTACGAATTTATATTAAATTCGTACCGAGGTGTTACACGCTGGTTACGAAATAAATGTAATTCGTACCATTCGCTAGATTCCAAACTGCATGCCACACTCTGATATGGTACATGGTACGAATATGTAAGGATCGTACCCAGACGATGATACTCTTGTTACGAATTGTAAGGATTTCGTGCAATCTGATGCAACATGGGGTACGAATTTATATTAAATTCGCACCGAGGTGTTACACGCTGGTTACGAAATAAATGTAATTCGTACTATTTGCTAGATTCCAAACTGCATGCCACACTCTGATATGGTACACGGTACGAATATGTAAGGATCGTACCCAGACGTTGATACTCTTGTTACGAATTACATGTATTTCGTGCAATCTGATGCAACATGGGGTACGAATTTATATTAAATTCGTACCGAGGTGTTACACGCTGGTTACGAAATAAATGTAATTCGTACCATTCGCTAGATTCCAAACTGCATGCCACACTCTGATATGGTACACGGTACGAATATGTAAGGATCGTACCCAGACGATGATACTCTTGTTACGAATTACAAGGATTTCGTGCAATCTGATGCAACATGGGGTACAAATTTATATAAAATTCGTACCGAGGTGTTACACGCTGGTTACGAAATAAATGTAATTCGTACCATTCGCTAGATTCCAAACTGCATGCCACACTCTGATATGGTACACGGTACGAATATGTAAGGATCGTATCCAGACGATGATACTCTTGTTACGAATTGCAAGGATTTCGTGCAATATGATGCAACATGGGGTACGAATTTATATTAAATTCGTACCGAGGTGTTACACGCTGGTTACGAAATAAATGTAATTCGTACTATTCGCTAGATTCCAAACTGCATGCCACGCTCGATATGGTACACGGTACGAATATGTAAGGATCGTACCCGTACGATGATACTCTTGTTACGAATTGCAAGGATTTCGTGCAATACGATGCAACATGGGGTATGAATTTATATTAAATTCGTACCGAGGTGTTACACGTCGGTTACTAAATAAATGTAATTCGTACCATTCGCTAGATTCCAAAGCGCATGCCACGCTCGATATGGTACACGGTACGAATATGTAAGGATCGTACCTGCACGATGATACTCTTGTTACGAATTGCAAGGATTTCGTGCGATACGATGCAACATGGGGTACGAATTTATATTAAATTCATACCAGGGGTGTTACACGGTTACGAAATAAATGTAATTCGTACCATTCGCTAGATTCAAATCGCATGCCACACTCGAGATGGTACACGGTGAATTCTTACTAATTACCATGTAAAATTTCACATTTCGTACCGGGTTTCAAGTGATATCAACGTCGAATTCACGAAATTCTTACTAAGTATCATGTAAGAATTTCATATTTCGTACTAATAACCAAGCACATAGAAACCATGGTACGTATACTTAGTAAGAATTTCGTAATTCGTACCAGAATTTCATATTTCGTACTAATAACCAAGCACATAGAAACCATGGTACGTAATGTGAAATTCTTACCAAGTATCAGGTAAGAATTTACAATTCGTACCATTAACCAAGCACGAATATATCAAATCAAGGTAAGAAGTTTGATATTCTTACCACGTATCATGTAAGAATTTCACGCTTCGTACAAATACTCAAGTACGAAGAACATATTCATACGGTACGAATATGTAAGGATCGTACCCAGACGTTGATACTCTTGTTACGAATTACATGTATTTCGTGCAATCTGATGCAACATGGGGTACGAATTTATATTAAATTCGTACCGAGGTGTTACACGCTGGTTACGAAATAAATGTAATTCGTACCATTCGCTAGATTCCAAACTGCATGCCACACTCTGATATGGTACACGGTACGAATATGTAAGGATCGTACCCAGACGATGATACTCTTGTTACGAATTGCAAGGATTTCGTGCAATCTGATGCAACATGGGGTACGAATTTATATTAAATTCGTACCGAGTGTTCTGTGGTTACGAAATAAATGTAATTCGTACCATTCGCTAGATTCCAAGCTTGCATACCACACTCTGATATGGTACACGGTACGAATATGTAAGGATCGTACCCAGACGATGATACTCTTGTTACGAATTGCAAGGATTTCGTGCAATCTGATGCAACATGGGGTACGAATTTATATTAAATTCGTACCGAGGTGTTACACGCTGGTTACGAAATAAATGTAATTCGTACCATTCGCTAGATTCCAAACTGCATGCCACACTCTGAGATGGTACACGGTACGAATATGTTAGGATCGTACCCAGACGATGATACTCTTGTTACGAATTACAAGGATTTCGTGCAATCTGATGCAACATGGGGTACGAATTTATATTAAATTCGTACTAGTGTTCTTACGTAACGAAATAAATGTAATTCGTACCATTCGCTAGATTCCAAACTGCATGCCACACTCTGAGATGGTACACGGTAATTCTTACTAATTACCATGTAAGAATTTCACATTTCGTACCAGGTTTCAAGTGATATGCTGGTACGAATTACGAAATTCTTACTAAGTATCATGTAAGAATTTCATATTTCGTACTAATAACCAAGCACATAGAAACCATGGTACGTATACTTAGTAAGAATTTCGTAATTCGTACCAGAATTTCATATTTCGTACTAATAACCAAGCACATAGAAACCATGGTACGTAATGTGAAATTCTTACCAAGTATCAGGTAAGAATTTACAATTCGTACCATTAACCAAGCACGAATATATCAAATCATGGTAAGAAGTTTGATATTCTTACCACGTATCATGTAAGAATTTCACGCTTCGTACAAATACTCAAGTACGAAGAACATATTCATACGAAACAATTCAATATTCAGGTAAGAAGTTTAACATTTCTTACCACTAAATCATTCCAGATCTACATTCAAAAACAAATCGTACGAAACTCGCGAAATCAAAAAATTCAAAACTTTTTTCCAGATCTACATTCCAGATCTACAAAATTGATGAAATCTTACCAACAATTCACCAAAAGGATCGGTGATTCTCGATTCGTAGGGTTGTTCTTCTTCGTCCGTTCCAAATCTATCCAGTTCAGTGGTCGTTGGTTCTGCCGTTTCTTCCTCAGATCTCGCCGGCGATGTGGTCGGATTTTGTGCTTCTGGTTCTTGCGCCATGGATTCCGTTAGTATGCTTGCTTCTCGTGTTTCAGTTGGCGCGGTTGGTGGTCGCCGCTCGGAACGGTTTTCTTTTTGCTTGCTCGAACCATGGTGGAGACGGTGTGGTGGTGGAGAATATATGTGTTGACAGTAGGCGGTTGCGGTGATGGAGGCGGCGCGGTGGCGGAGACGGCGCGGTGATGGAGGAGGCGCGGTTGCAGAAAACGGGGAGAGATGAGAGAGAAGAGAGAGAATTTGTTTTGGACGATTTGAAAAAAAAAGTGAAATCTCAAAAGTTAAAAGTGACAACTAAAAAGTAACTTCCATCTACAAGAGGGGTATTTTCGACCAAAAAGGCAAATGTTTGCCATAATTTGTGAAAATTAAACTTGTGGCCAACATTTGTGTTTTACTATGTATTTTGGCTATTCTAAGTTTTGCCTCTAGTTGAAATACTTGATATTTATATATGTTTAAATATATATATATATATATATGTGTGTGTGTGTGTGTAATGGATCATACATATAAAACTCAACTTATTAGTTAGTATAAGATAGTTTCATTGGACTAATATAAATATTTGATAAACACTACTACCATTATATTGAATCATAGGTGGGCAAATTCATACTTTTGAATTTTTCTTGATCAATAATGCTAAACTTCTCAACAAAATTGGATTATAATAAAAAAATTACTACATATTTTTGAGACATTTTTTTTAGAATGTATTTTTGAGACATTACTAATAGTACTGGTTTTTTCTCTCGTGCGATGCACGATAATAATTCGATTAATAAATAGTTTAATAATTAAATTATAAATATATAAATAAAAGAGAATAACACGTTTTTGTAACTATCTATAATGTCTATAAATTTACAAACCTTATTGAGATTATGATTTTGCACCCAAATTATCAATTTGGCCTATAAATTCATATTTTTCTTTTTATGAAAATGCACCTCATCCAATATATTGTAGTTGCGCCTCCGACAATATCTCGCTGTCATGTTGAGGATTACGTAAAGTCGGTGAAAAATTATCAGAATTTGCCGCTTGATTTGATTTTGGTAATTTTAAATAAAATAGAATAATACATTTTTTTAACTATCTATAACGTCCATAAATTCACAAACTTTATTCATATTATGGTTTGCATCCAAATTTTCAATTTGACCTATAAATTCCTATTTTTTTTTTATGAAAATGCACCCCTATTAGTATATTGTGGTTTTTGGTCTAGATCTAATTAGACCAAAATATAAAACCACAGCTTCTGCATAATTTCATTAATTTTTGCTTGAACCCATCACAATATTTATTTGAACTTTTTAAGAAGGAAACAAACACAAATCACATTTCTTGAAATGATGATGTGAATTGCATTTACAACATTTAGGTTGGATTATTTTAATTGTGTTGACACATTTGAATATATGGAAAATTTTCAATCATCATTTTTAGGTTTTTTTTTTTTTTGTATATCTATAATATTTACAACATTTGTGGGATTATTTTCATTGTGTTACATATTGAATATGTGAGAATTATGAGACTATTATTTTAATTACATTGACATACTGAATATGTGGGATTTTCCAATCATTATTAATTTTATTTGATTTTTTAAATTAACAAATAAATTCTCAATTAGTTAAAATATCCCCAACACAAGAATATAACTCTCGACAAATATAATCGGCCTTCTAATGATATCTTAATTAGAATTTACATTTTTCTTGTTTTAATTTAGCAAATAAATTTTTAATTACATTAAAATATGCCTAGCACAAGAATTTACGTTGACACTTGGGCTTCTTCCTTCAATTACCAATAGATAAAAAAACTATTTTTTTATTAAAGAAAAAAAAAAACTATTTTACCCTCAATTGACCGTCAAAATTGATTGCAAATCAATTTGCAATTAATTGTTGAATTCAAACTACCTTTTTAATATATAATAGAAATAGATAATATAATAGAATAGATGATGTGCATTGCATTTACAACATTTAGGTTGGATTATTTTAATTGTGCATTTGAATATATGGAAAATTTTCAATCATCATTTTTCGGTTTTTTTTTGTATATCTATAATATTTACAACATTTGTGGGATTATTTTCATTGTGTTACATATTGAATATGTGAGAATTATGAGACTATTATTTTAATTGCATTGACATATTGAATATGTGGGATTTTCCAATCATTATTAATTTTATTTGATTTTTTAAATTAACAAATGAATTCTCAATTAGTTAAAATATCCCCAACACAAGAATATAACTCTCGACAAATATAATCGCCCTTCTAATGATACCTTAATTAGAATTTACATTTTTCTTATTTTAATTTAGCAAATAAATTTTTAATTACATTAAAATATGCACAAGAATTTACGTTGACACTTGGGCTTCTTAATTCTTATAATACCTCAATTGAAATTTGCATTTTTGAAATTTAGCAAAAAAAAAAAAATCCCCATAAATTTTATTTGCACTCTGTTGCAAAACGTGGATGAAAACGTGTACACAATAGCTATACTTATACTTTTTAATATATAATAGAAATAGATAATATAATAGAATAGATGATGTGCATTGCATTTACAACATTTAGGTTGGATTATTTTAATTGTGTTGACACATTTGAATATATGGAAAATTTTCAATCATCATTTTTCGGATTTTTTTTTTTTTTTTTTTTTTTTGTATATCTATAATATTTACAACATTTGTGGGATTATTTTCATTGTGTAACATATTGAATATGTGAGAATTATGAGACTATTATTTTAATTGCATTGATATATTGAATATGTGTGATTTTCCAATCATTATTAATTTTATTTGATTTTTTAAATTAACAAATGAATTCTCAATTAGTTAAAATATCCCCAACACAAGAATATAACTCTCGACAAATATAATCGGCCTTCTAATGATACCTTAATTAGAATTTACATTTTTCTTGTTTTAATTTAGCAAATAAATTTTTAATTACATTAAAAAAAAATTCCCATAAATTTTATTTGCACTCTGTTGTAAAACGTGGATGAAAACGTGTACACAATAGCTATACTTATAATAATACCTCAATTAACAACCCTAATTACAAAATTTGCCACCGCAAAATTGATTTTCAAATTTTCAATCAATTTTGCAATTGATTTAGGATTGCCCTAATTACAAAATTTGCCACCGCAAAATTGATTTGCAAATTTTTAATCAATTTTGCAATTGATTTAGGATTGGAAACTCTCTCTTCAATATATAATAGATGTGTATATGACAGTAAAATGATTGATCATAACCAAATGAGTTGACCTAATTATTAGCAACCCTATAAGTATCAATATAAATTTAATACATGTATTTACAATTGACATTCTCATTATATGTTGCATACTCTCGTATTTCTGACAACAATGATTTTTTTTTTATTTCTTTTTATATAGTTAGAATTCGCGATTGCTGGCATTTCACGATCAGAATTTGAGATACGAATGTCCATTATTATTATGTTATCAATTAATTTGTTAATTTTAGGTATGCATTATTTGTTTAACTTATTTATAAATAGAGTTACAAGTCAATACACTGGATTTTATTCTTTAAATTAGTAACTAATAAAACATTGGTGTTATAATTTAATTTATCTCGTATCATCTCAAAGAAAATTACCGAAGTACTTATTTCTGAGTTTAATCTGGGATTATGCTCTAAACATTTTTTTTTTTTTGTCGTTGTATAATTTCTATAATTTTCAACAATTATCTAAAAAACTTCCAATGTTTTTCTCGTTTAATTTGATTCCTCATTTTTACCACTTGCAGAAGCAGCAGTATGAGACACGTGCAAATTGCAAAACCAGAGCCCACATCTTCCACCACTACAACCAGCGCGTGTTGTTACTGCAAGACACAGCGCGTCAGAAAATTATCTTATTTCCGGAGCTCGGCAATGGCGTTATTTCTCCATCTTATTTCTACAAATTCAAATTATTTATCGATATCTCCATTTTCTTTTTTTACAAACAAAAAATAGATATTATACACGCACACACATATGTATATGCGATTAACATAGATACAATTTATATATGGTTTTATATGCTTAAAATTGAAATACATATATGTGCGTGATGTATCTCTCTGCGAAGAAATGGTTGATCGGAGATTAGGAAAATAAATTTGCTAGGATTTTAAACCCTAATTTTTCCAATTTTTCATATTTTCATCTCGATCCATGTCCAGATAGAGAGATTTTGGTTAGATTAGGCGGTAGCGGAAGCGAAGGGCGCAACATTTCTCGAGAGATTTCGTGTTTTTAGTATATCGAGATTGGGGCAAACGCGCGGTTAATTTCCGTTATTTTGCATTGGATTTTGCTGGGATTAGGGCATGGATTTTGATTGAGCTGGATCAATCAACTAAATTTTTAGCTTGAATATTAGATTGACTTGGTTATGTGTTGGATCAGCTCAATGAATTGGGAGAGTTAGAGTTTGAATTTGGTGTGTTCGATTTGAGTTTTTTGTTATATTTGGTGTATGCATGGTTAAATCAGGGTTCAGCTAGGTTGGAGAAATTCGTATGATTTAGACTGCGGCGTTGGCTTTTGGGGGAAGTTAGATTTTATTGGGAGCTGCAGAATGAGCTCACAAGATGAAGATAGAAGGTCCCACGACGAGGGTTCTGAAATTCATGAAGATGTTTCGACGTAATCTTTTGTGAAACAAGTTTGTTTATCTTTCTGCTGTTAAATTAATACGGTTTTATTGATGTAAGATGATAAAAATGTTGTGGTGGTGATTTAGGAAGCCGAATATATCGTATTCAAGAGAGTTTCTATTGTCGATCAGCAATTTGGATATCTGCAAGAAGTTGCCGAGCGGGTTTGAAGAATCACTGACTAGGTAAATGATGCTCGATTGATAATTTTATAGGCGTTGCCTCTAGAATCAGTTATTCAGATACCGTTACTGTTGTTTTTGTTGCCGCGCAGTTTATTGAGTTGCTTGCTTGCCATATTTAATTATACTTAGAGGGTGTTTGGTTAAGCTTATTTTAAAGAGCTTAGCTCCAATGTTTCAAGAGCTTATAAGATAAAAAATTAGATGGTTAGATCAACTTATTTTTTTGGAGCTTATAAGTTGTTGGAGTTTATTTTTAAATCTTATAAGCTGTGTAGGATCTTATTTTGCCGAACACTTTTCTAGAGCTTATAAGCTCCTAGACATCTTATAAGTTGTTTTAAAGAGCTTATAAGCTCGGCCAAACACCCCTTAGAAGTGTCCTACAATTTTTAGTTTACTCATCACCTGTTGGATTTGAATTTGACACAGTGAATTTGAAGAAGCCCTGCTAAGAATACCAGACCGGCCAAGAATTCCCGGGAGCTTGCCATTCCAAGGTTTCAGAAGAAACGAGTATTCCTCGTCGTCTCCTCCTACTCGAGGGGATACTAGTAGCTACTCTAGAGGCATTTACGGGAAATGGGATAGCCGTTCTTCTACCCGAAGTGACCGTGACAGTGATTCTCAGTCTGACAGGGACTCAGGTTATCTTTTACTGTTTTACATTCTTCTATAGGCTTGACATATGTAAGTTTTTTTTAATTAGTAGGAGGGTCTAGTTGAAGTAAAGGATTAAAAACCAAAATCCTTGCTGGCTGATTCAGTTAATGACGAGTCAGTCTGCTGCCTTAAAATGATCCAAAAAACTAAATTGAAGAGTAGACATTGGTATGAAATTCTAAATCTACATTAATTAGTAACATATACTCAATTCTGTTTGGTTGGATTTTGGCGGAGGCTGAATTTCATGTTATTGCTAAGATCCTAAGATCTAAATATGTAATTACTTTAAATATGGCTTTTATGTATCTTATTAACATCTGATAACTGTTTCTCTATCATGCTTCTGCTTGTTCCTTGTATCATTTTCTCTCTCACTACATGTGATTTGTTTTTCCACCTCTCTTGTAGATTCTGGGAGGCGTTTTGGAAATCAATCTCGACGTCCTTGGCAGACTCCTGAGCATGATGGACTTCTTGGGAGTGGTTCATTTCCAAGACCATCTGGATATACTGCTGGGATCTCTGCTTCTAAGGTGCGAACAAATGAGCCTAATCAACTCAGCAGAAGCAATGAGCCATATCATCCTCCACGTCCTTACAAGGTTAATTGAACAATGTAGATTGTAATGAAGTTCTTCTGCTAGCTCATATCATTTCTTGCTTTTTCTCTTTATTTTTTCCCAATTTGTATTTTTTTTTCATCTTATCTTTTTATTTTAAAAATAGTAACAAGTCCATGTGCAGCGATATGAAATGCTTGTAGTTCACCGAAATTCTTCATTATGCAACTACTTTTCAGGCAATACCTCATTCAAGAAAGGAAACTGACGCCTTCAATGATGAAACTTTTGGCTCAATAGAGGAAACTAATGAAGATAGAGCAGAGCAGGAGAGAAGGAGAAGAGGTAATCGTTTATTTTCAATAGAGGTTTTTGTGGTTCCTATATTGGTTTTTCCAAACTTATGTGTTATCTGCTGTTGCTATATCTTTAATGTAATTTATTTTCAGCTGCTTTTGAGATGATGAGAAAGGAACAACATAAGGCTCTACAGGAGAAACAAAGTTCTACAGGGAAAAACAAAGTTGGTGATGTCTTAAACCTTTGTGAAGGCTTGGTAGATAGCAAAGAGGAAGAAGGGCTTTTTGTCAGGAATAATGACGTGGAGGCTTCTGTTTTAACTCCTGCCTTGCACAATGACTCAGAAAAATCATCTTTATCTTCACAAGCTCCTGCATCAAGACCGCTTGTTCCACCAGGTTTCAAGTACAATCCCCTGGAGAAAAGCTCTGGCTTGAAATCTTTGATTAATCCTTCTCTGTCAGAGGTATGATACTTCCTCTTTTTTTTGTTTTTTTTTGGTACAATGTATTTGGTTGGAGATGCATTAATGCTTTGTAACCTAGGAGCAATAGACTTACATCAATTGAATGTTCTCTCTCCCAATCTGACAAACAACCATCAATTCCTCAAATTTCTCAAACAAACCCCCTCCAAAAAACTGTTGTCAAAACAGTAGACACAATCTCATTGTTCGTAAAACATACATTACACACTAATATTTCTGCATTGCCTATAACATTTCAATTCTGAAGGGAAACGCTTCTCTATGCATGGAGGGTCCTGGCACTTTATCTGTCTTCGCTCTATTGCTGATGAATTCACTAATCTAATATCTCGTTAGATTCAATTGCTACATCAGGATACTTTTGCAAAGATACTTTCGATATGTTCAAATTGCTCAGATATCTCATACTTTTACAGGTGTTGAAGCCTGTAACAAGTGAGAGCACCATGGATGCTGACCCCAACCTCATTCGAAATGCTAATGATGGTGTAGAGAATCGGCTCTTTGAAGAAATCAGTCTTGTTGGCGGGCAGCCTACAGAGAAGACACTCCTATTGAATAAGGGGGAAAATGTGAACGTACATGTTAGTTTAAACGGGCCTAAGCAAACTGTCATAGAAAATCAATTACTCCGCATTTCCAGTCCTTTAGAGACTCATGGAGCGCTGGATGATTCCGCTTTTACTAAACTCAATGCTGAGGCATTGGAAGATAAAACTATTTGTGATTCTAGCATAAGTCATTCAACATCAATTTTGGAACAGATTTTTGGTAGCACAACAATATCAACAAAGAATGATGGCCATTCCAGTTCAGCTGAGGTAATTTCTGTTAATACATAAATAATTCTTCAATGAGTGCTGCTAGCAGCACTTGCTCTATGTGACTGTGCTTTGTCCTTGCCGATATACTAACTACTTAATCAGTCTTCCTGAGTACACTATTTGCGTTAAGACTTGAAAATGATTATCTCCTTATAAGTTGCTTGAACAATTTATGTGTTATTGTTAGTTTAACTAATTTTAATTGATAAAGAGCGCTGTGAGTTGTCCAGACAGATCTGTATTATTTACTTTTACCAAATTGATGAATTTCACTGCTCGATGCAATTGTGTTACTGGATCAATATGGGTGAGGAAACTTGCCCCAGATTAATTTTTTTTAAAAGAATACATTGACTTCAGTTATTGATTCAGTATGAATTCTTCATAAATCCCAACTGATATGAATTGCCTCTTAAAGTGAGATATCAGGTTAATATGGCAACTTGTCTATTTGGAATCATTATATAAACCTATTCAGGGTCCAATTCGGGATTAGGTCGAAATATCCAACTCAAATTTGCCACCCTGAGGATGACCATAATTACTAGGGAAATTGTGAAAGTGCGAAGGTGAAGAGCAGGGGAGTACTTCGTGCATGAAACCCCGTCGCTATAAACTCATTCTAGGATTTATTCTAGAGAGACTTTATTCCTATGCTTTGATATTAGTTGGTCAATGATGAGTTTTTTGATTTAATGCTGCTGTTCTTCACAATTCACATGCTTCCATTCTATCAAGTATTTTCCACTTTATTTTCCTTCTGATATTGATTGTGTTGATTGCTGCTGTCTCATTGACTCTTTTCCTATGTAGCTTCATAGTAATCAACCTGATGATACATGGAGCCCGAAATCTGCCCACTCGTCTAAGTTTGCTCAATGGTTTTCTGAGGAAGGTATCATTATATGCTATTCATTTAATGTTAGAATTCCTCAGTTTGCAGTATTTATTTGTGGCTCTAATTTATCAAGCACATGTCACAGAAGGAAAGACTGTTGATGATGTCTCATCTGCAACACAAAACGATTTACTTTCATTGATAGTCGGCAATGATAAAGGCAAATACTAACTTTATGCTTCAGAAGCAGCTAAGATCTGCTCCCATGAATCTTCCTTTTAGTCCACAAACAATCTAATATAATGAAACTTGACATGCCACCTGCAGCTAATGGGATATCTGATCAAGCATGCAGTAACAACAAAGAAGATGTTGTTCCGACTGTTCTTACCTGTGAAGACCTTGAACAATCTATCATGTCAGAGTATGGTGCAAAGAGCACCAAAATGCAGCCAGACCTGAAAAGCTGGAGCGCTACTGGGGGAAATATTGCACTATCAATTGGACATGCTGATAATCACGCATCTCTACACCTGCTCTCGATGTTGCAAAAGAGTGCAGACCAGACTAATACGACTGCAAACTCTGTTAATACTGATTTGGCCGATAAACAAGTATTTTCTCAGGAACATGATAGGACCACAGTGGTCAATGAGCCTAGAGAGGAAGAAAATGGTAATTCTTCCCTCACTCTCGAAGCTCTCTTTGGAACTGCTTTTATGAAGGAACTACAGTCGGTTGGAGCCCCTGTTTCTGTCCAAAGAGGCTCAACTGGCTCTGCTCAAATTGATGCCCCAGAGCCTCATTCATTTCCTTTTCCAGTCGGAAACAACGATATATCCTCTTCTACAGTTGAAAATACTGGGCTCCAAAGACCAAGTCATGACTATAATGTGTCTTCAAACCATAGACAGATTACAAAATTGAGTGGGGCTGATAACTGGCTTGGCGCTGGTGATTCTTCAATTGGAATGTCTTCACCGAAGCGTCAAACTGAATCACTCAACAAACGTGGTGGGTTTGAAAGGAACGTTGGATATCAACTGCCTCAAGAAGAAAACTTGATTTCTTCAGGTGGGGATACACACGATCTCAGGATGCTCCCATTAATTCCAGGCAGTAATTCGATTAACAACGTAAACATTTCTTCAAGTACACCTATCAACATAGCAGAGAAACTGGCGGCTTTTGGTGGTGTTATTAAAGACAAGCAGCATAGCATGGGAGGTTCAGAAAGCATGCCCTTTCCACACAACTCGTATGAACAAAGGGGACCCGATATGTCCTATTCTAATCTCCAATTGCAGCAGCAATCACCTCAACATTTTCAGCCTCCACAAATTGCCCAACAAAGGCCATTGTATCATCACCTGGAATCACATCCCTCTCACATGAGTTCCCACCTGAAGTTCCTCAGCCCAGAGCCCACTTTTGGTCGTGATTCTCCGACCAATCACCAACTCTCTTCACCTATGATTCGGCCTCCTTTCCATCACCCGAATGTTAGGGTTTCTGGATTTGACGTTTCTCCGCAACACTCTGTACTGCATCAGATGCAAATGCCAGGCAACCTTCCTCCTCAATTTGCAAGGGGTGGTCCAGTCCCCCATCATGGCAACCAAGCAACTGGTTTTGTTCAGGACATGAATCAAATGCAAGGTCTTCCTTTTGGGCGCGGACCAAATGTTGGTGGCAGTGGTATGCCGATGCCAGGTAAAACTGTCTTGCTTCTCATTATGAGGAGAAAACATCAAATGCGTTCCTTGTTTAAGTTTTGATGAGCTTGCAGTAGCTATGGGTATTACCATATAAAAAATTAGTTGTTTGCTGTGTCTGCTTTGTTGAGATGATCATTCTTCATCGTCACCCTTAGAAGAGCAATAATTCTCAGTTCATGAATCTATTATTATCATTATTATGAGCTGAGATAGAGTTAAATAAACTATACCGTCATATTCTCATACATATAATCTCTTGTTCTAAGATGTACCTCTATTGAGCTTCCATTTCTGTTAGGTCTCTTTTTTAACATGACGGATTAAATGCTCTCGTTTGCTTGCTGTTGCATGGAATTTTGATTCTGATTCTTATTAATATATCTGACATGGAGTTGTGGCGTAATTTAAGATGACGATAACCGGTATTTATGCAGTTGTTTATTATGAATGGTGTAGGTGTAGGTGTAGGCAACCCTCCCGAGGCATTCCAGAGGCTAATAGAAATGGAGCTGCGGGCAAAGTCGAAGCAGATTCAGGGTTTTGGTGGTGGTGGTCACAACCAAGGAATATATAGCCATGAGCTAGACATGGAGTCCAGATATCGATAGTCAGTTGCAATTACACGCCCGCCCCGTCTCGTCTCGTCTCGTCTCAAGCATATCTCCCCAGTGACTTGTTGCTCTCTGGGTTGGAATTTGCTTCACTGTAATTCAGGATCTCAATGAGATTGTAAAAGGGTGTTTCCCGTTTCGGCTGTGGATATATGCATGTTCCTTTTTAACAGTTTTTCACTCTCTCTCTCTCTCTCTCTCTCTCTCTCTCAGTATGTTGCTTTGTAAGCACGTTTTGGATCTCAACATTGTACGATGATAGCAGCAATTTTCTCTGCAACAATCAAGACGAGAGAAAATTATGCGCGTTAGGAGTATTCTACTAGACCAAATAATAATAATAGCATTCGTCAGACATTAACATGTTAATTTAGCAAAATGTCACCTAAATGCACATTAAATAACAACTTAACTGGAACAATTGCTGATCAAAATCCCAAAAATAAACCTGAATGAGCTGAGCGCACTTAACATTATCGGGTTTGAGAGATTTGGAGAATAGATACGGTTTCCGTCGAGAAAAATTGATAGCTGAACAACTGAGGCCTGACCACAAATTATAGCAAAGGAACAATGGCACAAGAAATCTAGCTCTTTATGTACTAATAACATGTCAATAGATCAGACAAAAAAACACTTTCTTGGGGTGTAACCCAACCGGACGAAGCCTAATACTATCGTGCTTAAGTTTGGTTTGTTTATAATCAAGCTGGCAACAAGTTTTATTTATCAAATACTTCGAGGCTTGTGAGCTTAATCGAGTGTATACAAACTTTAAGATTTATATTTAAATAATAACTATTTTCTTTTAAAAATAAATTATTTTATTCACAAAAGCATAATATATTTATTAAAATTCATCATTTTTTTTATAATATACGTGTTTTATGTTCCAATCTACAATAATTGTACTGAGTTCGAAATTAATTGATCAACATACAAATTTGTAAAATGGGAAAAATCGAGCATAAGAGTGAAATAAGATTTAAATTCGAATTGAAATGAATGTAGAGAGAGAAATTATATAAGAATGGAAAGCTTTTTCACCAAGTCAAGAGAGAATATTTGAGTAAGTGTAAATCATGTGAATGCCGAGCCAGGTAAAGAGAGAAATTATATAAGAATGGAAAGCTTTTCCACTGTGAATGCCGAGCCAGGTAAACAAATTATTTCTTGTTTGCTATATTGGTTATTCCAAACTTTTTGTTCTTTATCGTTGTTATATCTTTAGGGAGCGTTTACTTTGCTTGATAGGATAGATTGATAAAACATATGATTGACTATATGAAGAATTGGATGATCAAACAAGCTCAAAAGTAATCAATCCATTAAAGTAAACGGTAGATTGACCTATACTACTATCACTCAAAGTAAACGCCCCCTTAATGTAGTTTATTTTTCAGCAGATGATGAGAAAGGAACAGCATAATAAGGCTAAACAGGAGGAACAAAGTTCTAATCGAGGGAAAAACAAAGTTGGTGATGTCTTAAACCTTTGTGATGGCTTGCTAGATAGCCAAGAGGAAGAGGGGATTTTTGTCAGGAATAAGGACGTGGAAGTTTCTGCTGTAACTCCTCCATTGAGGAATGACTCACAAAAATCATCTTCATCTTCACAAGCTCATGCATTAAAACCGCTTGTTCCACCAGGCCTTCAATACAATCCCCTGCTGAAAGGCTCTAGCTTGAAATCGTTGGTTAATCCTTCTCTGCCAGAGGTATGCTACTTCCTTGATCTATTTTTTTGGGTAGAATGCATTTGGTTAGAGATGCATTAATGCTTTGTAACCTAGGAGCTAGGAGCTATAGACTTACATCAACTGTATGTTCTCTCCCCCAATCTGCTAAACAACCACTAATTGTCCCATTTCTGGAACTCCCAATTCCTCAAAACTGTTGTCAAAACAGTAGAGACACAATCTCTTTGTTCGTAAAACACACATTACACACTACTGTTCTAAAATCTTGTAGTAATCAATTGATATGTTCAAAATATTCAGTTATCTTATACTTGTACAGGTGTTGAAGCCTGTTACAAGTGAGAGTACCATGGATGCTGGCACCAACCAGCAGCTCACAGAGAACATGCATGTTAGTTTCGATGGGCCTAAGCAAGCTGTCGTAGAAGATCAATTACTCCCCATTTCCATTCCTTCAGAGACTCATGGAGCGCTGGATGATTCCGAATTTAAGAAACTCAATGCTGACGCATTGGTGGATGAAACTCATGTTGAAGATTCTAGCGAAAATATATCCAAAAAGAATGATTCCAGTTCTGCTGAGGTAGTAACTGTATGTGCTTCATCCTTGCTGATGTGCAAGCTACTTAATCAGCCTTCCCGATTACACCATTTGCATTAATACTGGAAATATGATTATTATCTCCTTATAAGTTGCTTGATCGAACAATTTATGTGACATTAATTCCGTTCTATCAAGTCTTTCCACTTTATTTTCCTTTTGATTATATATTAATTGTGTTGCTTAACAGTAATCAAGCTGATAATGCATGGGGCCCCAAATCTTCCCACCCGTCTATGTCTGCTCAATGGTTTTCTGAGGAAGGTATCAATCATTATATGCTATTCATTTAAGGTTTGCAGAATTCCTCAGTTAATTTGCTGTAAATATTTGTGGCTCTAATCTATCTAGGACATGTTACAGAAGCAAAGACTGCTGATGATGTCTCATCTGCAGAAGGGGAAAACGATTTACTGTCATCAATAGTCGGCAATGATAAAGGCAAGTACAAATTAACTTTATGCTTCAGAATTAAGAAGCTAATGAATTTTTCTTTTAGTCCACAAACAATCTAATACAGTGAAACTCGACACAATACCTGAATTTGAGATGATGAGAAAGGAGTAGAATAAGGATCTACAGGAGAAACAAAGTTTTACAGGGCAAAACAAAGTTGGTGATGTCTTAAACCTTTGTGAAGGCTTGTTAGATAGCAAAGAGGAAGAGGGGATTTTTGTCAAGAATAATGACATGGAGGTTTCTGCTGTAACTCCTGCATCGAGCAATGACTCAGAAAAGTCATCAAGACTGCTTGTTCCCTCAGGTTCTAAGTACAATCACCTGGAGAAAAGCTCTGCTTTGAAATCTTTGATTGATCTTTCTCTGTCAGAGGTACTCTACTTCCACTTTGTTTTTCCTTTTTTTTTGGTAGAATGTATTGTGCTTTGGAACCTAGGAGAAATGGACTTATATCAACTGTTATTTTGACTTAATGCTGTTTCGTTTGATCAAGTCTTTCCACTTTATATTGATTGCTGCTGTCTAAATGATAATGTTGTTATATAAAATTTTCAGATCAGTAATGAACCTGATGTGATGATGCATCTGCCCACTCGTCGTCTAAGTTTGATGAGTCATTTTATGAGGAAGGTATGTATCATTATTATGTGCTATTCATTTAACGTCATATGGCACCAGTTCTGAGTTTGCTGTATATTATGTGTGGCTGTAATTTATCAAGCACAAGTTGCAGAATCAAAGCCTAGTGCAGCAGCAGCAGCAGCAGCAGGTAATGGGATATGTGAATGTGATGATGAGCAACTGGTTTAGTTGAGGAGCAGGACATGAATCAAATAACCCTGAGGCTAATAGAAATGGAGCTGACGCCTCGTTGCTTCACTGTAATTAGTAGGAGGATCTCAATAATATTGTAAAAGGGTGTTTCTGTTTCCCCTTACCAGTGTAGAATTGTGGTGGTGGTCTCGCAGTAGACAGAGGTACACGTGGCGGAGATTATTGTCATCAATCATCAATACTAATTACTATGCTTAATGATGGAATATCTACAGCAGCTTATGTCACTATCCCATCAAAATCAATTTTTCAGCTTTTTAGGCTGATTTTTTAATATTTTTTTGGTCCATTCCTTTACTTTACCACTTATCTAAAGGTCTCTAATTTTGGAAATTCAATTTTTCTTAATTTCTACTATATTGTTTGTATCACAAGATTGACCATTTTATTTTTGTACTTTGCAGTTAAGTACCAGAGGTTTTTAGATTGTAGGCTCCAAAACATGGATTCAATTTCTCTATAAATACTGCCTAGTAATTCTCATTCTCCTCAGCAACACAAAAAATGCAATAATGCATACTGTTTGATTTTGCATGTCTCAACTTTTCCATTTCGTTAAGGTTTTTATTTAGTTTTCATTATTTTTTTCAATTTGTTTTTTTTTTCTCTTCATTTGTTTACGTGGCTTTATTTAAATTAACTTTTTTTTTGTACTTGAGAAAAGGGAAGTTGTAGAGATCAAGATCAAATGAGCCTCTTCATATGCAAAGCATGTGATGCTTGGAATATGCTGATCGAGTCTAATTCGATTAGTCATCCTCATATTGGGTATCCATATTTTGGAATGTCAAAATATTAGTGGGCATAGCGCTGAACAAAATGTTTTGATCCCCCGTATGTCATTAACTCCTTCAGATTCGAGGTCACTTTTCGAGTTTGTGCGCCGTCAGTTCCCGTTGATTGTGTCGTATGCAATGACTATTAATAAGAGTCAAGGACAATCTCCTTCCCATATTGATTTGTTCCTGAAAAAACACGTCTTCAGCCATTTATATGTTGCAGTATCATGGGTTACTGATAAACATGGATTTTCTCATCTATATGAGCTTAATTGAAGTCACTTTGTGGTAGGAAATCATGTTTAGAATGAGTTTTGTGCCTAAGTATTGTTATTTTGTGAAATATGATGCTCGTTCGTTGTTTGTCTAATTTTTCAGGAAAAATTGAGTAAAGTTTATGCAAATTGAGCATGATAGGATGAAAGTAGAGTTCGATAGGAGTTCGTAGGCGAAAACGGATCCAAAATCGGAATTGAAACGAGGGAGAACGGACCGAAACAAAATTACTGCGCGCGTGAACAGTACCATGCGGCCAGCCATGCGGCCGCATGACCAACCGCATGAACACCCCCCCAGAAACAGGGCAGCCCAGCCATGCGGTCCCACATGCGGTCCGGCATGCGACCGCATGGCCCGGCGGAATTCTTTCAATATCTTTCTTTTTCGTTTTTATCTCCTTTCTAGGCCTAATTCATAACCCTAGTCGAATTGTACCTATAAATACTCCTTGTATTACATTGTTTTGAGGTGGTTGATGAGGGAGATACATTAGATTTTTATTTTTATACACTTTTATGCTTGGGAGAAGATTTGAAGATTGAAGATGAGAAGAGAAGATTGGAGGCATCAAGATCTAAAGATTCATCTTAGGGTTTTTATGTTTTTCAATTCTTGTTGGATATTTATCATGAATATGAGTAGCTAAATTCTTTTATCCTAGGGTTAGAGAGTAGGTGAATACTTGGATTCGAATTTGGTTTAATTAATCAATTGAGACCTTCTTTTGCTTTATATGTTCTTGTGCTTTTTCATGCTATCTTGATTGGCCATTTTGTGTGCATATTTGATGTGTTAATTCAACATTCGAAAGATGAGAATTGACGCTTGATCTAGAATATAGGACATACTCTTCAATATAGTCGAAAGATCTTGAGATTTGTATAAGGGCAATTGATCTAAGGTATTTTTAGGAGTTGCATGTTTAGTTATTGATTGGACACAACAATTCTTGCATGTAATCCACGGTTTATTCGCTACGACAGTAGGTTTAGGCTAATTTTGTGATCGTCCTAATAAAAGTTGAGTCTGATAAACCAGTTGATTGATTGAATTGAATTTGAATTTGAGTGTTCACTGAAATCGAAACCTTAGGATACTCTTTCTCTATCTTTATTCCTAAATATTTTTCCTTGCTTTTGTTTATTTCATTTTTATTTAATTATTTGCATCATTAGTATAATCAAATCTAAAAGTTCAAAAGTCTAAATAGTAGGATAATAGTTGAAAGTGGTACTTGCTATAATAATCACAATCTCTGTGGAATACGACCTTGCTTCCCTGTACACAATTGCACCCGTGCACTTGCGGTGTGAAAGAAAATAGCGAACAGTTACCAATCGTAAAGGATTGAAGATATTAATTTGTGGGAATGACGGAAAGTCGGCTTCAGTTATTGAAAATGTTATTTTTAAAGAATTTTTCCGTAATTTGTAAATTATACTCCCTTCGTCCCACTCATTTTGTCATGTTGCTGTTCGTCATGGTTATTAAGGAGAAATGTAAAAAGAGAAGAAATGGGTATGTCCCATTACTTTTGAATGGATAATTATTTCATTTTTGGAAAATATAACAATTTAAATAGGACAACCCAAAAAGCAAAAGAAGACAATTTCAATGGGATGGAGAGAGTAATACATTATTTTGTAATGTATTACTTTAACATTTCATAATAAATTTTGCTTCGTGCAATGCACTGATATTAAATATTCCCTCCGTCCCATTGAAATTGTCCTCCTTTTCTTTTTGGGTTGTTCCATTTAAATTGTCCTCTTCCCCAAAAAGGAAATAATTAACCCTTCAAAAGTAGAGTAAATTGCATATTACACCCCTATGTTTTCTCTAACATGCATAAAACACCCTTATGTTTTTTAAATTGCATAAAACACCCTTATGTTTTACTAAATCCTGCACACTTGCCCCTCCGTCTACTACCGTTAATAACGCCGTCCGAAAACAAGTAAAATGCATTGTACACCCCTATGTTTTCTAAAACTTGCATAAAACACCCTTATATTCTTAAAATTGCATAAAACACCCTCATATTTTAATAAACCCTACACACTCGCATATCTGTCTACTACGTTAATGATTAATTAACGTCGTCTAATGATGTTCTTAGAAAAATTAAGGGAAAAAAAGAGAGGGCATCATCCATTATGAAGTGTGGTTTTTAATGTGATGTATCAAGAATAATTTTCTTGAACAATACATTTTTTTTGTCTTGAATAGGATGCAAATATTGTTATGGTACCTACTTGCCTTTTGTTGGCTTTTTGTCTGTAAGAATGTTGGTGGACATGTGCTAAAAACTTATTTTGAACTCTATGTTTAAATGTCGTATTGAATTTTTATTATATAATGAGTACTGTGAACTTTATTTTTAATTAATTTTTTTTGGATGTCACTTGAACTAAAGATAAAGATAAAGATAAAATTTATGTATATATATAAATACATGTAAGTTTCTCGAAAAATATAAAGATAAACTTTATGTATATATATAAATACAAGAGTTGGACCATGTATTAATGGTCAGTAGTAGAATTTCATGGATGAATTAAATATATTCAAATTTTGATTTGAGATTGAGAGATGCTTTGAATTTTATTAAATTTTGTTTTGTAGCAGTATATGAGAAAGAATTGATAATAGGAATAAAGTCTTTTAACTACATGTTTAATATTAATGTTTATTTTTTTTAGAATTTTCGATTTATAGCCTAACATAAAATGCTAAAAGATAAATCAAACTATTTGTTCAAATGTGTAAATGAGCAAAGAAGATGAGTATGTTATTTAATATAATGTTTGGGGGTATTTTGGACTATTTGCACATCTTAAAAGTATAAAAATATGAACTAGTTGCATAGAGAGTGAGTGAAAGCCACGCTCCGTTACTTCTCACAGATTGGGTTTTTGGTGCAGGGTTTATGTAAACATATGGGTGTTTTATGCAATTTAAAGAACATAGGGGTGTTTTGTGCAGGTTTTAGAAACCATGGGGTGTATTATGCAATTTACTCTTCAAAAGTAATGAGACCTACCCATTTTCTCTCTTTTTACCTTTCTCCTTAATAACCGTGCCGAATAGTAAGAGGACAATTTCAGCGGGACGGAAGGAATACAAATTTGGATAATTTTAGACCTTTTTTCCTTTGAAATAAACTCCCTCCCCCTTCCCCTCCATCGCTAAACAATAATTGTATCCATTTTTTCATGATATTATGCATGAATCTCCCTATATCATAGGGAATTTTTTAGTGGGCGGCCAAATAATTATTTTTACTCCTAATTATTGTATAGAAAATTGAAAAATAAAAATTTGAATAAAGAATATAGATAGTTTGACATAATTTTCACATACAATATTTAAATAAGACACTTATTCGGAAATAAAAATTTGAACCAAAAGTTAAAATAACCATTTTAATAAACCAAAAAAAAATTCTAACCATTACTCTTAAAAGGATAAACACTAACCAAAGTACCTAGCAAAAAGATTCTGATACCTTTACTTTATAATTCTTCTCTCACCATCATACATGAATAGTATACATGAATAGCATACATGAGATAGTCAACTCCGGCGGCGGCGGTCAACTCCGGCGACTTTTTTCAACAACTTTTTTCAAGCATATACAAGTATCATACATGAGTAACATCAATGACGGAGCCAGGGGGCAGTGGGGTCACTAGACCCCCCAGGTATTTTAGAAAAAATTAGTAGTAGTAGTAGTAGTATATATATATATGTATATATATTTTGGGATAGTAGGGAAAAGTAGAAGAAGAAGGGTTGAAGATAACACGGGGAGAAATAGACTTGCAGAGGGTTAGAAAAAATTAGTTGTGAGGGGAAGCGTGAGATTGCATTTGAAATCTTTTAATGACATGGCCCCATTTATATTTTATCTTTTTTTTTCCTTATTCTTTTTAGGGATTTCCTTTACTTAACACATATTAGGTTATTTTAACACAAGTTGTACAAGATTTTCAATATTTTCTTATTCTTTAAATACATATTTGTATAATATATATTAGTATTAAATATCTACAATAGTACTAATTATTAAACTTAGACCAGAACTTTATCAATTTGAAATAGAGATGGATTTTATATTTATTTGTGTATAATATAGAGATATTTTTCAAAAGATTTCATACTATTTTTATATTATACTTTTGAATTTTGATAGAAAATTATGAACTTTTTATAAATTAATTTTATTCATGTATATCAAATTTCCTTTTATAAATTTTTTTAATATGTTTATTAATCCAAAATGACATTGTTTAATTAAATGTATATCAAATGTGATTTAAAATACTATGTTAGGTGTGAGACATTGTGTAAAATACGACATTGGTAATTTAAAAAAAAAAGTTTAGACATGTTGGTATTATATAGTCGTTTCATTTTGAAGTTTATTTTTTTTTGCTATTAATTTCAATAATATATAAAAAATCGAAGGGGTATAATCAATAATTTACTATGTAAGAATGAAGTCATTTCACCTAAGGTCGGAAAAAAATACACTTAATTAGAAGAAGATAAATTAGATGTAAATTAGAAGCATGAATAGTCGTTACTCTAAAAAAATTCTATTTATAATGTGTTAAAAATTAGTATTTATTTTTATATAAAAAAAAATTGGACCCCCCTGAACCAAAATCCTGGCTCCGTCCATGAGTAACATTCTATGACCATACATGATAACAAATCATGAGTTTATCACATACCCGAATAGCATACATGAGTATCATACATGAAATTATCATACATAACATTTACGTAACATATATGAAATTATACATGAGTATCATACATGAATATCATATACAAAATTCTCTTCGGCGTTGGCCTTTGACTTTTGGCATTGATCATTGACTGATGACTTCTAGTGTTGACCGTCGGCGTTGACCGTTAATCACTGCCGCCGAAAAATATTCATGTATGGTATCATGTATGATGGTGAGATAAAATGGACAAAGTAAGGGTATGAGAGTCATTGCTGGGTACTTTAGTTAATTTTAATCTTTTAAATATTTATGATTAGAAATTTATTTTTGTCTTTTAAAAATGGTTATTTTCTCGCATTATCTCTAAAAATTTTAACGGCTCGAAACACTTGTATTTTACATAAATTTATGGGTCAAAAGTTAAAATAACCATTTTAATAAAGGAAAGATAAAATCTAACCATTAATTTTTTAAAAATAAAAACTAACCAAAGTACCTATCAAAATGACTCTCATACCCTTACTTTATCATTCTTCCCTCGTCATCATACATGACTAGTATGCATGACTACTATACATGACTAGCATACATGAGGCAGTCAACTTCCGCAGCGGCGGTGGTCAATGCCGGCAAGACTTTTCTAGCGACCTTTTTCGGCGAGAATTTTCGGCAACTTTTTTTCAAGCATACATGAGTATCATACATGAAGTTATACATGAGTATCATATGTGAATATCATATATGAACAACATTCCATGACCATACTTGGATAACAAATCATGAATTTGTTACATACACAAATAGCATACATGAGTATCATGCATTAATATCCTACATGAGTAACAATTCCATGAGCATGCATGGATAACAAATCTTGAATTTATCACATATATGAATAGCAGACATGAAATTAGCATACATGACTAGCATACATGTCGACCGTTGTATGTGTTGACCATTGACCGCCGTCACCAAAAAATATTCGTATATGTTATCTTGTATGATGGTGAGAGAAAAAAGTCAAATTACGGATATGAGAATCATTTTACTATGTACTTTGATTAATTATCTTTTAAAAATTTATGATTAGAATTTATCTTTCACTTTTAAAAATAGTTATTTAACCCTATTTTCTCTAGATTTATTTATTTGACATGGCCTTCTGCTTTTTTTACTACCACTTCGCGTTTTGATGCTATTTATGCTATATTTCTTTAATTAGTAACAAAATAAAATATTAGAGAAAGGTGAAGAACATGGAAGGAACAGCAAACGAGTTATGCCGTCGTTGAATAGCGCGACTCTGTGGACCTCCGAAGTAGGGATGGCAGTGGATCTTGGACCCGGTCCAGATCCGTGGATCCGGATCTGGGTCTCAAAATTTTGGACCCGACGGATCCGGACCGGATCTGGATCCATATAAAAAAATTCGGGTCGGATCTGGATCTTAAATTTTCAGATCAGGATCCGGCCCGGATCCGACCCGCGGATCCATATCCGTATATGTATATATTATACTTTTATATCTATATTTTATTTTATAATTAAAATAAATAAATATACTCCTTTTTAATAAGTAATAACGAAAACCCTAATCTAAAAAATAAATATACTCTTTTTTGTTTTCGAAATTTGGATACTTATAATTGTGTTGTATTGATTTTATTTGATTTTTTTTAAAACGGATCCGGGTCCAGATCCGTAGACCCGCGGATCTGATGGATCTGGATCTGGATCTCAGATTTTCGGACCCGACGGATCCGGACCGGATCTGGATCCAAGCAAAAAATTCGGATCTGGATCTGGATCCAATAGGATCCGGTCCAGATCCGGCCCGTTGCCATCCCTGCTCCGAAGTAGAATTGTCAATTGGGCTGGGCTTTTGCGACACTCTGGACCTTCGAAATAGAGTTGTCAACCAGGCCAGCCCGATTCACGACCAAATGGGCTTTTTAGTAGTATAGCCCAGTTCAGCCCAAACCCATTAATGGAACGGACTAGGCTTTACATGCGAAAAAAGTCCAGCTCAGACCCATGAAAAACAAAGCCCGGAACGGGTCCGGATTGGACTGGAAATTAGGTCCATATGGGGCCCATTTCAGTGATTGGCCCATTTATGAACTGGGCCGGACTTGGGCTGAGTTGGAATTTAAAAAAAAAGTATATATAGTATATATATATATATTATAATGTTATATTTAATAATTAAAAAAATAATGCCGTGGAGAAGAAATTGTAAGTGGTTAATACATGAAATACACAAAAAATAGAGGGATTAATGATTAATCCAAGTTTTAAGTTCCACTTATTTCTCCACTAATTTATACTATATCCTTTTTTTTCCTTTTCTTTCTTGTTCTCAATTTCAAACTTCTTTTTTTTTGTTATCATCTTTCTTTGGATTGACATATTCATTTTCATCCTAGGGATTGTTTCTTTTAGTTATTCATTAGCGAATCAAATTATTTTATTGTTGAAATATTTTTAAAATTTTTACTCTCTTTGTGCCTTAATAAGTGTCCAAATTGCGTGTACACTAAAATAGTGGGTAGATTGATTTTTATCCCTAAATTAGCATTAAGGGTGTAGAATATTTAATAATAAAAGTTAACCACCAACTTAGCTTTTAAAAATTTTGGTCAAATTTAATGTAAATTAATTAAAATATCATTCTATCGATACTCTCTCTCGCAAGTCAGACAAATAATCTCTCGCAGCTCGTCTCTCCTTTCTCTCTCTCTCAATTCTCTCCCTCTAGTTTGACTTGACTTCCTCTCTCTCTTTCTCTCAGCTCGTTACATCTGGAGAACAGTCACCGGAATCTGATTAGCCGAATTTTGATACAAACGTCACATGAGAACACATTTTTTAATTAATTAAATTTAGTGGTATTTAATTAATTATAATTAAAGATTAATAAATATTAATTAAATTACTAAATTACAATTGCCACCTAATGCCATAACCCACACCCAAGTTCTGGCTACCAATGAATTAAATAGTGCTTGTCAGGTAATATACTTATATTAAACTAAATCTATGATTTAGTACAATTTTATTTCTTTATTTGATTTTTTCTTTTTTTTGCCAAAGCCGTAAACTCTAAAGCGTGCAAGACTTTTGCCTTATGGGCTGGGCTTTAACAATTTCTAAAAAAACCCGAACTGAATAAGAACACCTGTAAAAAAAAGCTGCCGTTTATTTGATTATTTTATTATTATTTTTGGCGCCGATTAGCGTGGTATTTAGGCCAATCTCCAGTAGTTCGCACAAAAATACAGCAATTTCAGCACAAAAATACGGCAAAATCAGTAAGTCATCTCCAGCAGTCTGCTCTATATTTTTACACAAAAATAGAATTTTCTAGAATATTCTACTTTTAGTCACGGTTGATGATCCTGAAACATGCAATTACTTCCGATTAGGGCAATAAAATAATTCGAAAGCAGAAACAAGTCAAAGAAGCCAACACTAGTACTTTTGATATGTTTCTGATTTTATTTTCAGATGGGGTGGGACGTTCCGGAGATGGCCTTTATTAGAAATTTGAATGTATCGACTTTATTTTTATGCTTTTATTATGTAATTATGTTTTTTTAATTTCTTTTTAGTTTATCTTCTATTTTATGTAATTGTATTTTTTAAATAATTTTATGTAATTTTAATGTGGGTATAATATATTTAGAAATATAACTATAATATAATATTTTGGAACAAAATAATTAAAGAACGCAAAAAATAATAAATATAACAAGGAATAATAATTATAACAAGAAAATCAATTATAAAAAGGAGTAAGAGCAATGAATAGTGTTGCTCCAAATTTGGAGCAACACTATTCAAATATGTATAATAGAGCAAGATTTTTGTGTTGGGTTGGAAAAGAAATTGCTCCAAATTTGAAGATATGTAGGTTTTTTGTATTGGGTTGGAGATGCTCTTAAAGCGCAAAACAGAGCGCAGTTAAATTCGCTGTCGCGGAAAAGTGAAAAAAATTGAATTGGAGAAACAAAACCCTAATTCCTCTCCTCTCAATTGACTAGTTCTTTTTCGTCCGTGGAGAAACAAAAAATATAGAATCAATAAAAAAATTTCACGGAAAGAATGAAGGATAGAATGAAAAGCATGTCGACTGGTGGTGAGTAGAGCTTATTTATTCTGATATTTCTATATGATCTGATTGGAATTCAGTATTTGTTTGAATTTTGATATTTAACGCCGTCTTAATTATTTTATACTTGCAAAAACTGATTTGGATCCTTGGTCTTGTTCATGTGCAGAGTTGGGGCCGGAGTTGGAGTTGAAGAAAATATTCTGTGACAATTTTATCTGTGGACTTGGGTGCGTTTTCTTGTGCATTATCTTACATTTGGTTATGATCACAATGGCATTGTTTTGGGGATTGCGATTTCGAGGAGTTTTTATAGGAATCCTTTTCCTTCCAACTTTGGTTGTGCCTGTGATGAGAGTATCCTCTGTTTTGGAATGGTTACAAATGCATGTTTTATACTTGCGATAGACTTATGTGAGAAAGATACAATTTACAAGTGGCGCAGAAACAAGGTCATAGTTTATTTTCTAATGCTTCATTTCCACAATCGTTCCCGCATAGAGAATGTACTACAACGCATGGAGGAGGAGGAGCAAGAGCAAGAGCAAGAGCAAGCTTTTATTGTCTAATCCAAACTTGAACAACTCATTTGCCCACTCAAATTTTGAGATCAATGTAATTAGTTTCATCTTCATTGTTGTTACTACTGTGTTTGTTTATATGGCAATGCAATTTAGAATCAGTCTTATTGGATGTGGTTGATTCTTTATTCTGATTGGTTGCAGATTGAACATAACTGCTTGTATGTGTGTTTCATCAAGTATGTATTTGTCTGAACCTAGATTCCACATAATGGAAGAATAAGATGATACAATACATACATGATGTTTAGGTCACACAAATAACACCATTGCAAAAGGGTAATGATTTATTAGGTTGAAGATTTGTTGATGATAAGTTATTAATAGCATTAGCTAACACCTCTTAAGCAATAGGTCTAAGGTTCAAGTCGCACTAAGATGTGGATTGTCTTCTCCATTTTATATGATTTGTGTCTAGTTTGAAGTGTGATAGTGTTAGGGATTATATATAATTATTGTAATATCGTGAAATTTGTTATTGATAAATAATGATGTAACCTTGTATTTTATCCATCTCAAAAGAAGGAAAAAAAAAAAAAAAATTATATACAGGACATGCCAAGTCCATCTAGTTTCAGTCCTACAAGAAAAATGAAAAGAGCTTCTTGCTATTTACTCCAAATTTCCTTCTCGGGACGAATCCTCCATCACAAGGAGCTTTCACACTCGCAATATTCAGAGAGCCTCTTGCTTGCAAAAACCCTATGAAGATGTTTCACTGCCCGTGTGCTCGTTTTGGATGTTAACGTTGTACAATGATAGCAACTTCCTCTGCAACGATCAAGACAAGAGAAAATTATGCGCGCTAAGAGTATCCTACTAGACCATTATGAACATCAGAGTAAGTGCATTTGTGATCAGACATTAACATGTTAAGCCAAATTTCAACTAAATGCTCATTAAACAATCATAAATGGAACAATTTACTAAACAAAATTTCTAAAGTAAACCTGAATGAGCACACATAACATTCCTGGCTTTGAGAGATTTGGAAAATAATTACTCTTCAATCGAGAAAATTTTATAGCTAAATAACTGAGACCTGATCACAAATTATAGCAAAGAAACAATGGCACAAGAACTTAGCTCTTACGTACTAAAAACATGTTCACAACACTCAATCAAATAGATCATATTGAGTCTCGAGATTCACCGAGCAAAATATAACCACAAAACAAACATTCATAGGATACTGGGATAAGAGCAAGCAGCCTACGAATGAGGGAGTAGAAGTAAATATATTTTTAGAGAATAATGACTCTAATCCAATAAACAAAAATTGATGCACACAAGAAATTGCTAAGTTTTTCTTCAGAACATCATTGATTCCATGAACCACTTGAATAGTCAATGGAGCAATTCTTCAGATGTTGCTAGGAAGAAATCAACACTAGGATAAGAACTAATTAAGAAGCGAGGACTAGGAGAAGAGTAGCGAATACTCATAATTCCACTTCATAACCAATATGGCACGTTTAATCGAGAGATTCACAAATTCAAGAACTTACATGATTATCAAATTCAGGGCTGACCAAATTGACTGAGAGATTGTCCATCAGCATCAGTACCTGAAGTAAGGTGGATAACACACTTCAAATCTATAAAAAATTCCAAACAGAGTAGATATAATCATAAGCTGATCAACCTATGCCACCACTAAATTCTAAAAGCCAAGAACCAAGGGTAAAAAATCGTCCTCATTTGAAATGAAAATTATAATCCAAATATACGTGTGCATGTTCGTCACAGTATTTTAACACAATTTAAGGTTAGCAGATTTCCCAAGATGAATTTACCCACTTGAACAGATAATGGCATGAAACATTCTTACATGGAATATCTAAAAAGGTAAACTCAGTAAGCTTTGACTAACCGTCTCGATATCTATGGGGTCCATCTTTTTTAGCTCTTCCAAGTGATCCCTGGCACTAGGGTCAAACAGACTGCCGATAAAGCGATAAACCTGAGCAAAATCTGGTAGAGCTGCTGCAGCAATGGAGTAGTAAACTTGATAACCACAAAACTAAGAGAGGAAAGATATGCAAATAAACAAACATAAAAGCACTTATCTAAATCCCCGATTAACTCTTCGGGCAAGAATCTGATACGCTCTTTCCTGATATAATTGGCTGTATATAGAGCAAATATATTGAAAGTAGCAAATATATACATAAGTTTTATACGCCCATAACAGAATCAGTGAAATGATCGATTTTGGGCTTATATTTACCAATGGAAAGTCTCAGCTGCTAGCTACGAGATCCAACACACTAACCGACCAAAAAGAGAGAAGCAATAGAATCAGACCTCTTTTTCCTATCGGTTTCTCTTTAACTTGGCTATTTGTCTCATTAGACGCCCATCTGTGAGGAGCAACGTCATTACTGTTGCTACTCCAGTTCATGGAACCACCAGATAATGCAAAATCATCTGAAAGACCAATATAAACATCTCACCACTGCCATTCTTAGAAAATATCAAGGATCAGTATGTCCAATCATAGATACAAACCTCTTGATATTGCTATTGGAGAGGCACAGCCCGTTGGCACCATGGAAGTCCAAGGATGCAAAGGTTTGCTGCCATTTATATTCTTTGGTACTGACATTGATTGAGGCCCGACGGCATATTTGGAGTCGAGAAGATCAACTACGTGGATTGAAATTACAAATCAACCAATTAGAGAAGACTTCATGTTCATGGAGGAAGAAGGCACATTCGTAGATAAACCAATAGGTGCTAACCTTTTTTGGGGGCCTTTTGTGGATAAGGATGAGCTGCTTTCCTCTTCGGACGTGGGGGAGGAACGTGTTCGCTAGTTCCATTCTTCTGAATCTTCATAAAATATTTCTGAGCATGGCTCCGAATCTGCAAATTAAAATAGAACATTTCAGCATCTGCAACTGCAACTGCAAAACCATCAAGTGCAACCATGGCACCCTTTTTCCAACAGTCCCGAGAATCATACTGCAGCATTATCATCTTGGATTTACTGTTGCAGATTTTTTATGCTAAGCTTCAATATTTGAACAACTAAATTTCCTATTGAGAAATGGAATTGAAAAAAAAAAAAAATCCATATTGATCATGACGTGAGACTCTCTATGAAGTCCAACTGGATTAAAAATGGAATTAAAAAGAATGCACAGAATAACGAGACGAATTCCTAATTAAATTTTTTTAATTTAGCACATGAACAATGATGAAAATCGACTTGCAATTACCTGGATTACAGTCTTTGACCCAACAAAAGCTTTAATTTTCTTCCAGTCGCGATCAAATCTGAAGCGCATACAGAAGTAATGATAACACAAAACTACCAAAAAAGAAGGAAAAAAAAACAGAAAATATTGAGAATCACTCTGATTACAGTACAAAGGTAGTTCCTACTATTTTGGTTGCGATTATTACGCGCGAGCTGAATACTTACAAATGAAGAGCTTCTAGAAATTTCTCGTGCTCCATCTCAGTCCAGTTCTCTCTCGACTTCGTGATCGTGTAAGGCTTCCGGACCTTCTTCGTCGGGTCATCCACGCCGGCGCCGGCGCCGTCGCTCCAAAACGACGCTGTCTTCGGAAAGCCGTTATTCTCTGCTGCCTTCATCGCCGGCATCGGATCCCCGCCGAATTCAACATTGTAGAAATGGGTAAAACGCTGACCCGCTTGGGGATTCGGGTGCACCGTAACCATTGATCGACTGTAGAAGCTCAACAACTCAAAGCTGGAAAAAAATCGGAAATTTTCGATAGAATCGGAAAAGAATATATATTATACAAAGCAATATATAAACTTGTTAATGTTAATGCTTCTTCTTGTTTTGGGTGAAATTTGTGGAAAAATTCCTCTTTATTTTTCTGGGAGATTTTTGCTGTGAAATACAAAAGATGGAGTTTGGGAGATGAGAGTGGTGGAGGTTTATAAAAGGTCGCAGACGGGGAGGGGCAATATGAACCGTACACGTGGCGAAGATTTTGTGATGGGTAGTTAAACCTTGGATGGATGGAAAGTTCCAGGTTCCTCTTTCCTGGTAAAATATACTCCATTCGGCTTAAAATGGCACACTTCTTTTGAATACGGCTATTTAGTAAAAAGGAGTATTAAAAAAAATATAAAAAAGAATGAAATGCACACCTTTTTATGAGAGTGAGTGGCCGCGGTTCGGTTTGGTTTCGGAGCCTGGAACCGGCGATTTTCAGTTCCACCCCAAGAAAATCGGAACCGAACCGCCGACCACTTCGTTTCGGTTCGGTTCCAAATCGGACCCGCATATTTTGGAGTTCAATTTTGTATTTTTTTTCGTTTTTTGCTACTTTTTCTTGTTTAATTGTAATTTTATGCATTCTAACGTAACATTTAGGTGAAATAAATATGAATTGTAACATAAATATAGATAGAAATATAAAAAATAAAAAAATAGGAGGAACCGGCGGTTCTCGGTTTCCGCAACTTTGGAACCGAAAGCAAGCCGTCGTCGATGCGGTTCTCTGTTCCAAACCGAAACCTGCGGTTCAGTTCCGGTTCCGGTGATTCCGATTATTTTGGCCACCTCTAAAGTGAGTGTTACCTTTTTTGAATTATGCCACTTTAAATGGGACGCCCCAAAATACATATAACGTCGAGTGGAAAATGATGGAGTTAATTAAACTAGCATGTAGCCCGTCGAAAAACCAACGGGAGTTCATTATTTAACAAAATAAATAAAATTATTAGACGCAAATATGTTTGGTAGTTCGAAATTTTTTTAGAGGTGAAAATCTTTAATTTCTAATAAACCTTAAATTGTTAGTTTCTTTTGTTATATAATTGAAATAGTGAGGTTAACGGTCGTTCACTCTACTAAAAAAATTGATGTGAAATTCTTTTTTATTCAATTATAAAATTCAACACTTTTTTCGTGTACTTCATTTGTCCTAATTTTATGTTTTATTTTTGTCTCAAAATTATAATTCTCTATCTCTAATTGAAAAAAAAAGATTATATTAAATTATTTTTATCTTAACATACCACATTTTGAAAATATTTTTATTTTTTATTTAGAAAATTTTTAGTTTCTTTTGTTATTTTTTTCTCTCTCTTTTACTTTTGACAAACATAATAATTGGCCAAATTGATTATGTAACCAAATTAAATTTTTCAATAAAAAACTATTTATTTGGCCAACCCAATTTGCCGAAAGAACTATTTAAGATTTGTTTAATAATTTCCTAGAGCAAGAATTTATTCTATTTACCTCCTTAAAAAAGAATTGTATTCCATTTTTTAAAATATAAAAAATTAACTTTGTACCTCACAATCTGTCACGGATTTCATTGTATATGATGTTAATTGTTTTGTGCGTCTGATCATCTCGTCACAAATTAAAATTTTGAAATCTCTTTCGTAGTGTACTCATGAGATTGCAACGTATTATTGACCATATTTAGCTTTGATCATCTCGTCCCACATTAATTATTGTAATACTTATGAAAAAACTATTTATTTGTTCAAAATTAATTTTTATTTGGTCAAATTAAATAAGAATCTATTTTGATTGGAAAATGAAATCTTTTTATATATGTTATCCAAAAAGTGAAGATCACTACAATTTTAATGTGGAATTCAAGAATATTACTTAAAATGAGAATTTAAGATAAATAAAAATAATGAATGGAGAACGCGTCACGGAGGACCTAAAAATAAGGAGAATGCTTGAATCAACATTAGTTTTAATAATATATGGATGAGAAAGTATAATGCTAGAAATTGACATCTATACTATTCTAAATAATGCAGTTTTGGCTGTAATTACCAATTGTGCCATTTAGGCGCCAAAACCATTGTCACGGATTTTAATGCAATTTTTTCTGTATTTTTCGGTCTCTAACTTTTCTTTGCCAATTTTATATATTTGCCTTTAGTTTGTACAGCACAGCACCTTTATCCGAAGAATAATTTTTGAACTCAATTAACTACTGGTGATTTGCAGTTTTTCATGGCAGATACCTTATTATCCAGATTTAAATTAATTATATATCAGTTAATTCAGATTCGGGATATCAATGCAGAGATTTTAGGCTCCAAAAGTTGGAGCCAAAATGAATTCAAAAATTTGGAACTTGATTCTGCGCCTATAAATACTTCTAGGCAGACATATTCTCTTCATCATTTCAAACTTCCTGATACAAACTTTCTATATTTGATTATTTCTTGGGTCTTTTTTGTAGTTATTGCTTTATTTTTCTTTTATTTTATAGTTATATTTTTCTGATTAATTTCCCAGAGATACTGTTTAATTATCCTATTGCTATTACAACATATGTTACTAAGAAGCTATCTTCCATTACAAAGTAGCAAAAAGTAACAGTTTTCACTAATTCTGTGGCTTTCGTTTCTCTTCTTCAGAAAAAAGGCTCCTTGCGCTGCAGTCCGTGATCTTACTCCTGCAAGTATCACAATAGCCAATAATGTTTGATGCCGCCGATGTTTACAGCATCCTATTCAATGGAAATAGAAGAAATATTTTGATTGTGGAATGTATTGTTCACAACATTCTTGAAATAGAAGAAATATTTTGATTGTGGAATGTATAGTTCACGACAAGAATGTGAGACAACATAGATTAAAGTGATGACAAATATTTAGGCTTATTTGACTTTACATGTTCCAAATTAGATTTGTTGTCTAGGTGCAAATCATATATGAAGAAATTAACTGCTTCGAGCAGATTACAAAGGAAATGATGAAATCAAGAGAGAATCTTCATCTCTCTTTAATGTTAAATAATTTGTAGAATTTTCAAGTAACTTTAATCTTAACTAATCTATAATAAGTTTAGAGTTTAACGTTTACCTCTATTTTGCACACTATTCCAGCTTATTGTTTCATTTTTTTCCATCTTTATGCTGTTACAAACATAAGAAACAAATTAGTTAGTTTACTTTCTTAAACATACACATTTGTTATTGCTTCAAATCAATAAGTACATACTTTATCATATACGTAAAAAGAAATCATAATTAACTATAAGACTACATCTTACCAGATTTTATTTTTTTGGGTAGAATTCCTTTACTGCTTTGGATTGTGGTTTTCCGAACTGTAATTTGTATCGGAAAGTTCTGCTGCAAAAGAAAAATTTTATCAACATATTTCATATTATTTATATAAAATACATCAGCTGATACAAAAAATCACTTATCTTTGTAAAGTAGCCATTGCCTGCCTGTCTGAGAAACCTAAGTATGTTTCAAAATATTTAATAGAAATACAATGGATTTATTAAAAATAAAATTAAAAATAAATCTGTAGGTGGTAACAAAGAAAAATATTAAAGATATATAGATGAGCAGTCCCGTAAAGATCACCAGCCTTTGTTGATCCATTAAATTTAGTTATGAAAAGCAGATCTTTACAGGACTGCTCATATATATATATATATATATATATATATATATATATATATATTGCAAAGATTAATTAAAGGACCAACATATATAACAACAATATTTGAGATCTGAAGAGTAGAATAATAATAAAACAATTGTAGAAAGTAAGAATTACATATCTGAAAAAATTTATACATCTTTACCGATATAAATTTTTTGAAGAAATAATAACAAATTGAATCCCAAATACCGGCCTTATTTCATCGGCATAATATTTGTAGATTACTAAAAAAAGTAGATCCTCAAAACATATTGTAGATCTAAGAAAATAATTGCCAGATCTGTATAGATCTACGATATTATTGAGTTTTTTTACAAGATCTGTATAGATCTACCGATCTGTATAGATCTACAAAATTATTGAAAAAATTACCTTAAAAATATATGAAAAAAAAACGCATTGCTCTATAAAATTAAAATCGTAATGTACTGTAGGGTTATACAGTATAACCACCATCCGAGCATGCGGTAGTAGCATGGATATGAGATATAAAGAAATGAGAATGGTAAGAGTGGTGGTCGCTGTAGATGAAGATTAGGTTTGTAGAAGCTTTTTTTTTCTTTCGAAGAGATTGTGGGGTTTAGGTCATTATGTGGATCTAAAATTCAGAGAATCGAGAATGGGAGAGGAGGAGGTGCGGCAGATTAGGATTATAGTGTAAAATTGATTTTGGGTCGGTAGTTCTTCCATTTATGACTAGGCCTTGAATCCGATTTTAATTTGTTAAGCCCAAGCCATTGAATAAAATTAAAATGGCTAATTTTAAATCCAGTAATAGCCTATTATTTTAATTATATTGTTTTTGCTTTCTATAATTGCTGGAGTTTTTTTTTTCATTTTGTTTAATTAAAAAACGTTTTATGGTGCACATAATTTCACCCATATATTATATTGAGGAATTGTGGTGATATGGCATGATCACTTTAAAAAACACAAATATTGTCATAAAGTTTGAAAAAATACAAAATATGGCACTTTTGACATTTTTTGGACCCTTTTACCCTTACTTTTCACTCACAGCCGCAACTTTTGACTTTTCTCTCTCTTCTTTATTTCGTACCATGTAAGATGCCCCCGTACGAAATGTTAGTTATTTCGTACCAAGTTACAACTTTATAACATGACACTTGGTACGAAATAACTAACATTTCGTACCAGTCCGGTACGAAATATTAGTTATTTCGTATCAAGTTACAACTTCATAACCATCCACCGGTACGAAATATTAGTTATTTCACGTAGCTGGTACGAACTAACTAACATTTCGTACCGGGACATGTTACTTGGTACGAAATAACTAACATTTCGTACCGGGGCATGTTACTTGATACGAAATAACTAACATTTCGTGTCGGGGCATGTTATGAAGTTGTAACTTGGTACGAAATAAATAACATTTAGTATCGGGACATGTTACTTGGTACAAAATAACTAATTTTTCGTATCGGGGGTTGGTTATGAAGTTGTAACTTGATACGAAATAACTAACATTTCGCACCGGACATGTTATGAAGTTGTAAATTGGTACGAAATAACTAACATTTCGAGCCCGGGGGCATGTTATGGAGTTGTTACTTGGTACGAAATAACTAACATTTCGTACCAGTCCGGTACGAAATGATAGTTATTTCGTATCAAGTTACAACTTCATAACCATTCCCCCGGTATGAAATATTAGTTATTTCGTACCAAGTTACAACTTCATAACATGCCGCCGACTCGAAATATTATTTCGTACCAATTTACAACTTCATAACATGTCCCGGTACGAAATGTTATTTATTTCGTACCAAATTACAACTTCATAACATGCTCCGGCACGAAATGTTAGTTATTTCGTACTAAGTAACATGCCTAGGTACGAAATGTTAGTTATTTCGTACCAAGTAACATGCCCCGGTACGAAATGTTAATTATTCGTACCAGCTAAGGTACGAAATATTAGTTATTTCGTACCAAGTAACATGCGCCGGTACGAAATGTTAGTTATTTCGTACCACCTACGCGAAAAGAAATGAAGAAAAAAATGTGTCAGCTAAGTGAGGGAGGTGAGAGAAAGGAGAAGAAAGAGAGAAGAAATGAGTGAGGAGAGAGAAAAAAGTGGTAGAAAAAATTTATTGCACATGAGGTGGGTGGGAGGAGAGAGGAGAGAAAAAGTGTCATATTTTGTGTTTTTTAAACTTTGTAAGGGTAAAAAGGTCCAAAAATGTCAAAAGTGCCATATTTTGTGTTTTTTAAACTTTTGACAACATTTGTGTTTTTTAAAGTGATTGTGTCATTCCATGAATTGCCTCTATTATATTACTATAATTTTGACTGTGAATATAGAGTTTGGATCATCAATAATAAATTACAGAAAATTTGTGATTTTATTGCCTTATTATTTTTAAAATTTTTATTAATTAGCTTAGAATATTATTTGAAAACAGTATGATCATTATTAATTTTAATTATCTGAAAAAATTTAATTAGTACAATATTATTTATTGTTTAAACTTTGTTGTATTTATGGTTGTAATTTTAGTAGTATTTGATTTATTACTTTTTACCTTCATTTGGTCAATATATAAGAAGTATTGTTGGAAAAACTATGATTAACGATGGGTTAGAAATTATGGTTTTGTAGGTGAACTTTCTATGGAAAATCCACATTACAATATGAGCGTTAGCAGATTGTAAAGTGATTCAAGTATTTACCAATAATGATTTGAATTTCACGCCTCCATCAATTCCAAGTGAAATTATAAATGGTTACTTTTAGTAATATTTTATGTAAACTAACTAAATAAAAATAGTTCTATAAATTTTATGTCATTTAATTTTGGAATTATAATTATTCCTTATTTTATATGGCTTGCAAAATGGTTAATATTTTATGTAATTATATATATTATATCTATCTTTTATATTAGTATAGATTTTATATAATAATTCTAAATGCATTATATATAGATTTTTCCATTTATATTACAATTTGATTCTTTTGTACTCCCTTCGTTCCCCAAAAGTGTGTTGTATATTTGATTTGTTGTGAGGTATAAAATATTAGTTAACTACGGGACTGAGGGAGTATATTGAAGTGTATAATAATAGTATGACATTATATTCTTTTCCATTTAATAATATGTTATATTTTGTAATGTATTACTTCCTCCGTCCACGATAAGTGTATTACATTTGTTTGGCATGAGTTTTAATAAATGGTTGGTATATTGTTTTGAGTGGAAAAAGAGACCCACCATAATGATTTGTTATGAAATTTAAAATAAGAGATGTGTGTGGGATATTGTCCCAAAAATGAAAGTGAAACACTCTTTATAGACGTGCGTAAAAAGAAATTGTGATGCACTTATTGTGAACAGAGTAAGTACATGAGAACATTTGATAATGAATTTTGTCCCGTGCAACGCACGGGTGTTAAATACTAGTTGTTCAATAAATAGATAAGTGAATTCCCGTCTATTTTTTAGAAAAGTCAGCAAACAATTTGGACATTATAATATATTTTTTCAATTATAAACTAAGGATGCAATCACTATAATTTTCTATTCAAATGAAAAAGGAATACATACACGTGGCGTTCTGATTCGTAATCGTATCATGAAATGTAAATGGTTTTATTTTTTCAACAAAAATATAAAATAAAAAATGGAGGTTAAGAACTCGATATGAATAGAGGAATCAAATAGTTTTATTTTTTTTTTCCGAGACGTGCAAATAGGAATGGCAATGGGTCGGGTACCCACCCATTAAGCATTTTCCAAGCCCAAATCTATTAAAATTTCTTCAATCCATACCCGTCCAAAACCCGATTAAAAAATTATTTTAAAACCCGTACCCGACCCAAACCCGTTGGGTAATACCCATTAAAAACCCGCTAAAAACCCGAATGTACTAGAACATAAACATTAATATTAAATTTAGTAGAAATAACAAAATGTTATAAACATAATTTTAACGTAAGTACAAATAGAAAATTTCATTAAATTAAATTATTTGTGGGTTAAAAGAATAATAAGAAATCCTAAAATTATTAATATTTATACTAATATAAATTATATATAACACAAATGTTTAATTACTGAAATTATTAATTATTTGTATGCGGGTTAAAAAGAATAATATAAAATCCTAAAATTAATAATATTTATATTAATATTTATAATTATATTATAAATTATATATATATGTATATAATATTTTGTTATCTTACATATATATATAAATGGGTTTGGGTAGCAGGTACCCGTAGGTAATTTCCCAAACCCGTCACGGATTTGAATGTTTCTACTCAAAACCATTTAATAATTTCCAAATCCGTCCCATTAGGGTTTGGGAGAGCCGGGTATCCGTAAAAACCCGACCCATTGCCATCCCTACGTGCAAACAATTTTGAGCATTGTCACGATGGTTTCATATCCAATTTCGTTCATTATTTTTCATATGTGAATAATGAACAAAAGTAATTGATTAAATTTTTGTCACAAATTCACTCACATCAACCAGATAAGGGTGGAAACAAAGAATAGTTTCAAAGAATCCCCTGAGAGAGAGAGAGAGAGAGAGAGAGAGAGAGGCATATCTCATGCAAACTACTCATTTTCATGACGAATATTAGTCAGGAAAAGAAGCTTACATCTCACCAAAAGCAAAATCTTCAAATATCAGCTCTTGGTATAGTTATAAATCACAAAGCTCAAAGTAAACAAAATATGTGTGCATGTATCAAGTCAAAACTGCAGTCACGTTAGTCTCATCAACCTAAACAAGGCAGCGGGTAATACCATCTTCACCTATGGCTGCAACGAGTTCAACGCGAACATCCAACACGGCCTGCATACAACAATAATAAGATCAGACTTCAGCAAAGTGATATTCATGTCCGTGTCTAATCCAGAAGTCGTGGCCAAAGTATTTCAATATGATACGGCCATCAACGTCCTTCACTAACATCTTCAACATTATGGACCTTATGCATTGCATAGTTTACGGATTTAATCAGTCGAAATTTTTTGAAGAGTGAATATGAACTTACCAGAGGATTTCTGCAATTTACCAGCCTGCACTCATTCAAAGAACCTTCAAGCGTCCAGCTCTCCCAAACATCAAAGCTATGACTAGCAAATACGAATTCCATTCTTCTGTTTATCTACAAAATCAAAACAAAAAGGTTACGACTGTAGTCCCACATTTTACCCTGAAGGTTTACCAAGATAAAATGTATCTCAAGAATTACAGTCGATTTGCTATGTGATTCATTCAAGTTAAGATAATAGAAAACAAATTTCAAGAAATTTTATGATGAGAATATACAATAGAAATCAAGTCTCACTCATGATACAGGATCAACACTGCATTTCTTGTGATCAATGATTTATCTTTCAGAAAATGGAATCCACTAGAATGCTCAGCCATGCAACTTTTCTATAGGCCATAAACAAAGACCAATGAAGTAAAAAAAATAATGAAAAAATACAAAAATTTCAATGGCACACTGTTCAGATATCTAATACTATATGTTATGTTCTATACATAATCATATTCAATATTTCCCTTTCAGCAATTAACTGGATAGAGAGAAAATGATTAATTCATCCCAACTCAATCTAGTTTACCTGTAGCAATTTTCCCCCGGCAGTAAATGACCGAAAACCAAACGTATCCTGCAACAACGTAAGCAAAAGAAACAATCAGCTTCTCAATTTCACTGCCAAAAGTTATCATTTACAGGACCACAAGTTTTGGGGGAAGAAGAAATTTTCTTCAGATAGTGCATCGCACCTTGCTTCTAGAAACAACCAGGAATTGCGCTGCAGGATCTCTTTTTGTTACATTCGACAACGTGTCCAGGAACCAACCACCCCCTCGAACTCTTTGCCTCGAGACGTGAAGTGCGGGCTGATCTCTGGCATGTAAAGCTATAATACAACCATCTTTGAGCAGTTCGCCCACTTTCTTACCAAGTTGGATGTTTGATTTTAAGAGAAGTGCTGCAGGTAATTCTTCTTTCGACTGAATTGATGTATTCCTATTATTCCTCAATTCTTCAGGAGAAGCAGAACGTGAAACAGAACTCAGCACCTGATCTGTGCCACTCATACTAGCATCATCTTCTCTGTAAGAAAGACTTTCTTTTCCAGAAGCCAAATCATCTGTTTTAGACTGAGATTTATGATGACCGTGCCTCTTCTTAGCCTTCTTACTTAATCTACTTCGCTTCACGTCGGATGTAGTTTGAGATAAAACCGAACCTTGATTTTGAGATGAGGTTTCTTTAGTCTGGTTCAAAACCTTTTCCTGGGAGATTTCATCATGTAGCTCATTATCTCCAGTCACTCTGTCACAAACAGAGCCTTGATGTGAAGCTTCATTATCCATCGAGAGACGTCTTTCATAACCCACCTCACTTTCCTCGTCTTCTTCCTCGTCAGATACAACATTTTTAGGAATAATACTGTCAACAAAGAATTGCTGCAGTATGGAGATTGCCTTCTCCCTTATCTCCATCCAAACTTCTTCACTATAATCCGCACTATGAGGCAGTATCAGAACATTTGGCATCTCCCTAACCTGAAATATATCATAGCATGACCACTCTAGAATAAAAGGCACAGCTATGATAACGACAAATATCAAATTGTATGCATTGTTTTGGAGCTGTTATGATCAAATATTGAATGCCTATAGACCCATATAAGCCGGTTGAACATGAAATTGCTAGACCTATTGACTCCAGAATTCCAAGTCATACAATTATTTCATTCTATTTCCAATAGACATTTTGCACGAGTTATACATAATTATAAAGATTAACAAACTCGGTAAACATAACTAAATAAACTAAACTACATTGCTACTGACTACTGAGTAATTTCTTAAAAAGGGAAGACGAGCCTTGTTGCATTAATGAGACTACATCCAGAAGTCAAGCAAGATGTATGCCGTTTCAGGACAGATCATCAAATAAAAGTAAGAGATACTCTAAACTAACTTTCTATATCACATTCATACCCTAAAGCTATTATTCATCGTACCCATGCTTCCATCCATTGGGGGCCTTCGGCACCATCTATGGCACAGCCTGCAAGTGTGCCATCAAGCAAAAATTGTTTTATCGAGCAATCATCCAGCAGCTGGCTGCTACCAGTATTCACAAGAAACGATCCTGCATAGCAATAGTATCCTCATAAACAAGACAGTTCAAACAAACCAAGCATAAAAATACAATCATTATTTTAACACTTCATTACCGGGCTTTATGTGATGTAGACAATCTGCGTTGATAATTTGAATTGTTTCTTCAGTCAAAGCACAGTGCAGCGATATAACATCACTTGCAGCGAGCAAGTCATTAAGTGTATCCATTCTTCTAGCAGCAGGCGGGAATGTCATGGACGACCTACTTATTTTACCATTTCCCTACATACACACGTAAAGGAGATTATGAAGAAATTGCTTCAAATAATTTAATTTCATTTGATCAAATTTAATAAGCAAAAACTCAATCACAAGCAGATATTTAGAAGAAAAAGAAGGTGCAAACATATAATATCCGATCATCCAAACCTCACTTTCCTCATCAAAATATAATCATAAATTACACCAAAATCAAAACATATGGAGAACTAAGCTTCCGTTCCCAATGTTAAAAAGATTATCCAAGTCTCCACTTAACATAAACAGAATGAAATACACCAAAATTAATCGATGAAAGTAGCAAACAACACAAAAATTAAAAAATCCAAACCACATATCTCAGAAAATAAAATGGAAACTACCATATGCTTCAGCTCTGAACCAAATAATATATACCACTGCCATAACTAGATAATCACCAGTACCTAAAAACTAATAAGACATAAGTTAGAAAAATCTAATTGCAAAATCAACAAATAGTATTATATTTTACGATCAAACATAACTAATTTAGCCAAACCTCTTGCACATCAAAATAGAGAACGCTCATCTTAAACGCCAAGCTCTTGCTAGCCAACGACGTCGCCGAGGCAGACCTCCCCACAATGCCCAGCACCAGTCCCCTACAGCGCCGCATTCCACGGCACAGCGGCTGCAACGAGCCGAGCCACCCGGCGGCGGAGAGCGCGTGCCGCGACAGTAGATGCGTGCGCCGCAGCAACCCCAAAACGAGCGCCATAACAGTATCCGCCACCTCCTCCGCCCGGCTCACGTCGACGTGGACCAGCCGGTCCAGCCCGAGCTCGGCTGCCAGAGCCGAGTCGATGGCGCGGTCGGACGAGCCGAGGCAGAGGATCAGCTGCCAGGGACGGAGCCGGCGCTGCGCTGCGCGGGGGAGGAACGCGAGGGAGTGGATGAGGACGGCGGCGGCGGCTTCGATCCTCGAGTCGGCGAGGCGGCTGAGCGGCACGTGCTCGACGATCACCGCGCCGGACAGGCATTCCTGCTCGACGGCTGTGTCTTCGATGCAGTTGAGCGTCACTACCAGCGGCAACGGTTGGGATTGGGGAGCAGAGCTGCTACGGTGAGCCATTGCTGCAGCGGATCACTCACACGCTCTGCAAATCAGTACGGTGTTTCTCACGCGCTGGCACCATCAACCGCTGCTTCGATTGCTTTGAAATTGGAGATGGCATTTCATTTTCCCGATGTGAGTGTTTGCTGACTGTGGGCCCAGCGGTTGCCATTCAGATATTTATATTTGCAATGAGGTCCCTAATTTCCATAGAAAATGCATTTCGCTCACATGTTTAATATTTTCATATTTTGGGTTTTGAGTGAATTTTCACGTATAAGGCAAAACATACATTTTTCTAAAATAAATTATTGACCCGGTATCTTTTACCCTCTAAGCACGTCATATCCATGCATACAAGTATATAGACAATAGTCCTAAAAATAGACTACAAAAAATATATAGTAAAGATACTATATCAATAATAAATATAGATAATACTCTCTCCGTCCTAATAGCAAGGTCTCACCTCTATTAATTAATACTCTCATCAATTAAAGAAGTGAGACATTGCTATTGGGACGGAGGAAGTATCATACTATATGCACACAACCAAAATCCTTTAAATAAATAGAGATTTTTGTTTGAATTGGAGTATGAACAGAGATCAAACTAAAAGGTAATGCATTCGAATTCAAATTTTAAAGTTAGTGTTCAACACCAGAAAACGGAAGAAAAAAAAAATTGATGCATTTCCGGCAATAAATTCTTTTACTATAGATAATGTCGGAAAAAAAAAACAACAACAACTACTTAACTACGTTGAAAGTGTCACATGGAGACATCTGATATATATAAAACGCAATATGCCCCGTTTGGTGAGATATCAAAACTAAATAGAAAAGTCCCAAGGGCAAAAATAGGTCCTGCTGGTCCCAATTTTGGATCGGGCTGCACCACATTTTTTAGGCTCGACATAATTTTGGTCTAGGCTGAATCAGCCTGAAAGTTATGCATTTGACCTCATATGCCGGCGGAGCCATGCTTTTTTAGGCCTGATGCAGGTTTGGCCCAGCCTGATCGATTGACATCTCTAAATATTGCTCACTAGGCGATAAAACAAGTGAAAATATCGACTTTGATCTGAGCATGAGCTGCAATTTAATCACCAAAAGGGACCAAACCAACCTACTATCACAGTAAAAAGATCAAGAGTAGGAGATGAAATGGTTTAGGGTTCCAAATTAATCGTCTGAAATTTTAAAAATTTGAACTTATAGTTCACTGGAAAAGCAGGAAAATAGTCTACAACAGGAATAAGCTCTGGAAGACCTCTCAATGGGTGCATCTTTCCCTTATGGAGGCACTAAAACATCCTCTTTGCACGTCTTTTATTTAGCAGAACTTCAATATCAACAATGCAGGCAATGTCGGACAAGTTTCCCAGGATCAGTAGGAGCTTCTTATTCGTTGTTAGTAGCATCTTCCCCTTGGGCAGTGCCTCCATCTACGTGCAGATGAATTATAGTGTTAAATACTTTTGTCGGGCCCAATGTTTGATCTTCTTTGTCCAAAAACGAAATAATGAAAATGAAACTTCAAAAACTATGCATCCTAGTAAAATCTTGACAAGATATGCATACCTTCACCTTCTGATGGCGCACAAGGAGATTTGCGGTAACGTGTTTGCTGTTGAGTTGGCTAAAACACCCCAAATAAAGAAAAACGAATAACGTGAATCAGAGAGGTAAAAAATGATAGATAACATGTACGTCTCTCTCAAATAATATTCAGAACCGAGCGATATCCTTATTCTATAGTACTTCCTCTTGTAAACTACCTGTAGTTTGGGCCGGAGAGCCTCCAGTGGTCCTTTGGGCTTCTGTCCGCCTTGCTGTGGAGACAAAACACGGATAATATTAGTGTACTATTCCAAGCTTCGTTCTTGGCAAAAGCGATGCAAATACAGAAGAAGTGAGTACCTTTCCCAAAGCCCAATCAGCAGAGTCAAAATAGGCACGTTCGTGATCCTGACATTTAATAAAATTTCCAATGAAGGAGTATTCTCAAAATTTGTAACAATGCATGCATGCTTTAAGATAGTACCTTAGAAATCAATGGTTGCTTCTTAGGCATTAATCCACCGTATTTCTTCTTTACAGATTCCTCCTGCAACAAAAAACAACACTTGTTTGAATATATACAATCACAGACTTTAAAAATTCATCCAATGTAGAATATGATTTGAACTCAACCTCCTGCTGTGGTGACGGCATGGCCTTGTCGGTATCCTCCATAACAACTTCTGTTTGCTCTTTGACTTCCTCAGCTCCTGACATATTTCTCCCCACCACCAGTCCACAAGAAATACCTACACTCACCGTGCCACCAAATGTCTCGTAATTAAACTAAAGAAATTCTGCTATCAGTAACAGAAAAAAGAAACTAAACATTCTTACAGTCCGACCATTTCAGCTGAAAGAAAATGTCAGTATGAAGAAATGAAACTATGGCAACACCCAGAGTCAGAAAAAGCTTAAGCTTTCCCTCAAATGCTCAATTATGAAATTTAAGGATCAGAAAAGTGATAAAGTTTTCAAATCTTATTGTGACAAAATCCATCAACAAGTCCAGTTAAAATATTTAGCCCTAAGTTCAGTTATTTTCCTCAAGTAACATTACTAGAAACCCTCACAGATCATAAAAGACACCATTAGCTCACCGTTCTCATTATTCCCGTAGCAACCTATCCTTTTGATGTATCAACGGCGAAGAGAGGCTGTTTATCTAATTCATTGCACTCAAATTTAGAAACTAATAACTAAATCTAAGCTGCAAGATTGCTTAATTCAGGAAACAAACAATAAAAGTTTGACGATTTTCAGAATCCATAACATTTCAGACAAAATTCGACTATACAGAATCATAACAGATACCATTAGCACACCATTCTAATTTTTCCCATAGCAACGTATCATTTTGATGTATCAACGGAGAACAGAGGTTTGTTTAGTTAATTCCTTGCAATCAAATTTAGAAACTAATAACTAAATCTAAGCTGCAAGATTGCTTAATTCAGGAAACAAACACTAAAAGTTTAACGATTTTTGGAATCCTTACCATTTCAAACAAAATTCAACTATACAGAATCATCCAAAGTGACTAACTCATACATCAGTTCAATTACAGCAGAATCAACCCTAAAATTCTTTAGAAAACGAGTAAATATGAAATAGGGAACTTCAAGCAACATAATTACGACAAATGTTCCTCAAAAAAAAAAATTACGACAAATGCATCTGACGAATTCACAACTCTCGCAATTCATTTCAACAAATCTCAGATCATCTATATCGTGACAGATCTCAATATAAATCACCCAAATCGTATTAGCGCGCCAATGCGTGAACAAACACGCAAAATCAAAATCAATCTAAACCGACCGCGCAGATAAAATTAGGATTCACACCGTTTGAATAATAAAATTAATCAGAGAGAGTTATTATTACCTGGGAGGATTTAGGAATTCGAGTATGCAACGACTGCAGATCGGTTGTGTGAGTGCCTGTCAGAAAGAGATGGAGAGAGAAGAAGAGAGAGATTAACCGTTTCAGAGCAAATAAGAATAGATTAGCAGGGGTCAAAGTACATTCATGCCCTTGAGTTTTTCAAAAATCATTTTCACCGATCCTTACATTAATTAATACATCCATCCATCCACGATAAGTGTGATCTTCTTTCTTTTTTCGTTTATTATGGTCTTTTCTATAAATTAGAATTTCTCCATTTCCTATTCCTTCTTTTCATTGTAAGGAAGGAAAATATTATCACACTAAATACCTCATAATAATATTTTCCTTCTTTGGAATGAAAAGAAAGAATAAAAAATGGTGAAATTCTAATATATAGAAAAGGAAGAATAGGAGAAATGAGGGATTCAAAGGGATTCCTCATTTTTCCTTACAATCAAAGTAAACACACCATAAATGGAAATAACTTCACCCATAATAAATATGGTCATATTTTCCACTTATAATACAACTATTTAATCCACTCTCTCACTCTTAAAATACATGTCATTGATACGGACCACATTTATCGAGAACGGAGAGAGTAATAAAATTCTCTCTCAATTAATTTATGAGGGAGCCTATATGGGGATGGACCGAATAGCACAGTTCGTGTTCTTTGATTTTTTAAAATCGCAATTAGAGTATAATTAAAATTAATAAATTTTAATTGGGTTTCAAATAATTTATAAAGGAGTCTCATTCCTACTAACGCATAAGTGCATGTAATCCCAAATATTAAACTTTCTTTCTCTAATGGATCAAGGTTGAAGTCTAAAAAATAAAGTTTTTTAAGCGAAAAGATCCTCTCAAGTTATACCAAAAAATATTTTTTTTATTTAAATTACGATTTGGGTGTAAGATTTTTTATTTTTTTACAAAATATGGTATTCAATTCAGTTAAAAGAAAATAAATAATCATGTTATAAAATGTTATCTCTCGTTCAATCATCTCAGGCTTTGCACCAAAATTACAAGCGCAATTAATACTGAAACTAATCGAAATCGTTGAAATTAAAGTTCTGTGCGTGATGCAACCGTGAGTGCAACACACAAAGCATGGATCAAATCAACGAATTTTGTGCTCTACTAAACCTCAGAGATCACACAGAACAAATTAAATTAAGTGTTGATGGACGTGTCATTTTTTGAAACAATTTGAGTATTAATTGCGTACCTTCAACAGTCGTTCCAATAATTTGTAAAGAAAGCACACTTGAGCACCTAAATGATTGACAACATTTGTCAGTTTAATTAATGTGCTTTCTATATACATACACAAAACCAAAAGATCTTGCTCACGAGTTACAGTATAAAAAATCATTAATTTCATTGATAAATTTTTTTGGAGGTAATAAAATCTAGAAGACCATTAGAAAGGGGTTCCAATAGTAGATAGATAATTGATTTTCTCATAAGATGATTTATTGCAGCATCAATGATAATAGCACCAGATTTGAATAGCACCAGTGTCAATAATAATATTACTTGGATCATCCTAGCAATTCAACAAGTTATTCTATTCTCAAAACATATATCCACCACATGCAAATACCTTCTTAATTTAAAATATATAATATAATGATTATTATTTATGTCAAATCATTAATAATGTAGTTCATAGATCATATTTAGGTATAATGAAAATCTCCTCCTCAAAAAAAATTAGTATAATAAAATTCTCAATGCATGAGCCATGACCAAAATAATTTGTGGCCCAGGAAATGTGTGTGTGTGTGTGTGGCCCATAGACATTATATTGATTTAAGATGAGAGAATATAGGCCGGCTAAATCTTTTCCTACCTTAGCTTTTGCATAAAGTGAAGGAATTAAAAAACATGCCATTCAATGTCAGAATAATTTCAAAATAGATTTTATTCCATCTTTCTCAAAAATATTAAATTTATATATATACATTCCATCAGCAGTTTGTAATTTTAAGGCCACAATAATTGATTGGTTGTAACTCTCAATTTTCTTCTCTCTGTTTTTCATTTTTCATGATGCCCTTGATGTCTATTAGTGTAAGAACATCTTCAATAAATAAATAATAATACAATTTTACATCCAGATGGTTGGTGTGACTTGGCTCCGGATTTCATTGGTAAATGGGTGGATCAAGATATGTATTCCACGGTTTACTTTAGAGAGATTAGTTAGATGGATACTCTTTTTTCTGTATGAATTTTTCCCTTGGAATTTTCTCATAGAGATTTTAACTAGTTCCAATTTAGTTTGCTTGGCATGTGATATATCAACAAGGTTGTTAGTTTTTGACTTTGTTGTCTTCTTTTCCTGTACTTTCTCTCTACTCCCTCCGTCCACGATATAAATACCTACTTACCACCAAAAATTTGTCCACAAAGAAAATACTCACTTTACTTTTTATACCATTTTACCCTCATAACTTTTCTCTATTTACTACCCTTTGCCATTGATGTATCCACCCCAACAAATTAACCCAACCAATTAACCCACTAATTATTTCCCTAATTACCCAACCCAATTATCTATCCCAACCCACAACCCAAATCCATTCAAACCCATCTCTGCCTCACAAACCCATATTCTCCCAAATCGTATTCTCTGCAACCCTAACTCTCACTTTCTATTCTCTCAAATTCATCACACCGCATCTCTCTCATGGCCAACTCTCAATCTACATCTCACCCTAATACTCTCTCTGCATCACTCGATCTCTGCGATCCTCTCTTCTACGAGGATTTATCGATCCCAGTGGCAACTCATTTTTCGCCAATCCCTACCTATTCATGGGAGTCTCCCCTCGTTGAGATCGATTCGGCGGAGGTGGTGCCGGAATCAAATCTTGTCTCTGATTCGGAGGTGCTCCCTTTCATTCCAAATGAGTATAAGAGCGAAGAAGAAAGAATTCGCTATCTGTAGACGCTAGGGATCTTCTTCCCTTGCGTGTTATCTCTCATATAATCAGGTTATTATGTTCTTATTTTTGGTTACCTGATTCGTGTGGTTTTATGGCTGGTGATGCCATTGTGGGCTGGTGATGCCTGATCTGTGATTTTGATGCCTGATCTGTGATTTTTTATGCCTGATCTGTGATTTTTTATGCCTATGGTTGATGCCTAATACTGCACTTGATCAGTGGTTTTGATACTACACTTATGCGTGATGCGTGTGGTTTTATGGCTGGTGATGCCATTGTGGGTTGGTGATGCCTGATCTGTGATTTTGATGCCTGATCTATAATTTTTTATGCCTATGGTTGATGCCTAATATTGTACTTGATCAGTGGTTTTGATACTACACTTATGCGTGATGCGTGTGGTTTTATGGCTGGAGATGCCATTGTGAGCTGGTGATGCCTGATCTGTGATTTTTTATGCCTATGGTTGATGCCTAATACTGCACTTGATCAGTGGTTTTGATACTACACTTGATGCACTTGATGTCCTTGTGTTTATGTGATATTGCTGCCTCTCTTTGAGATATGTGATCTATGATATTGATGCCTGGTGATATGTTGCCTTAGTGAAAGAATGTGATTTGCACTTGATGCAATCTAATGATGCCACCACTAGGAGTGTTAATCCCTAGTTTTGGAGGTTGAATTAGGTTGTTGTAAGTGTAACATTAAAAGTCAATGATGCAAAAGTTTACTGCTGAGACAAAAAGGATCCAATATTGATGCAAAATATAGAGTTTACATTACAAACAACTCAAAAACTCTCTTCACATTGTTTGTGCTTGTAAACTATCATCTGCAAACCATGACCTGACATTAATCTTGTAGAACAATCTGCTCCAGTCCCTCAGCCAGCTTGTCTAGATTGTAAAATCTATCTTCTTCATTTTCATGCAACTTTAAGAACTCCAAGCTGTCCCTAACAAGCCCTTCATCAACTTCAAGGCACTCTGGTAGCTTTCCAAGCCTAAGAAGTCTTTCCTTCCCCATATGAGGAATCTTGTAGTTGTTGCCTCCTTTTACTTTCATAATTTCTTCATAGCAGCCTTGTAAAGTAAGGAAAACATTGTTTAACTTACTAGTTGGATAATTATCAAATGCTTCCTGCACATTATGTAGTTACTCTTCAACACTAGAAGCAGGTTTCTGATCTTTGAGTGTTTGTATGGCTCTAAAAAAGCCAAGGTCATTGACATTAGTATCCGGTGAGTTGGCAGGTTGACAAATTAGTTGGATATTAAACCCATCTGATCTAGCAACAGCTTGAAAGTCTGGATCATTATCTTGGATGTGGGGCTTGGCATTATCTTGCTGGATAAAAATGTTTTTGCTTGCCCAAGCTGGCCACTTGGCTTTAATTATAGGCATCATCTGCATGTTTAGTTGATGTTTAAACTAAATGATGAATTGCATTCAATTCTGATAGTAAAAATGCATTGAAATGAATCTGACCTGATTGATTAGGCATTGTTTCATGACTGGTTTTGTGACTGATGGTATTGGTCTTGTTTCTATGGTGCCCTTGTCTCTGTTCTTTGAATTTCTTTGTGTTGACTCCTCTGTAATGAATGGAAATATACAAATTTTTCCATCAAAGAGAACATTTCCCTCCATATCTATTATCGGTCTAGCAACAGCACAGTTGAACATAACTTTTGGGATAAATCTCTTCGACTTGCATGTCCTATGAGGCTGAATCTCATCTGGCAAAAGGTAGTACCTATCTTTTGTTTTGCTAAGGTAAAACCATTTCTCATCCACATGTATTGTATTGTACATAGTCTTAAACTTTATTTTTTCACTCTCAATGATGGAACCTAGTTGACTGAGGCTCCAATTGAGTCTGCATAACTGATTTTGGGGGGTAAGAAAGGGTTTTATTGCATTGGTATGTGCCTTCAGTTTTTTTTCTTTCACCCACACATGTATCAAACTTTTACTAACACCAAGGTTACCTGCCATGGTTCTCAATGATGACCTTTGAAGGACTGAGAGCTTCTTTACTTTCTCAACATCAATATGCCATTTATCTTTGTGCACTGAACCTTTCTTCATTGATTTAATCTGGACAGGAAGTCCATGTAATTGTTGAGCTGCTGCTATTTTCCAAATGCGCCAAATACTCTTCAAACTGAGGTGAAAGAAGTCATCAGCCTTTTTTTTTGCTCCCCAATTAAGTTTTCCATTGGTGCTGTGTTGGAGTAGCCACTGAGCTACTGTGTTTTGCTCTGGATCAGTCAGTTTTGGCTTTGCTCGTGGATCCACCATATCTGCCTTCAATCTGTAGTTATTGCTTTTCTTTGTGTAATGAACAAAATCTGCCTTTAAGCTTGTATTTATAGATGTTTTGAGTGGGGTTATGTGATGTTCAAATTTTCCCCCACAAGATTTGATCAAATCATTGTACTTTAACTCTTTTTTTAATCAATGAAAAATTTAGTTTTGCCTCCAATTTCTCCCTTGCCGCCAACATCAGATTTGCTGCTAGATTTTGTGTGTTTTTTTTTGCTGCCTAATGTTGTTGTTTAATGATGCTTTGGACAAAATTAAAATAAGGCAATGCTTTAGTGATTCAATGAGACATATACTCACTGCTCGAGCTAATTATAAATGCCTTTAAGGCTTAATTAAATTGTTACATTTATTTAATTATGCCTTCAAAAAAACATCGACAAAAAAATCAGAACAAGTTCAATGTAAATGACGTGTTTGTTTTAGCTTCCCAAGTGTTGTTCTTAATTGGTAGAGCAGTTTTTCTTAATAAAAAATTAATAAAGTCAAATGTGTCATTAACAATACCCCTACTATCCTACTTTTATCCCACTCACAACCACTTTATCAGCTTTCTTAATCTCTGTGCCAGACCCCAAATGGGTATTTATTTCATGGACGGAGGGAGTATTATTTATAAAGATCTCATTGGACATCCGACTTTTTTAATTTCTCTCTTACTTCATTAGTAAAATTAATATTTTATCTCGAGAATAATAAATGTCCAAATAATTGAAGTATACTAGACTATATAATTAATTCATATATTTATGCAATAAAAAGCGATTATAAGATCTTAAACTCTTAATCAAATCGATCCAAATCTCTTCCTCAAACATTAAAACAAATCAAATATTAAAAATATTTTATAAATCCAACCAAACACTTAACTAGCGTTTGTGAAAAATAATAAAAATAGAAACCAAACACCTTTCCTTTGACTTCAGAAATCCCGTTAATGGTTATATACAAATATTGGAACTTGAAATATTATACACATACATATTATAAATCAATACAAATTCATGTATTTTTTCCAAAAAAAGAAATATAAAAAGAGTGAAGGATTTACCAGGTCGGACTAAATGCATGAAAATTACTGACTTGTCAGCATTATATCTTAACACGTTCACAACACTCACCAAAAAAGCTCCTCGTGGGGCCCAGAAGCAATAAGCTGTAATTTTTTCTTTTTCTTTTTTATATAAGGAGAAATAAACTGTAAATTTCTACGTGAAAATAGTAGCAACACTTTTTATAATATTTATATATAAATTGAGCTTCAAGGCTCAATAGTTCCACTGATGTCACATTCCGTTGAAGAGAAACGTGCACTGCTTCTAATTCTCTCTATACATACACATCTACTTGTAGTTGTAGACTAGAGAGAGAGAGAAAGAGAGGGTAGAGAGAGAGAGGAAGGTAGGCTGCTCTTTTCTCTCTCTTTCATGTTCTTCAATTCTTGGGTGCGCTGTGAGAATTATTTTCTTTAATGTGTATAAAAAACCAAAATTTCCTGTCCGTTGTCTTTTCTTGTTTTAATCTCCTCATTTCCATTTCTCGCTCTCTCTCTCTCTGGTATCTGATCACAAACTACATTTTTCAGGAAGAGTCAGTTTCTTTTAGTAGCTGACAATTTTGCAGTAGGAGATGAAGGTTGGATTCCATATTTTCGTCTCTCTTTTTTTTGTTTGAAACGAATCATCCTTTTTCTGTACATGCAGCTCTTTCTTTCTCACTCTGATAATTTATTGGGCTTTTTGTGGTTTATTTATTTATGTTTTAATTTAGTTTTTTAGTTTTTGCTCTGGTTGGATCTGGAACACTGTTATCGTTGGAAAATGATTGTTTCATTTGAGTCCAAGATCATGAATTTCTTTTAATTATTGCTGGAAGTTTCGTATATTCAACATATTATAGAAACTGTTGGCGTTGTTATGGATATTATTATTTGCTTCTGGCAATTGATCCTTATTTGAATCCCTTTTATTCTTACCATTTTCCCTTGGTTTTATGAATCTGCAGAAATTTGTGTTGAATTTGGATTTGCAAAATGACAAAGATCAACAGAGGAGGGCTCTGAAGACGGTCTCAACTCTTTCTGGTACGATGTCGTTTTAACATTTCTTGGCCAGATCGAGATATCTTGTGTGCAATGATCTGAATTGTGGTTATCAAAAGAAAAAATGAAAAGAAAAAAGAATGTTAGTTGAATAGAGGCAAAACTTAGGTAATTGTATTAATGGTGGTTGGTGATTTCCTCTATTTTTGCATTAGGCTGGCCTATTTGCATGATAATCTCTTTAATTATAAGTATTTAGTGTATTATTACCACACATTTATCTTGTAATCTGCTTGAATATGTGGATCTCGGGTGTGATCAATGCGTGCCACTTGTTCGTTAAACTCCTTGTTAGTAAGGGGAGGGTGATCACTAGATTCTTGAACATTATTAGCCTCACTAAATTTCAAGTGTTTTTATGTGTGAAATCTAGCTCTAGCATCTTCAATGCCTTAGTTCAATTGTGATATATAATGAAAATTGAGAAGAAAAGAAAAATAAAGATTAGCCACATTGAGGGGTCATTGATCTTGATCATCGATAGGAGGGATGCACAAGGTAGTCTGAAGCTGGGATGAAAGGGGTTGGTTGTGGAAATACATATAATTTAAGATAGCTAAACGAAGATCGATGTTCAAATCTACCCACTTGATTAGATGATGAATGGATCTAATAGGCACTAGAGACATAATTAAGATGTTATTTTAAGTGGGAGATTCATTTGTCCAAAAAGGCCATGATTGCTTATAGTTAGTTCATCAATCTTATCATCTATTTTCACGTCTTAAGAATTGTATTTTTCATAGTTAATATCTCTAACAACTCTAGAAAAAAGATGTTGCTTTCCCTGTTCCATTTGAGTTATTTGGTGCAATCACAATCAGAAGGTAGGAAATCTCTGTCGCGTAATCTTGAAGTTTTCTCTTTCGTTCTGTGGTTGAAACTTTTAGGTGATCAGGACGAATCCAACACAAAATTATATGGTAGTCATTAATTTCTATAAGTTACATTATACAAATTTGTAGGAATTGATGAAATCTCCATCGACCTGAAAGGGAAGAAGCTAACTGTGATAGGAACAGTCGATCCTGTATCCGTGGTTAGTAAACTGCGCAAAAAGAACTGGCCGGCCCACATAATCTCAGTGGGGCCTGCCAAGGAGCCGGAGAAGAAGGAGGAGGCGAAGAAGGAGGAACCGAAGAAGGAAGAGCCAAAGAAGGAAGAGCCAAAGAAGGAGGAAGCCAAGGAAGAACCCAAGAAAGAAGAGCCAAAAAAGGAGGAAACTAAGGAAGAAGCAAAGAAAGAAGAGCCCAAGAAGGAGGAGGAGAAGAAACCGGAGCCGGAAATGCAGGTGATCGGTACTGCATTGCAGTATAGGCCGTACCGGCCCTACTATCCTCCGATGACTACGTACTATCCCGTGCACCACAGCATGGAAGAGAACCCAAACGCGTGCATTATAAGCTAAATAATCGCGTTATTTAGCTCCTCGCCCGGTTTTTAGCCTAGGGTTAAAGCTAAATTTTTTGATGTTTTTGTACATATATGAAGTCTGAAATAATTAATAATTTTGGTCATCATTTATGTTGGTTCTTTAGTTGGGAGCTTTGCTGGAAAGGTGCAATTGTGTAGTGTAAAATTTTCTATATTGCTAAATATGAAGACAAAAAAGTTTGAAGTGGCAAGCAAATGGGGTGATAATTTGATTATATTATATATAAGGACAAAATTGCCCTCCTACTACTGATGTAAGCTCTAGTCATAGTTTTGTCTCCATGTTAGTATATCGTTACTACGGTCGAGTTTTCTTTTCTCTATTGCTAACTGTGTTTAATTTCTTATTCTGATATTATCTTATTATTATGATAATATTGAGTTTTCTCTATTGCAAACGATGTTTCATTTCTTATTCTTATATTATTGATGTGCGTGACGAGCTAGTTTTCTCTCTGTGTTTATGGATGTGTTTATGAATGATATGGAGTCGATTTTCTTGGAGAATGGGGCCTCGTGAGTCCACATATTTGAAAATCTGTTATTACAAGTTGTGTTTTGTGCAATAATATGTCTAAGGACTTTCAATTATTTCTGTGGTGGCGGCTTTTTTTTTTTTTTTTTGTGGTTGTAGGATTTTGACTACGACTGCCGAAATCCTTATGGATAGCCAACCATTTTATCTAGTATTTTCCTTTTAAATTGTGATTGCAATTAATATATATTGTATGTCTACACAGAAGCAGACGCAAAAATTGAAAATCTCCGATAAGATGATGTGCTAAAATCGGAAAATTTTGAAAAATACATAAATTTAAAATTACACGGAAAATAACTAAATTTGGGGGGTGCTTCAGCAGATCCGCCCATGCTTCTAAAAACTTATTTTGTGTTGGGATCTATGATCATTCTCCACACCCATGACCGCTATTTATAATTCGATCTATAAGATATATGTACGATTCAAATATTTTTTATAGTTCTGAAATAACTTCCTCTAGAAAAAATGGGGTTGAAGCACTTCTTTCCCTTTCAAGAATGATGCAAAATTAGCTTTAGGAGGTGTGCTGCTACACATAGGGAAAGTATCAATTTCAAGATTATTGATAAAACTATAGACAAATGTATGGCTGAATTGCACTGTTTGTTTAATCAGCTGCTACCATTAAATTGTAAGACGCAATAAAGTATATATAAAAACACAAAAATAGTCTTAATTACATGTATTCGTTCTGCCCACACTCTGTCAACAAAATAAGTTGATAAGAGCATAAGGATGCTAATTCAGTCCAAAACCGACAAATCGGTCATATTGAAAAAGAAGAGTTAGATCTAAAAAAAGTTAGCTAGCAAAAAAATTAGGTTGGCTGGAATCAGAAATAGCTTGAACCTAATAGAATTGATTCGAAATTAAATGAGTTGGCCCGATTGATATCCCTAATAAAGTGTTATCGGAATATCACTTACATATATTTGTCGACAATTTAAAAATTATAATATTATCTCGAATGATATGGCATCGACTTTACGTGCGTAATTGGTGGGTGTGGGCAAAGATAGAGTACAAAACATGGTCGGTTTAGTAGGGCATGTGTGTGGCTCAACTTGATTTCAAGGTTCATTCATGTCATTTCATATCAAATTAATAGAAAATGACACAAGATTCACTTCATTAATTCAAGAGGGACAAGCATGCTCTGCATTTAGTGTTGCCACGTCAGCGCTGATACGACTTCCTACATTCATAAAAATATATACATATTAATGATATTAATGTTATAAATTGTGCCAATCCGGCATAGTTTAAGTGACAAAACTGAGACATCACTAGAATCTCATTAGCGAGAGGTCTTGTATTCAATCCCGCCTGCGTGCAGTGTAGTATATTTTCCACCTTGTTTGGTGATGTAGTAGTTCTACCTTTCTGTGGTGTAGAAGTCCACTTATGTGATGGTGTAATGCTATATTTTATATATATATATATATATATATATATATATATATACATTGTGTAATACCCTAGGGTGCGTTTACTTTGGGTGATAGATTAGATAGATAAAAATAGTATAGGTCAATCCACCGTTTACTTTAATGGATTGATTACTTTTGAGCTTGTTTCATCATCTAATCCTTTATATAATCAATCCCATGTTTTATTAATTTATCCTATCACGCAAAATCAACGCCCCCTAATTAAATGTTATAAATTGTTGAATAGCGATGACTCGGCACATCAGAAATTCTTCGGACAAATCGTAACTCATTTTCTGCATCATTATCCATATGTAGATTGTCTGCGTGCAAAGGCAACAATCAACCGCCCGAAAATAAATCGTAGGATAGATTTGATACGTTAAGGTATGATTGTAATTTTTAATACATCATAATAAAAAATATATAAATGGTGGGGTATAAAAAGAAAATTTTTACAAATAAATAATATATTAATGTTATAGATTTAGTTAAAGAAAGCCGGTGATGCGTTACATGAAGCTTGTTTGGCAGCTTAAAATTTTAATCAAATTAGTGTAACTCTAAGTACGGGGCAGGTCAAATTTGGGTATGATCGGTCATCATCATATTTTAGATTAAAATATTCAGATTAGTATAATTAATATGTTTATTTCACATGGATTATTATTGATATTATTATCGACAAATGGTGGCATGATGTAATCACAGTTTAATTATTTCCTGACAATATCTATATTTGTATGTCGTTGAGTTTTATACTTTATCACTAGAAATATTCCATTGATTGATTAATTAATTAATATAGATTTGTTTCATCAAAGTCATCAAAGAATAATGACTTTTTTTTTCATTTTTTTTTTTGAAGAAAAGAATAATGGCTTTTAAAAAACTCGAAGTGGCAGATTGCCAAGTCACTACACATTAATCAGTGTTGAGAAATTCCTATTTTCTCTTCGAGATTGTGATGTTGCTACATACCCAATTTTTAAAAAATTATTATCATATATAGTGAAAATTCTTTAAATTGGACGGTCTATCCGCCCTTAAGTGGTATTACCAGCCATTCTGATTTTATATTTACTATTGTTAATCTTTTTATCAATATAGTCACATGTAGCAGTTATATATGGGTGTGCTATTGCCTATTGGTAGCGTAACTCAAATGTCTCATTTGATTAGAGGACGGAATAGATAATATTGATATGATAGGATTGTATGGTTAATAAACAATTTAAGATTAGAATGATAAATTATCACTCAATTAGTGCAGAGTAACATGAGCTAAGTATCCGTCATGGGCTAAATTATTCAAACAAAACATGTGATTATATTGGATTATTAATTTTATTGATTAATCCTTAACAAGCCTTATCAATTTATGGGAAACCCAACTCACAACCTTTTCTCATAAACTCGTCTACTCCACCAACTATAACTGCTTATAAGAAATATTATAATACAACTAAAATGAATTAAAATAATTTATTATATTATTTTCACATACTAATACTCCGATTTGTATATCTTATACTCCCTCTGTCCCGTTATTCTTGTCTCATTTATTTTGGGCACGGGTATTAAGGAGAAAAGAATTAGGAATAGAAGGTGTATTAGTGGAATTTTTAATTGAATACTTAATGTGGTACAAATAGTGAAATAAAATTGGTTCAAATAGTGAAATAAAGTGGGTAGAGAGAGTGCTTAGTGAACGACACAGAAAATGAGCGAAAAAATAGTAAAAGGTGGAGTAGTTAGGAGAGATAAGAGTCACATTAGCAATTTAAATATGGTCTTAATAACCCTTAATTTAGCCCAAAAAGGGAAACAAGACAAGAATAACTGGAAAGTCCAAAAAGGAATACAAGATAAAAATAACGGGACGGAGGAAGTATATGATTGTATATCTTATAGATCATAATATATTTTGTACATATGAAATATATATTGTTAACTTAATTCCCCATATATCGTTTATGGTGATTATCAGATTGACGTGGAAAGCAATATCAAAATTAAAATAACATTATTTATAATATGGTTGAAAGCAAAGGATTAACTAAGAATAAACCAACTAATTTGCCACATTTTCTTCTTTAATATGGTAAGACAAACCCGCACGCCACTGAATTAGGTAAGAGATAATCTATTGGCTATCATATAAATTTTATTTCATCGTTTCATATTATATATATATATATATATATATATATTACTAATACGAAAATAAAGCTGCCCCTCCACGGTGCTCCGTTCAGATTTTTCTTTATTATGGTAATTTGTCTAATTTTAATTTATATATATTCTAATTTTTATTTTTATTAATTAAAAGTTTATTAATTTCATATTCTTGAAATATCACATGTTTATCTATTAATCTCATCTCATATTTATCTTTCCCTCTATTTAATTAATTTATTCTATTATGCATATTAAAATAATAACAATTTCGGAATGTATTCTTATAAATCATTATTTATACATTCTTAATTCTTAATAATAATCTATATAAAATTTGTAAATGAAAATCCCTATGAAGACTAAATAAATATATTTAATCAACATGTCTATATGGAATCCTTTTCATTTTTCATTCATGTTTTTCTTAAATTTCGATTAGTGCTTTCTAGATTATATATACATTGAATCAAATGTGGGATAGGTAACTAAAGAAAAGAACAAAAAAACTTGAAGATGTAAACATATTTGTTCCGCATTTTGGCAAAGATTAGAGATATCGATTTAATATGAACTAACGAGACGGTTCAAATATACTTAAAAAGAAGGATTTTACTAATTTTAATTAATATTAACTTTGTTTAAATTTTTATCGAGTAATTTAGCATAAACCAATGAGACGGTTCAAATAACATAGAAAGAATGATTTTTACTAATTTTAATTAATATTACTTTGAAGATGTAAACATTTTTTTTCCGCATTTTGGCAAATATTAGAGATATCGATTTAGCATGAACCAACGAGACGGATCAAATATACTTAAAAGAAGAATTTTTACAAATTTTAATTAATATTAACTTTGTTTATATTTTTATCAAGTAATTTAGCATAAACCAACGAGACGGTTCAAATAACATAGAAAGAAGGATTTTTACTAATTTTAATTAATTTTACTTGGAGTGTTCATATTTTTATCGAGTATTACTCAACGGATTTGAGACGAGTATGTACAGTAAAGTCACTATTTTAACCGAGATTAGAACGAACATGTAGATTAATTCTAAACAAATTTAGATTTAAAAAAATACATAATGAATGAGTATACTCAATCCATTATCATTCCTAATTATAAATTTAGATACGTGAAACAATTAATTTTCTAAGTTTGATTAATAATTAACGTGAACAATATCACAACTTTTAAATAAGATATAAACTTATTTTTAAAATATATACATATAAATTAAAACCTAAAAGTTATTTCCCGTCGAATTTACTAATTTTAATTAATATTACTTTGATGATGTAAACATTTTTTTTTCGCATTTTGGCAAAGATTAGAGATATCGATTTAGCATGAACCAACAAGACGGTTCAAATATACGTAAAAGGAAGAATTTTTACAAATTTTAATTAATATTAATTTTGTTTAGATTTTTATCGAGTAATCTAGCATAAACCAACGAGACGGTTCAAATAAAATAGAAAGAAGGATTTTTACTAATTTTAATTAATTTTACTTGGAGTGTTCATATTTTTATCGAGTATTACTCAATGGATTTGAGACGCGTAAATTAAAACATAAAGTCATTTCCCGTCGAGTCTCGACGGGCTACTTACTAGTATATATAAACAGACAATAATATATTATATAGATAACTAAAATGAAACACAATACTACATTACTACATAAAACAAATTATCCCAATTGTTTGATTAGTTGGTAACTAAAATCCAATTGCTAGGAAAAAATCATTATCTTCATGTAAATCATTTCTATAATCACTATTTACATTTTTGTTTCTTGAATGTTTATCAAGCATTAACCCTCTCATACTTTTTTCACTGATCTCTTCCATGATTTAGAAGGTATGGGTTTATGAAATACCTCTCTACTCAATTAAAATCAGCCCATTAATAAACTATGAAATTAATTTAAAACAATATTTCACTAATGTATTTGTCTTTGAATTAATATTATTGACATTATTAAATATTCTCATTACTGACATTATTGATAGGTTAGGTACCTGTATTTTACCAACTAGCATGTAGCCCGTCGAAAATCGACGGGAGTTCATTATTTAATAAAATAAATAAAATTATTAGACGCAAATATGTTTGGTAGTTCGAAATATTTTTAGGGGTAAAAATCTTTAATTTCTAATAAAACTCAAGAAAATTGTTAGTTTCTTTTGTTATATAATTGAAACAGTGAGGTTAGCGGTCATTCAATTTACTAAAAAAATTGATGTGAAATTCTTTTTTATTCAATTATAAAATTCAACACATTTTTTGTGTATTTCATTTGTGCTAATTTTATGTTTTATTTTTGTCTCAAAATTATAATTTTCTATCTCTTATTGAAAAAAAAAAAGATTATCTTAAAATATTTTTATCTTAACATACCACATTTTGAAAATATTTTTATTTTTTATTTAGAAAATTTTTAGTTTCTTTTGTTATTTCTTTCTCTCTCTTTTACTTTGACAAACTTAATAATTGGCCAAATTGATTATGTAACCAAATTAAATTTTTTAATAAAAAACTATTTATTTGGCCAACCCAATTTGCCGAAGGAATTATTGAAGATTTGTTTAATAATTTCTTAGAGTAAGAATTTATTCTATTTATCTCCTTAAAAAATAATTTTATTCCATTTTATTTACCTCATTGTATATGATGTTAATTGTTTTGTGTATGTCTGATCATCTCGTCATAAATTAAAATTTTGAGATCTCTTTCGCTAATGTACTCATGAGATTGCAACGTATTATTGACCATGTTTAGCTTTTATCATCTCGTCCTACATTAATTATTGTAATAATTATGAAAAAAATTATTTATTTGTTCAAAATTAATTTTTATTTGGTCAAATTAAATAAGAATCTATTTTGATTATAAAATGAAATCTTTTTATATATGTTCTCCAAGAAGTAAAGATCGCTACAAATTTAATGTGAAATCCAAGAATATTAAATATTAAATGCCAAATAATAGAATTCTAATATATAATACTTTATAAATATATAGATAATATAGTTGCAACTTAATAATTGGCCAAATTATATTTTTTTAATAAAAATAAGACTATTTATTTGGACAACTAATTGATTGTTCAAATTAAATTGCTAGTGCAAAATAATTGCAAAAATGAGAAAATATACATTGAATTTTAGTATTTATATAGGTTTTCATCCATTGTTTTTGGAAATATGGAAAATACTAAATATATTAAATATAATAATAAAATATATGAATAAAAAATGTTCAAAATAAGAGAGATCCAGATTAATAAATATTATTCTTTTGTCATATTAGTTTATAGAGATACCAAAGTAATAACTATTAGTACTATATTAATTTCTTTATTTCCGTGAAAATTATGTTTATTATATAGATATCATCATTATTATTTATCGGTTTCTTAATTATATTTCTTAATAATTTATCAAATTAAACAAATTACTATGGACAACTTAATAATTGCTCAAAATTATTTTTTTTAATAAAAACAAAACTATTTATTTGATCAACTAATTAATCGGTCAAATAAAATTGATTATGCAAAATAATCTTGGGATGAAAAAATAGATATGAATTTTGAGTATTTATATGGGCTTTCCAAGAGTAGAGTCTTATTAAAAAGCGATGTGGGATAGAAAATTTTATATTAAATATAATAAATATATAAATAAAAATACTTAAAATGAAAATTTAAGATAAATAAGAATAATAAATGGAGAACGCACTACGTAGGACCTAAAAATAAGAGAAATGTTCGAATCAACATTCATTTTAATAATATATAGATAGATGAGGAACTTCACGTAATAAATTTGAACGCATTAAATGTACAGAATTCAATTTTTGCATCATAAATATTTAGGGCGGTAAAAGCCCAATTTCAGCCCATTTAATAATATTCTGGGCAGCAGATATATATATAGATTTTTTTTGGGCTGTAAGCCCATACTAGACATTCTGATGACGGATATGGTTAAATTAACTACTCCAAACAAAAAAAGACAAATACAATTTTTGAAATGGATAATACAAAGAAACCTGCTTCGACACATGCAAAAATATTCATTTAGTTTCTGCAAGAAATTTGTTCAGTTTTTGGCACGAACGAGAGGTGACTGAGGAATAGGTGAATGAGGTGACATTATGTGAGGCGACGTCGTCATTGTTTGCGACGAAAAGTTCAATTTCAAGTTCCTTTGCCACGTCTTCTTCGCTCCTACTCCGACGACTTCTTCCCCTTTCCCGACAAACATTCTAATCCTCTTAAGAGCGATTTCCAACGTGTCATCATCCATATTTGCAAAGCAAACCCTAAACCAGCCCGGTTCGTCGCAGTGGAACGACGAACCGGGGGATACATTGAGCTTCACCTCATCAATAATAATCCTCCACAAGCCCATCTCACCATCAAATGTGGGCTCTTTCAATAGAGGCCTCAAGTCCATCCAACAAAAAAGCCCAGCATTGCTCTCCAAGCACCCTATGCCTACTTCTTTAAGTCCCTTTGTAAAGGAGTCGTGCCTGCTCGCGAGCCTCTTTGCATTTTCTGATAAGAATCTGTCGGTAAATTCTTCATCCAACAACATTGCGGCCAACAAATATTGCGTTTGCGATGAAACTAGGCCGAAGCTCGACATCTTCCGACCACAGTTGACCACATTGTCATTGTACGAGTACATGATCCCGACCCTAAAGCCGGGGAGCCCCATGTCCTTAGACAAACTATACACGATGTGTATTAGATCAAGATTACATTCCATCTCCTCAACAACTTCAGAAATACTAACGAATTTCGGAGAATTGAAAACCGTGGCGGCATAGATTTCGTCGCATACAAGGTGGATTTGCTTGTGGTTGATGAAGTTGACTAGGGTTCTTAATGTGGCCTTGTCCATGGTTGTACCTAATGGATTGGAAGGGTTTGATAGAATTACCCCTTTGACCTTGATGTTGGCTTTTTGGGCATTTTGGTATGCTTCTTCAAGGGCTTCTTTGGTAATTTGAAAATTGTTGGAGCTTTGACACGTCACCGGTAGTAGTTGCGCACCAGTTCTCCATCTCAAATCTCTATTGAATCTGTTAAAATCAAAATATCAAAATATAAGCTATTAATTAATTTGACATACATAAAAATAATTAGATTAAAGTAACAAAAATGTCATGCTTTGGAATTAGTGATGTCACGCCAATATTTTTTTTTCTTTTTTTTTGAAACAAAAGAGGATTTTTATTAATTACACAAGCATGGAATATGGAGAAGACCCTCCACAAAGGATGGAGGTTCATTCCAAACATGAAGTGTATCAACATCAATAGTAGCTCACGCTATCCTGTGAGCAATACCGTTTAAATCACGGCTAATATATAAATTAAATATTGATAAGTTGACATATGTAGTAGTATACGTGGTCCACGCTTGACTAGGTTGAGCTATTAATTGACCTTTTGTAAATTAAGTCAATTCCTCAATCTTTTTTAATTCTACTGTACTTTATTTTTTGTTGAAAAATTACACATGTAATTAATTTTTATTCTTTATTACTATTATTTTATCAAATCACAGCTGTGGGTTGGTGTTGAAAATTTAGTTGACTTATACTTGGTAGATTTAGAACTCTGTCTAGAATTTATAACACCTCAAAATAGTGGGGCACCACAAGCTGAAAATGTAGTAGTACAGCTTCTACCTTAAGGGCTAAGAATAAAGCTTTTGAAAATTGACACTTTTGTATACGTACGTATATACATTAATTCATACGTACATACATGCCTTGTCAACTCAAAATATTCTTGAAAGAGAATTTCATTTAATTAAAACGCAATAAATTCACGTGTCTCACCAATTTGAGTACCATAGTAGTTCAACCTAATTAAATGACACCCGTTGGATCAAGTTGGATTGAAAAGTGTAGGGCGTGGATCATATATACGTACTATGATGCAATAAAAAGAACGTGTCTTTTGTTATATATAGAATGTTTGTTGCTTGTTACATTATGTGTGTTATTGCGGCACGTAATTAAGGCAATGCATTTTTTGGTGATGATATTTTATAAATATATTATTCTCGATTTAGAATGTTTATAATTAATGTTTCATCTGTATTTCTCTCGAATTGCAATTCTGGCATGAACAATTACCAATTGTACGACGCTAAAACATAACGAGTACTATATTAGTTTCAAACCGTGTAAGGTAGAAAGGTACGTACTCATGTGCGTGCATGCTCTCAATTCAAACTCTCTCTCTCTCTCTAAAAAAATATTAAGCGAGAATGAAATAGATAGAACTTACGCAGGATAATAAGGAGAGGGCACCAAAAATGCATCGCCAGGATCAGCCAAACAGAACATAATAATCTCACTTGCTCCAGTTGCTCCACCTCCCATTACTATACGCTCAGGATCAAATCTCACTCTTCCACCTCTACCTTTTTCCATAAATCTTGCCACTCCCTGCAAAAAAAATATAAAAATTTATATAATTTAAATACGCCATATAAATATATAAACTAATGAAATTTATAATGACGACGTTTAGATACCTTTCTGAATCGAGGCAAGCCATGATAGTCTTGATACAATGCAATATTCTTGAATGCATGGACTCCTTCACTGCTACAGATTGATGCTTCCGGATTTTTCTTGATCCATTCTTCGATCAACTCGCTCGGAAGCTGCATATACATATACATGCAACTATTCAGTAATCCTTCTAATTAAATACGCAGAGAGAGAGAGAGAGAGAGAGCGAGAGAAGTGTGACCTGATTTTCAGCAAGGCCCATTTGAATAACTCCATTAGGGTTCTCGGTGGGGTGAAAAGGATCTTTGTCATAAGCTTTCCATCCATCAAAATATGGAGAATTCTCGCCATGTTGATCGTTGGTGGCTATCTTTGACAGAAGTTGGGAGCTTCCCTTCTTGGTAACTTCCATTTTAATTTCAGTACTCTACGACTGAGACTAATTACGACGAAGATGGAGAAGATGTTCTTGTTTACTGTGTGTGTAAATGTGTTTTTAATTTTTCTGGGAGACGAATGTATTGAAGATGATGAGAGTACTGAGATATGAATGAAGTTGAAGTTGGAATAATGAGGTATATATAGGTAAGAGGGTGACGTGGAAAACAAAAGAAAACATTAAAGGAAAAGTCGGTTTCAACATTCAAACCTTTGGAAAAAATTCGACAGGTACACACACCAAATTTTGATTTTCTTCATGTGCAGTCTGGATCTTTCTTAAATGCTTGCCTTTTTGAATAATTATTAATTTAAGAAAGGAATTTAAATTTGCATATCTTTTTAATTTCCCTTCTATTTATTCTTCTATGTTAAGAATCTATATATAGCTTTTTTGAGAAATACATAAATACGGTCTAAATTATAATTATTTTCTATTTTAGATTGATATATTGAAATTAATTTTTATAAGTAAGTAACGGAAATGATTTTAATATAACACGCACACTAATCATCAACTCATCGGATCTAAAATTGTATCAATCAACTAATAAAACATACACGTACGCGCACACTGCACAATCAACTTATCAAAGTAGGACAAAGTCAAATTAATAATTTTTTTAGTAAAACCTTCACACACACACACTACTTAATGGAATCTTAACTAGCATTCTTATGTTGGAGATAATAGTTGAAGGATCTTCAACATCGTCGATGATATATATACATGATACATGTAGGGGTGTAGCCGATCCAATCGAATATTGTATGAAGTTAAATTTACGAGCTTAAATGAAACTAAAATAATCATTTCTCCTCAAACATAAATTATACTTCCTCCGTCCCATTTCAATGCATCTGATTGTCTTATTAATTTGTCCTATTTCGATGGTCATGTATCTAAAATAAAAACTTAGAGCATTTCCAGCAGAATTCTTAAAAATTTGCTTCCAAAAATACTTTTAAAGTTTCCCCTATACTATTTCTAACTCTTATTTTACAAATGCAAACATCAGTTCTCCTACTTCCTATTAATTATTTTGGAAAAATTGTGGGTTCAACTCAATTTGTGAGATAAAAGAAGGTTTAGAGAGGTGTAAATTTGAGGAGAAATATATGGAGGTGTAAATATTTTTGTGGGCCTACCCAATTTGAGAGATCTATTGGATGAACTTTATAGCACACTTTTTTGTTATTTTAACCTAAACTAGTTTTACACCCGCGCGTTGCGCGGATCAGTGCCAAACTGGGTTATCAAGTATTTTATAATTGTAATAAATATCCAATATATAAATAATAAATTTCATATTTTTTATATATTTTGAATAAATTAATATTAAGACGCTGCATATATTTTTTTTTTAAGTTAAATATTACACATATATAACTCGAACTGATCTCAGAGAAGAAGCGTCTTACCATTAAGTTGCTCTTTGTTGTCAAAAGCAGCATATTTCTAAGCAACTCTGTAAAATCTTCCACTTAATTACATATACTCCAAGAAAAAAATATATGATATATTCCCTCCGTCTGCGAAAAGTGTAACAGCGTTTCACAATTGTTGTGAGATTTAAAATAATGGAAAGTGCTTACATTTATCGCGGACGGAGAAGATAATATTTCCTTTGTATGCATCACACAATGCGGTCAAATATCTAATACCGTTGATACAAAAAGCGAAAATTCCAAGCAAAAGTAATAATATGAGCTTCAAAGTACTATTTCTTCAAAAAATTCTCCACTTCGCAAGTACCAACAATAGTGAGAATCATCAATTTGGTGAAGCTCAGATATTGTAACTAATATAAGTGTATAAATAGAAGATGTATAGTATGGGATTCCAAAAAAAACTACAAAACAACACAAATATAGGAACAAAAGAACTAAAAAATATAAATTACAATACAGCTTACAGATAAAAATAAAGAAATTGCACAAACAGAAGAAGAAGAAGAAGAAGAAGAAGAAGAAGAAGAAGAAGAAGAAGAAGAAGAAGAAGAAGAAGAATCAAAAATAGCAAAATACATGATACACAAAGTAAGGATTTGCAATGAAAGTGTTTATACACAAAAGCATTGCGCTATAATTTCAATATCTGTAAAATTGTTAAGAAATCTGTAATCAATAAGCAATAGCCATTAATTAAACAATACTACATATCATTTGATAACAAAGGGATATGAAATGGAAATAGATTTTTTACTCAGTGTCTTCAAGAGTTAGCTCGATCAGTTTCTTTTGTTTTCCATTAGATGTTCGCTCTTGTACTTTCTTCTGAATGCACTAATACTCCAATGATGTCTGTTTAAAGATATCATTTTTAGTAACACTCACAGAAATAAAATGAAAGTACATAAATGATTAAAAGTTTATAGCATACCAAATACCGAACCATTATATAAGTTCTCCTTTAACTGAACCTCCTCAAATGATTTTTTCTAGAAAACCCTAGTATTGTTAATTTGAAATATATAAATTAAGAAATTAATTTATATTGAATGTATATCTAAATTCGTTTCTATATTAAGGATTAATGAATAATAAAATAAATCAATATTAATATAGATTTGGTGTATCAATTTCAATAATATGTATTTTTTTTTATTGAATAATCAATATCAATATCAATATATAAAGAGTAAGAGATTTGAAAAAGATTTTGCTTGAGTCAATATCAATATAATTATGTATATCTTATCTCAGTTCTTGTATTATTAAAAGATTCATTAATAAACAAATCACTACTATGGCGGAAGATAGGGGATTTGAAAAATGGATTATTAAAATCAGATATGCAGAATACGAAACAATGGAAAATATTGTAAATTGAATGATAAAAAAGATTAAAATCATAAAACCAATTTAAATAAAATATTTGAACAAAAATTAATCAAACAAAATAATTAAGTGATTCCATGCGTGAATTTAGTTAGGATAAAAATCAAAACTAATACGTATCAATATCAGAAATTTTCAGCATTTCAAGAAATATTATCTAGAATAATATAATATTATAAATAAAAATAAATCATATATCAGAAAATCAAAACTAATACATATCATTATCAATATGCATTTTTTTACTCATGCATTTTAGGCGGGATAACAGTAGTTTGAGCGGGAATTTGCCATGCAGAAGATTCTGCTTTAATATAGTATAGATTTAGAATTAAACTTGGTTTTGAGTGAACTGCTGGGAGTACTCTAATAACCTCAACATATAATAAACACCATCAACTTTATTCATAAATTACACATTATGCCACAAAAAAACTACTTTATCATTTGTTTCCTACATGGTTTGACAACAGTACCCTCCAAAAATTACTTTCCCTTCCATACTTTATTATAAACAACTCATTTTCTTAATATTCGGGCCCGAATATATAAAACTATTGAAATGAGATGGGTGGAGTATCATTCTACAAACTACTTCTCCATCTCAGAAGAATATGCATTGCTTTTCTTTTTCATCCGTCCCAAAATAACATGTTTTTTCCATTTGTAGTAATAAATTCCTTACTTATTACTCTTCTATTGCGGACCTTTTCTCTACTTACACTACACCTTATAAGATTTCTTAAGACCTATGACGTTCCAACCAATGAATGTTCTTATGGGATAGAGGGAGTATTTTATATGTACGAATGCATGCATAAACGCAAAATGTGTCGTAAAAGTCAAATGGTGACCAATTTGGCTCGAGCATTTTCAACTTAAAGTACAATGATTTCGTAAGATATTGAATTATAGTCTCCATGCGTGCATACGTATTATATACACATACATTTATACATAAATATATGTTTATCTGCTAAAGTTTGAAGATTTTGGTTATTTTATTTTTATATACATATAAAGTAAGTCGAACTATATTTTGATAATGTTTCGAAGCAAAAGATTCTTTTGTTGAAAAATAACACCCAATCAAACTCATAATTGTGTGATGATATTTCATGATCGAATTCGAATACTCTCTTTGTAACTTGAAAATGATACTTTACTAATTTTTTTTCCTTCTAATAATAGCATTAAAGAACTAGGTATCTATTCAATTATTTTCAAACATTACCCGATTTAGAACTCGTTTCAAAAATAGGCATCATATCAATTTCAAGGATGGGAGTAAACTGTAATTAATTGGTTAATGTACGATTCTCTTGCTTTCTCAAGTCCAAATAATTATATAAACAAAAACATCAATAATAATAATAATAAATAATAAATAATAATAATAATAATAACAACAACAACAACAGTTTGATTCATTTAGCTATTTATATTTCTTGATCTCGAAGGTTCGTGGTCGAACACTGGCTTGAAATATTTCCATCATCATCATCATCAGAATACTTTTTTTTTGTCATCATCACATTATTATTATTATTATTATTATTATTATTATTATTATTATTATTATTATTATTATTATTATTATTATTATCCCTTAAGAAGCGAGAAACAATTTAATACAAAAATTTAAATGTGAAGGATTTGGTCCAAAGTTTTTGGGACGCGTTATGCAATAATGGAGAGTAAGAGAGTGTTCAAATTATTTCCCAAAATGATTTATAAATGTGGGGAAATGAAGTAAATGCATCTTAGGTCGGAAACACAATTTGCCCATTTTAGCATCAAATTTGACGACTCTTGACATGTGCTAAGACTAAGTAAATGCATCTTAGGTCAGAAAACTTGAGAATTTAATTATAACATAATATTTCGCTCTAAATATTTAGATTTTATAGCATTCATAAATCATAACCATATAAGAGTTTACATGTTCTTGAAATATAGTCACCGTATAAAAGTTAGTATGAATTTTCTATTATACTCCCTCGGACCCTCCGTCTCATTGATAATGTCCCCTACTTTTTAGACATGATTATTAAGGAAAAATGATAAAAAGATATAAAATGATAGGTCCCACCACTTTTAAAGAGTAAATCGTTTTCATTTTTGAAAGGGTGACATTATCAGTGAGACCAGAAATTAACATTTATACACATGTACACATCATCGCTATTAGTACATGTCATGTGTATGTAAATTATAATGTCATCTAATATAGAATTGACATGTTCTTGAAAACAGTATGAAAGTCAGTATGATTTTTCTATTATGAAAGTTACGCACATGTATATATTTGAAATACAAATCATATGTTTGAAATTATTATAATGTCAGCTAATATACATGTATGTGGATGAATAATACGAAATGTGACGTATAAGAGAGGGGCACGTGTCGTGGATACAAAAGAGGGGTTGGAATAAGGGCCCTTTTTGGGAAGGTATTTTCAGTTTTGGTGGAGGATGATGTATACTGAAAATCATATGGGACGGTGTAGGATACTCGGTACTTTTTATTTAGGAAGGGTTTTAACAAACATTCTCTAGCTCTCTAATTATTGCCATTTTCTTTTTAAAATTTTCTAAATTGAAATGGTAAATGGAAAAAATTGAAGTAGTTGAATAAAATTACGAGTAAAATAACAAAATGGCAAAATAATAATAATAATAAACTAAATTTACATGATATACAGATTCGTCCCATTTATATAGGTTAGTTTTTATTTTCGAATGTCTCTAATATATAGGGTTGTATCTATAAAAAGTAAAGTATTTTTTAAACTCATTTACTATATATTCCTATTTAATTCTTTAATTAATTCATAAAAAATGTATAATCAAAAAATAAATAAGAGCATATTAAAAAATTTACTATATAATTTACTTTTTGATAATTTTTTGTTAATTTTTGTAAAAATTTCAATCCATTTATATAAATGGAACGGAGGGAGATGGCAGCATGTGTTGAAATGCAATGAAATACATGTCACCGGCCTAGGATTTTTATCAGTTTATTATTTATGATGTTAGAGTGTTAGTTTAGTGACGCGCCTTCTCGAATCTCGTTATCTTTTTCATTTATTATATTTATTTTTTTGTTTTAATTTCGTATCGTCCTAGAATTTTGGAGCCAATCAATCATGTGTGGATTTTCTCAATCATTCTCCACACCGTCCAATCATAGTCGAATTTATATTACTTACTATAAGTAAATACTAAAAAGTGTCTTAACCCGTCAATTTTTTTATCTCCGAATAAATGTCATATTTCAAATTTATGTGCAATAGTTATATTAAATTATCATATTTATTTTTTGACTCATGACAAAATATTTTTTTTTAGTTTCACATGCAATAATTAAGGATAAAAAAAATTAGTCATTTTGCCCATTATCTTAATATACGAATTTTTACGGATGGAAACACTTATTAGGGGATGGAGGGAGTAATTATGAATCAATTTTTTGCCTATTTTAATAATAATCGAAATATACTTATAATAAAAAATACCTTTGAGCTTTCATCTTTAGAAAGAGTGTATAGAGCTTACTTAAAGAAATATTATAAATTACTTTCTTTATTAATACATGACAAAACTAAAAAAGTTAAAAAAATTGCATTGATAGTAGGGGTAAAATGAGAAGTTTCACACTATTTTATGTTAGAGTTTTGAAATGGAACACTCTTTAGGGAACAAGATAAATTTCAAAATATGACACTTATTTAAAAACGGAAGAAGTATGTCATAACATAATAAAAGTATTGGTAAAATTTGCAGTTGAAAAATACGATATTATTTTAAATAAAGTATTTATGAATAGTCTACTCTTTTTTTCTTTTTTTATGAGTAGTCTACTCTTTTTCTTCTTTTTATAACGAGGGCAACTTGCAGTTACTATTTGAGGTGCACGTTGAGTAAACCCTGCTCGTGTATTGTAGCCTGCAAATGATCACACAGTATTCTAGTCTTATTTTATATAGAGAGCGAGATAAGCTAGGGTCTTTTTTATATTTTAAATAATATTGTATGTCTTGCTTAAACAAAGCAACATATTACTTCACGTGTTACATTTAAATTATGTTTTTCGTGGTTTAGAATATTAGTGTATACTAGATTTACCCGCGCGCGTTGCGCTGCGCTGTGTGATAATGAGTGTTTTAATTCGTAGTATCAAAAAAATTAATACATATTTCAATATATATTTATATTCTAAATGATTCTCCAAAATTATATAATTACGTTCATTAGTATTATTACTACAATTATTTTTTACTTGATTATTAATACAATTATATTATATATATATAATACTTATGTTGAATATTAAGATTTAAGATTTCAAGTTAAGAAACTCATCCATACAAATTTTAAAAATAAAGTATCACCAAATAATATATTTTACCAAAAAATTGTAATATAGTAATAAACAATTTTCTTTGAGAGAATTACAAAGTTATATATATAATGTCAAAATAATAAGCAACTTTACAGCAAAATGAATGATCAATTTTTTTAGCGGATGAATGGTCATTTTGAGTAAGTAAACATTGAGACTATTGGGCTAGGCGGGAAGTGTGCATGGGGCATGCAGAATGGGAGGGAAAAGTACATGAATGGGCGGGGAAAAAACATTGCAATTATTCTGCTTTAATATAGTAATAGATTAGATTAAATAAGTATATAGTGATCGCCATAAACGCGCGTGTTTATTATGGGAAAATTAGTGATTATTGAAAAGCGTGACCAAAGAGAACATTGTTAGTTTGTTACAGTAATATGAAAACAAGATTATTTGGGATATTTTAAAATTAGTAATTTAATATTATCTACTATATAGAAAAACATTAATTATACACACGATTATATAATTTTAGGATATTTTAAAATCCTGGAATTAATTTACAATATTAAACTGGAATTATGGTTGAATTTAGATTGCATTATTTGTTTTGTTTTTTTTAAGGATCCCGCAATCGGTACATGCGTATAATTGTTCTTGTTTAATTGACCTGAAAGATGATTGTAATGGGCAATTTTGAATATATAGGAAAATGATCACATAAGAATTCATCTTTATACGAGTTCGTAAGAGCCATGTATTTTTATCACATCGGTTAATGTACAAATTGCATTATTTGCATTTTTAAATGCACAAACATATGTTAATGAAAAAATTGAACAATTGATCCTTTTAATGTGTTGTCGATATTTAATTGGTGCATAAATTATTGCAGGTTGTGCATTAAAAATGTGTTAAATATTTGTGCATTAAGCTACTGCAATTTGTCATTTGTCATGTTTGTGCATTAAAGTACTATGTTTTGTGCATTTTTGAAGTGATAATAATGCATGATTTTTAAGGATTGAGTTCCTACCAGATCCACACCATATATATATATATATATATATATATAATTGAATATGAATTCATTTTATATGAGTCCGTAGGAACTATGCATTTTTATCACATTATTTTAATGCACAAACAAATATTAATGAAAAAATTGAACCGTTGATCTTTTTTTATGTACGGTCGATATTCAATTGATGCATTAAATTATTGCAGGTTGTGCATTAAAAGTATATTAAATATTTGTGCATTAAGTTATTGCAATTTGTCCCTTGACATGCTTGTGCATCAAAATACTGCATTTTGTGCATTTTCGAACTGATAAAAATATGTGGTTCCTATGAACTCATATATGGATGATTTCTAATAGATCCACACCCATATATATATATATATATATATATATATGGAAGAGATCATATGTCTAAAACTATTTTTCCGTAAGAAATAAGAAGCAATCTGGACCATTGATCATTTGATCTTTGTAAATTTACGTCTGTCATTGACTGGTGTATTATAATTGAACATGAAATACATTATCATAACAATGCATTGTAATAAATAAAAAATGCATTATTTTTATTTTTTACGGGAAAAGTATTTTGTATATATGTTAACCAATATATATATATATATGGCCGTGTTTGTAACATTATTTATCTAACTGACAATATTTCTTATGTCAAGTTCATCGCCTAGAGCAGTAGAGCTTTTTTTTTTTAAGTAGAGCTTGTGTAGTGTGGTTTTAGAACTTTAGGATTTGTATAGGGAACTTGTTCAGATTTATTCTCATCATAAAAAAATGAAAAAGGATAAAACCACTCATTTGCACAATATAAATGCAAAACGTCACACATGATGCAAGTAATCTTATTCTGAAATTATGTTATACTCTAAATTATGTGGAATGCCTAACTTTTTGAACGAAAAGATGCAATTTTTCAAAGACTAGCACGAGAAATTAGATGAAAAGATTACTGTATTTTGTTTGTGGTCAATTCAACACAAGGATACACACAATCATCAAATTATAAGAAATTAATTGCTTAATGTCTTTATTAATTATATTGATTGGAAATCGTTCGCACTAATTAGTTTGCCAAATTCGTTTTGATTCCAAGTCTTTCTTTGCTTTAAACATTTGTTAAGTGTTTCTTTTTTTTGGTATATGTGAGTAAGTACAACTACTTCCTTTGTCCCACTCATTTTGTCATATTACTGTTCGACACAGGTTATTAAGGAGAATGGTAAAAAGAAAGGAAATAGATAGGTCCCACCACTTTTAAAGAGTTAGTTCCTTTTTAGAAAATAAAACAATTTAAATGGGACAGTCCAAAAAAGAAAGGAAGACAATTCCGTGGGAAGTAGGGAGTATAATCTTGAATTAATTTGATTGAAGTCCTGGAAACAAAACGTGAAAGTTCCGGTTCATTCTGACAATGACAAGTCTTTAAAGAATATTATAGTCGGTGATGGATTTTTTTTATTAGTTAATATATACATGTAAATGAATTTTTCAGTTTATTTGTTCGTGCAAAATAAAATATAAAAAGCTAAAATATATTCCCTCCATCCCGATCGAAGTGGTACATTTTTTTTCGACACGATTATTTAGGAGAAGAGTTATTAAAGAATAAAGAGATCGAAAGTGGTGGAGCCTACATATTTTTATGAGAGAAAAAATTCTCTTTTTTGGACTGTACCACTTCGAATGGGACGGCCCAATAAAGAATATGTGTCACTTCGAATATAACGAAGGGAGTAAAATACAACAAGCCGCATCGTATCCCAATAATATTTTTGAAAATTCAATCTTTTTTTTAATTATATGAGGTATATATATAATTAACATTGAAAGGTGAGGAATTTATTCGCAAAATTAGAAAGTGAGGGAAAAATTCAGAATTTGACCAAAAGTCGGAATTTTTCCAGCAATTAACCCTTTATTAAAAAAACAATAAAGTTTTACTTGAGCCTCAAGCTTTAATTTATCTACATACTTTATTTTTTGGGACTAAAGATTTTACTGTAGTTTCTTTTTGCCCACATTCGTTGACATTATTAGTGTCTCTCAGTTTAATTAATCAAGTCAAAGTACGTATTTCACGAAAAAGAATCTATTAGGATTTAGTATCACAAAAGTGCACGAAGAGAAGATATTTGAGTCTTAGTGGCTAACATCTTAAACTTATTTTTCGATTTCCACCACACCAAAAAAAAAAAAGAAAAGAAAGAAAAGAAAAGAAAAATTCTGTTATCCTCGATTTTTATGTATTTTTTTCGAATATTTATCAGAAAAAAAAAACATTTATCATAATGTATTAATCTTTTCACTCCTCTGACTTGTTTGGGTGCGACAAGCTACAACTACTATTCAAGAGCATACTATAAATATTTATTTTTATGGCAATATTCCAAAAACCGGATCGAAGAAGCTAATTGTACTACAGAAAATTTTATAAAAATCATAAATTTTGTCAGTTTGATATTCATTGCACAAAATTTTAAAATCTAGTAATTATGTCATTAATTAATTTTCTATTAGAACATCAATCGAATTTCTGTTGATACGATTTAATGATGTACATCCAGAAAAACAATATCGTTTCATTAAATTTGTCGTTGAAGGGATTTTTCAATTTTGACCTTGGCACCTCAAGAAATTACCAAGAAATTCCAATAGAAAGACCATGAGAATAATACTCTACAAAACTAAAATTTAATCCATGACCATTCTTTTCATATTTAAACTATCTAACTAATTGACTTTGGCATGGAGTCTGCGATTTAGTCTAAAGTGTTGAAATATTTTTCAACTAGTTTAATCTAACAATTTCTTATTTTGCTTTTTCTTATTTGATTTATCCATCTTTGCAGACTATTCAGACTGCAGGTCCTCTCAATTGCACATGCCTTAGACAGGTTAGGTAGAAAATTAGATTTACTTCCAAAAATATTTCACTTATACAAAGATGGGCCACTTATTTGAATTATTTTATACATGTAATCCCCTTATATAATATATATATATATACTCCCTCCGTTCTTTTATAAGTGTCCCCCACCGTCAAATTACACATACCAATAAAATAAAGAAATTTACCTATGTAACCTTATTAATTACCATCATTAATGTATACATACAACTAATTAACAAATTACTAGAAGCATTAAATAACCACTTATTTGAATTATTTTATACATGTAATCCCCTTTATATAATATATATATATATATATATATATTGAAAAATTACAAATGTTATATATTCAATGAAAATGCTTTGGATATAATATGTATTGAGAACTATGATGAGAACGCTCACATATATCCACTAGAGCAAGATTTAATGTACCTATTGGTAAGTAGCTATGTGAAAATTCTTATTCTTAATTGCTTGGTTTTTAGTTTAGTGAAATATAAGCGGGCCACCTAGCTGTATGTTTTATTGTGGTATATAAGTTTTTCTTTTTTTCTTTTTTCTTTTAGTTAATATTCGTTTGCTAGTGGTGATCGTCGTTACTAGGATCTTTTTTTTCTAGTATCAGGTTAATATTTGCTCATTAAATAGGGTTGATGATCTGCATTTTGTGATTGTAGTTAATACTTAAACTAGTATCACACTCGTGCGATGCACGGGGTAAGTTGAATGTTATTATTTATGTAAAATTATATAATTAGTATGAGCAATAAAGTATAAGAAACAAAAGTATCAATCAATATAAATTAAATTTTCTTTCAAAATCTATAGGTTTATAAATTTTGAAAAACTTCGTTATAAGCAACGTTTGTTGTACTTACATTATTATTAATGTTTTATTACATATGAAGATCTTCAAACCACTACATCTTCATACTCTCGAGACCACAAAATATAGTTGTCCACTATATTCTCGAGACAACAATGTATAGTTATCCATCAGAGTATTAATTTCTTAAGAAAGAGCCTCTGTATGAGATTGAGATTTTTTCTCGACTTTTGTTCATTTTCATGACATATAAAATAACTAAAGGGTATTATCTTCGTTTGACATGGATCTAATGTAGTACACCTCTCTCACATAATAATATTTTATTAATATCACACTCCACTCACGTGATAATATTATATTAATATAATTTATATTAATAAAATATTGTTATGTGAGAGGTTAGTGTACTACATGCACACCCTTAATAGAATTTATCTTGATGGAGTTAGTGACATTCTCAAAACCAACATCTTATGTTTGGAGTTATTTTTGTTAATATCTTGGTCTCTAGAACGTGATTTTGAACCAAACGCATGTCATTGCCCACAATTTGAGATTATGATCAATCTTCCTTACCAACATAATTGGTGTGCTTTCCTTTCAGATTCAGCTCGTGCTTTGGTATTCCCGAACACTTCAAACCATTCAGAAATTCATGCGTGTAGACATTGTTTTAGTACATCAACATCACTCGATCATCTTTAATTTCATAATTTGGAGTTGAAAATAGAAAATAATACTAAAATTCTTCATAGATTACACATTATACGCCTCTGTGTAATATCTAACATACCATCATTGAAATGCAAAAAGTAATTAATTGAATTCTCATATTTTATTTTATTTTTTCTAAAAATAAGGCAGTTAAAGTTGTTTGTCTCATCACTATCATCCATCTCTACAATATAACTTCTCATAGCAGGAATATATACAACCACACTATCGATGCACATACCAAATCATAAGGGATATGGAATGTAGTTACGTATATTTTGTTCGGATCATATGTCCCAATATTTATATGTCTCATCCATACGTGTCTGTTATTAGATGCATCAATGTAATATTAATATTTATTATAAAGATAAAAATAATTACTCCTTCCGTCCCATCCATAACATCCCGTTTCTTTTGGGCACGAAGGTTAAGGAGAATGGGTTTAGTCCATAAAACTTATCTACTCCACTTTATTAAGGTGTACTTTATTGTTAATTAATAACCCATTACACTTATTCATTTTCCTTTTTCATATGGTGGACCCAAACTAATAGATGATTTAGGCCCTAATTATTTCCTTATTTAGAAACGGGACATTATCACATGGTTGGGACACCAAAAAAATAAAATAGAGGATTCCAGGTGATGTAAATTATAGTTGATAGTTACCGATGCGGGTTGGTTGAAATAACGCTTTTTAGAAATATTACTGATAATAAATTTATTTTCAATTTAACATTTACTTGTTCGTTCAAATTTTGAGAGATCACTTAGACCTACTATATTAATTAAATAATGGAGAGGTTACCATGCAAAAGATTGCCATTGTGAATGCTTTACCTAAAAGTTTGAAATCACACCTTATTATTAAATTTTATATATCTCTATTAATGTGTATAACAGTGGGAAGATAATTATTGGATTGTTTTAGTTACAACTCTTTCGACATGTATTAGTTTATTATACATAATAAATATGTAAATTCAATAAAGCCAATTTATTTTAATGTATTTTCATAATTAATGGAAATTATTGCCAACACATGTTTCATGATGATAATTGGATTTTGGTCAATATTAATGTATTGACAACTAATCAATTCATTGAAATTGATTCTTTTTAAGAAAGTTAATTTTCAGAAACGTAAAGATATAGATGTGATGAAAAGCTTGATTTTTCTAACTCCAGATCATTAGTTATTATTATAGATATAGATGTGTTTTAATAGTATGGAGTAATTACTGGGCTAAGAATTTATTCACTTAGTAACTCCATTGCATATAATTTCATACACTTTTTCGGATATAAATATTAGACTAAATAATATTTATTTTTAAGAAAATAAAGTTATTTAGATAATTAACTTAATTACATATCTTTTCACATGTCTTAAATTAATTATAAAAAAATTGGGTAAGAAGATTTTGCGCCTTAATTATACCTCTCCACATATGTCTAATATAATAAATTGCATTTATTTATAAATAAAACAAAACCATAAATATTGCACTAATTAAAATATTTTAAATCATTCAATTTTGTGAGGTACAAACATTCTACATTTCTTCACAGACGGAAAAGATGGGCACAAACACTGTCATTTGAATTTCACATGCATTGTATATAGAATAATCTGATGCCGTCTGCCGATGCCAAAAAAATGTGTGATAGTAAGATAGATCAATATTACATTGTGAACTGCTAAAGATAAATTGTTCATAATATTTAATAAAAATATAAGAAGCTATAAACACCAAATTCATCTGAACCTAATTTTTACACAATCATATATACAAAATAATTTTATTGGAAGCTCAAACAATTATCAAAATAAATATTTACCCAAGAACGAAATGATAGTATTATGATTCTTGTCGAATAAGTGAAAAGTCTCCCATTTACATTAACAAATTAATATTCTACACATTAAATTACAAAATACTAAAATATCTAAAATAAAATAGGAAGAACGATAACTATATTTATTTATAATGTGTACATCTATAACACGTGAAACAATATATATACAATCACAATCATCCGATGTACAATTCACCAACTTTAACAATGACGGAGAATCGAACACATAGGTAAAATATACCATAAAAACGTATTTAAACACCTTTGAATACTAAATTGACCTACATTTATTTGGACTGTCATATACATTCATGCATCAATGTTGATCGAGATCGAGTGTCAAACACACACGCTTGTTAACCACCACTTGAATTTAGGGTGAAGGGATAAAGTGATATGAAAAAAATAATTCACATCCAAACACTATATATAGGCACAAAATACTATTAAATAGAAATATATTAAATTTGATTTTTAGCTTTCAATTATATTAAATAGTTGTCGGAATTTATGCTTTTGTAACGTCTGTATTAATCATCTAATTGAAAAATATTAATGAATAATTGTGATATACCATTTTTATTTATAATTTCCAGAATTGAAAAGTGAAAAATTAAAAAAAAAATTGAAAATAAAAGTTTCTAAAAATAGCAGCCCGAGCTTGCTATTATAGTTTATAAAGATTTTTTTGAGTGATTATATTTATAGTAATTAATACTATATAATTAGATAAAAAAAAAATTAATACTACAGTATATTCTCTAAACTCAATTAAGTAAAAGGTACTGCAACTAAAAAAAATAAAAATCCAAACACTATATATAGGCAATACTATTAAATGGAAATATATTAAATTTGATTTTTAGCTTTCAATTATATTAAATAATTGTCAGAATTTATGCTTTTGTAACGTCTGTATTAATCATCTAATTGAAAAATATTAATGAATAATTGTGATATACCATTTTTATTTAAAATTTCCAGAATTGAAAAGTGAAAAATTAAAAAAAAAACTGAAAATAAAAGTTTCTAAAAATAGTAGCTCGGGCTTGTTATTATAGTTTATAAAGATGTTGTAATTAGTAATGAATAGAGTCGATTACCATTATTTGAATTTATTACTATTTTATATAACTTTTTAATTTAAAATCACGGTAGAAAATTAATAATGATCACATTATTAGTGAACACATTAAAATCAATTAGTCATACCCACGACTAGTGGTGGCCGCGGTTCGGTTCGGTTCCGGAACCGGAACCGAACCGGCGGTTCTCGGTTCCGCCCCAAGGAACCGCCTAACACTTCGGTTTCGGTTTCAAACCGGAACCGCAAGTTTCGGTTCGGTTCCGCGGTTCCGGCAGTTCCAAACCGGAACCGCATATTTTGGGGTTAAAAAATTATTATTATTTTTTCATTTTTTTGCTATGTTTTCTTGTTTAATTATAATTTTATGCATTCTAATGTAACATTTAAGTGAAATAAATATGAATTGTAACATAAATATATATAAAAACATAAAAATTTAAAAAAAATATAGGGGGAACCGGCGGTTTCAGAACCGAAACCGAACCGAAATCGGCGGTTCTCGATTCCGCAACTTTGGAACCGGAACCGAACCGTCGTCGATGCGGTTGTCGGTTCCGAACCGGAACCGGCGGTTTGGTTCCGGTTCCGGTTCCGGAACCGCCGATTTCGGTTCGGTTCCGGCGGTTCCGGTTTTTGTGGCCACCTCTACCCACGACAAGTAGAGGTGTTTATCGGAATCGGAACCGAAACCGGACGAACCGAACCGGAACCGGTGCTTCCGACGGTTCGGTTCCGGTTTCAAATTTTCGAAACCACAACCGAACCGGAACTAAACTTTGAACCATTTTTTTTTTTACACTACTATTTTTAAATGTGATTTTTTTGTGTATAGAAATGGAATATTAGGTGACAATAACAACAAAATATAGTATCAAATAATAATTCTCAATATAGTCAAGTATCAATTATCAAATCTCAACATTGGATTTTCGCCAAAGAGGTTTTAACGAGGCTCGACCCTTGAGTGATCAAATCATGTTATCTTCAAGGGTTTGAGGTTGTTTACGAAGTCATCAATAATATCTACTTCGTTTTAGTTTTTCATTGCAAATAACTCTTGCCTACAACTTACCGAATATACACAAAAATATTTGAAAAATAAAAAATAAAAATTCCAGTTAGGAACCGGAACCGTCCGGTTTCAAAACCGAACCGGAACCTAAGTGACCAACGGTTCGGTTCCGGTTCCACCCACTTGGAACCGGGAACCGGCGGTTCGGTTCCGGCCGAACCATTGGCCACCTCTAAAGACAGGTAAGTTTCCCCATATTTATAATAAATGATTACTATATTTTTAAATAATCAACACGTCATATTCATTGTTCACCCACACACATTACACGCACATATATTGTGATGTAGATTGAGCTACGTGTACACTCAATTCACGTACTAGAACTTGATAAATCAATCAACCATAGACCCTTCATGATTAGGGTTGTACACGAGCCGAACCGAGCCGAATACTAGCTTGCTCAAGCTCGACTCGCTAAATATTCGTTTAGATCGAGCTCGAGCTCGGCTCGAAAAAAAATAAAAAATATAATAATTAAAAAATAAATTATTTTTATTTATTACGTATATAGTAATTATTTTTATTTTATTATCAAATTATCATGAGCATTAAAAATAAAAATATATATATAATATTTACAAATATTAATTTATCAATATATATAAATTAAATATTGGTGTTAAAAAATATTAAAAATAAAAAATATATATATAATAATTAGAAAAATTCGCAAACATGTTCGTTCATGTTCGCGAGCTGGCTCGCTTAGTATCGAACTCGAATGTGTTCGCGAGCTTTTCGAGTCGAATATAGGTAAACTCGAGCTCGGCTCGAAAAAGTTATCGAGCTCGGTTCGAGGCTCGAGCTCGACTCGATTAGTAAACGAACAAATTTCGAACGAACTTTTTTCGAGCCGAGCTCCGAATAGTTCACAAACTGTTTGGCTCGTCGTCTTTTTTCATATATACACTACACACGCATATATAAGAAATAATCTAAAATCAACATCCAAAGGTCCTCTTTGAGTGAAGTGCGTTCATATACAACAATACGTTATATAATACGTACTTAAAAAGCAAATCGCACTAAGTATTATATATATATATATAAACTTGATCTAAAATGTATTAGAAGAATTTAAATTCGTAATCTTATAATCGTGAATCTCACTCCACCAATTAAACTATCGAGCGGGTTCATTCACATCAAACGTGGACATCGACCAAAAGGGGTTCAAATTGGACCCGCATGTCTGGTTGTCTTCCAATATTTTTAATTTGTGAAAAAATTGATAGATTTCTTGTCCTACCCAACAATGTAATTGCAAGCTGTAAAGTTGTTCCACGCTTGCAAAATCAAAACATAATTATCCTATAAAAAGAATCATATTAATAATTAATAATCATGACGAAATCAATTACGGTAATCCGACTATTTAGTCAAATACAAATTGAGAGAAAAATTTCATGCATGCAAACGGTAAAAATAAAAATAAAGTTTGACCCTTGATACCATAATTCTTTGTTTCGACTTTCTTTAATTAAGAAATATCATATGTGATGATTTAGAAATAATGTTTGGCTTTAATTAGAGATGAGAACAAATAGTCTTTCTAATTATCTTTACCTATAAAAGAAAAAAAAACGTTTTTATTCTCCGTTTGGCACATTTGTGGACTAAATTAATATAGAAGATTTACATTAATCTTTCTGGATTGGTCAGATCCAAAGCAACCATTACAGAAAATACGAGAAAGAATAAAGACAATCAAATAATTAAAGTCAAAATGGCTGATTGTTGAAAAAAGCACAGCTTTTACTTAATTTGTTAATATATATATATATATATATATATATATATATATATATATATATATATATATATATATACTGCACAAACATCCTAAGAGAATTTAACAAATTTTGGCAGATATGTGATCTAAAGCGACGTTGATTTACCATTGAAAAGATATTATATGAATGAAAAAAAATTGGATTGTTGTAATTGCAAAACATTAAAAGATGATGTTGCAATTACAATTTTTAAATATTGTGTTAAAATTACAAACTCAAATAAATATTGTGTTATTTATAACAATAAATTGTTAAAAATACAATCTAGTTCAGATAGATCAATATGCATTGGGCATTAGTGGCACGTCGACCTAGCCACTTACGTTTACTAGGAATTAAACACTTATACAGAAAAAAAAGACCTATTCAACTGGGAATAATAATAATAATAATAATAATAATAATAATAATAATAATAATAATAATAATAATAATAATAATAATAATAATAATAATAATAATAATAATAATTAATTTGACTATTGCATAGTAACAATTTTGGCCCATAGGAAAGAGTAAATGAAAATTTAGGATTTACATTTCTTTCGCAATATCGATTGACTTTGTATTGATTTAGTTGGTGTAAGTGGAACACGGATTTTGATTAGATTTAGCCCAATTTGTGTTGCTATTACGGGCATGAAATCAAGTCCAAAATCAGGAAAAAAAAAAAAAGAGTATACAAAAAAGTATTAGCTAAAACTTAAGTACATTTAAAACAAAAAACAAAAAAAGGATGTGGATCCCCTGTTATCGTATGGCTGGTATTAAAGAACATAGCCTATTTATTAATAAGTTTGTCTAATTTATTTATGGGAAATGATTTTTTGACATAATGTCTTAGACATAATGGGTTTATTTTGTCCATATATTTTAAAAACCAGTTTTTCCAAAACCGGTTCCTTCATTTCCGGTTCTCTAGTTTACACATTTCTCTAATTTACCCATATGTAATTTTGGAATGTTTTAATTATCATAATAATCTTAATTAGGTAAATATTATTTGATCCCTTAAAATTAGGTAACTAAATAAAAAATCGAAATATACATAATCTTTCAAAAAAATCGAAATATACATATAATCTTTAAAAAATCGATATATACATAATCTTGTTTCCTTTTTTTTCTACGATTTACTTAATTTTTCTAGTAAATGATTTATAATTTTTCATATTCTTTATCTTTTTTCCTCCTTATGTTTATCTATATTTTTTTGATTGTTTTAAACGAAAAAAAAAATTATAATTCAATATAATACATTATATTTTTTTGTAAATGACACTATAAAGCCAATATATTTAATTAGCCTATACGTATATTTTATTGAATAATATTGTGCTTTAATATGATTAATCTTGGAAAAAAAAATTTCAAGATTGTAGGAATTTAATATGGAAATTATTCTATAATATATTATTTAAAAATCTTTGTGATTTCAAATCTTAGGATAAAATAACTTTTATCTTTTCATATCTTTAATTATTTTTGGGAGACATATTTTCATATCTATTATTATTCTCATAATCTTTAATTATTTTTTAGAGATATATTTTCATATCTATTAATATTCTCATAATATCTTTAATTATTTTTTAGAGATATATTTTCATATCAATTATTATTCTCATAATATCTTTAAATAACCATTTTTCGAGTAACAGTTATTCATTTTCCATTTTTCATTTTTTGAGTTCAGTAATAAGCATTTTTCGATCTTACGGCCATATATTTTTCAAGTTCAATTATAAGCATTTTTCATTTTTTTGCCCATATATTTTTCGAGTTCAATAAGCATGACAGGCAACGATCATTTGAGAAATATTTTTGATGATTTGTTTGGATCTGGGCATGATAGTTCTGACAAAGAAGATGATGCAATGGGAAACGATGGACGTGCAAAAAATATTATAATAAATTAAAAATAAAAAATGGAATTTATAAAGATATATATGACAGTTAAAAAATCGGAAAAAATATTATAATAAATTAAAAAAATAAAAGGATCAAATTCTAAAAGAGCCACAAATATCTTAAAATTTTGAGAATATCTTCTAATTGATCTTGTTTAGATATATATGACAGTGGATCATATACATAATAAATATACTAAAATAATAAAAATAAATAAAAAATCGGAAAAAATATTATAATAAATTAAAAATAGAAAATGGAATTTATAAAGATATATATGACAGTGGATAAAAAATTAAATCGGAAAAAATATTAAAATAAATAAAAAATGGAATTTATAAGAAATTCTAATATATTGTTACTAACTTTGATCGAACTCAAGACATCAAAGAATAATATAGAGTACTTTGCCACTGAGGTAAGTGGAAGCCCGCGAAATATGTTGACAAGTAATTATACTTAAATATAGGATTGAGTGACGATATTATTAAAAAATTATAAAAGTAAACTAACAGATAAAATTCACTTAGAAAAAACAATTCCTTTTAAATTTAAATAATAGATTAAATTCACTTATTTTATATTGAAGTGGTGAAAATTTGATGTAGTATATGATCAATTAACTCATCAGAATGTTAATCGGTGAAAATTTGATCATTTCACTAACAATATAGTTTATCAGTGAAAAGTTGCTCTAGTATAAGCTCAATTCATTTCTAATAGTAGTTAGTTAATCGGTGAGAATTTGATGGATCAACTAATAATATTGTTAATCAATGAGAATTTGATTTGTTGTAGTATATGATCAATTAACTTATCAAAAGGTTAATCGATGATAATTTAAATGGTTAGAAGTTGATATAGATAGTATTAAGATAGTATTAACTTTATTATAAATAAATTGAACTAATATATTATAAATAAACAATTTAGAAAAAAAATAATTATAAAGTATTCATGTGGATAATCGGTTACCGTTTCATATATAATTTTTTCAATTTACTTATAATAAAGTTAATCGGTAAAGACGGGGCCAGGGCGCCATATTTTGTGCCGTGCATGGGGATGAGGCTCCATGTGTCGTGGTGGAGATGGGGGGCCGGGGCGCTGTGCGTGGTGGCGTGCACGGGGATGGGGCGTTGTGTGCCTTGGCGTACACGGGGTCGAGACGTGCACGGGGCCGGGGCACCGTGCGTGGTGGCATGCACGGGGATGGGGCGCCATGTGTCGTGTTGGAGATGGGGACCGGGGTGCCGTGTGTGGTGGCGTGCACGGGGATGGGGCATTGTGTGCCTTAGCGTGCACGAGGTCGGGGCGTGCACGGGGTCAAGGCGCCTTGTGTCGTGATTGCATCAAGATTAATATTTTTTTATCATTTTTTAGTTTTTAGTGTGTAAATTTTTTCTTTTGATTTTTTTTTATTAAAGAATATTAATCTTTTTAAGGTTATTTCATTGTAATTGGTTTCCTATTTTTTTATTTTTTATTGTTTAGATATAAATAAATAATTAATTCAAATAATACATAAAAAATCGAAATTGCATCAAGATTAATATTTTTTTATCATTTGTTAGTTTTTAGTATGTAATTTTTTTGCTGTCGATTTTTTCATACTTTCTTTCAATTTTTTAATAAAGAATCTCAATTCTAATTTTTTATCGATTTTTTCATACTTTCTTTCGATTTTTTAATAAAAAATATCAATTCTAGTTTTTTTTATCGAATTTTTTAATAAAGAATATCGATTGGTTTCCTATTTTTTATTGTTTAGATATAAAATAAGTAATTAATTCGAATAATACATAAAAAATCCAAATTGCATCAAGATTATTATTTTTTTATCATTTGTTAGTTTTTAGTGTGTAATTTTTTCCTGTCGATTTTTTCATACTTACTTTCGATTTTTTCATACTTTCTTTCGATTTTTTAATAAAAAATATCAATTCTAGTTTTTTTATCGAATTTTTTAATAAAGAATATCGATTGGTTTCCTATTTTTTTATTTTATTAATTCGAATAACAAATAAAAAAATTTCGAAATTCAATCAAGATATGATTTGATTTTATGAAATAATTATGTATATGTTTGAAATTAATTATAGAATATATAGATATGATTTGATTTTCCAAACTTCAAATCATGTAATATATCCCTTAATTAGTGCTAAGGACAATGGAGTAATTGCAAAAATCCTATTAATTGAATTAAAAATTAAAAAAATTACACATTTACAAATATACCCCCATTATGTCAAAGACATTGTATCCCATTATCACTACCCTTTGTTTATTTGCTGTAATAATTTATCGGTGGAGGCATATGGACAAGTAGACAAGTTTAATACATAATGGCAGACAAAATATCTAACGAGTGAAACTAGCAAATAAGACACGACTCAATTACAAAAATTTCGTTACCGACAACAATACATTGTCATTCCTTTTGGAAAAACCTAGGTTAATTTCGTAAACCATAGCAATTTCTATGATCTCGTTCTTAATTATTATTATTATTATTATTATTATTATTATTATAAACAAATATAAGAACAACGAAGGGAAGTCAAAATCATATTAGCGCATGGAACTTAGTTGCCATGTCAGAAATTCTGAATTCAAGATTTCGTATTCGGTAATCTATTAATATATAAAAACACTATTTTGGAGAGAGTTTTTTTGCGTCAAATTTAGGTCAACAAAGAAAGGTGTACTACATGTACATGTACACCCCTAATAGAATTTCCCTCCGGTTATCATTGTCCATTGACAACAAAGAAACTAACCAAGTGTATTATTTATTTGCTATTCATATACACATTTGTTTAGACCTGCCCACAATTAAAGGCCCGCCGGTTCCGAGCCTTGAACCGCCGATTACAGTTTTTCTAGGGATTGAACCATAATCGGCCCGCTTACACTATTCCCGATTTTAGGCCGGGTTAAAAAACCGGCGGTTCCGGTTAAAACCTCTGGTTCACGATTCGGCCTACCGGTTTTTTTTGTTTTTTTTATTATTATTATTTTTACATTAATATACTAATATTAATGTATTACTTTGATTACAAAAAAGGAACATTTTGTAAATGAAGTACAAAACGAACATTAAAACAAATGAAAAAAATTAACTCATTTTTTATTAATACTTAAAATGAACATTACATAATTTATAGTTACATTTGCATAAGTTCCAATGAATGCTTGAAAAGAATGAAAATTTTAATAAAGACAAGAAGATAAAGTGTAGAGAAATTGTGTCAAATAAATAAATTCTCAAAGGAATATTTATTTATAGATATACATATGAGATAATTAAATAAAATAAATAATATTTTAAGCTGAAAACCGCCAGTTAGGCACGCCGGTTCCGGTTATCCATTTGCTTGAACCGTAACCGGCTCTTCTACTGCCGATTCCGCTTACGGTTCAAAACCGTTGACCACGGTTCCGGTTAAAAAACCGTTGACCGGCGGTTCGAACCGTCAGTTCATAAAAATGGGCAGGTCTACATTTGTTATTGGACCATTTTGGTCAATGTCGCAAATATATTTGACCTGCCTCAATGAAATATTTCATCAAATTTCTATAATCATAAATCTGTTTTTATTTTTTATTTTTATTTTTTTTGAACCTATTGAGCCATGAAACTTAAAGTTAAGCTTACAATGACTCAACAAGTTGTAGAGATCGGTTAATGTAGATTAGGCTTTGGGTTTGATTAGACTCGTGAACCTATTGAGCCAAGTACTATCAAGCTCAACACATACTCAAGTATATCCAACTCAAGGTGAACTCAACTAGCTTCGAATTGAGTTTGGGTTTCTACGAATATACCCCAAATAGTTTATAAGCTAGTTCGACTCACTCACACCACTACAAATATACCACAAATACTGCAGCCAGCAGGCATAGATTTAGGCATGATCAACTCTTCTTTTAGAACTGAACTAAGGATGAAAGTTTTTGACAATCTCTCTGATCGCATCACAACCAGAGAGAGATGCATGGTACAATATAAAGATCCATTCTACTAACAAAAAGACCAAGAAAATAAATACTTTCATCCTTCAAGCCACCAGTAAGTTAAACTAGCACTTATCTGATATGGTCATTGACCAGTTCTTCGAAAGAAATGATCAATCTGCAACACTCCTTGTGCCTGCAACTTATTTGGTTTGCTACTTTGCTTGCATTTTTTGATCGAATTATCTTTAATATCCTGATCAAGAATAAAATAGGCTCCATGATTCATGATTACTAATTAGGATCAGAAAACTATATAGTGAATGCTAAGACTCACCAGTGATGATTGATGAAGAGATCTCATAACCTTGATCCTGCCACCTCTGCCATCAGCTCCGACCGCGATTAAGTCACCTGCTCTTGCATCTGATCCTTGGTTCTGAGCTTTCTTGCACCATTTCCCCAAGTGCCAGTTGGTTCCATCAGGGCCGAGTAAACCACCAGTAAAACAATGGCTATCTAGAGATTTGGCAGGTTCTGAAGAAATGTTAGTTGCTGAATCAAGATACATTTTAATTCACAATTTGTTTCAAGAGTACAATGACTAAAGAATTCATAGATTTTTTCCTCAAAATATATTAACAAAAAAGAATTCGTAGATTTGGATATACCATGTTGAGAAACTGGTGTGAATGAACTAGTCTCTCTCCCATTATGTACTGATGTTTGAACTGGATTGGTGTCACCAAAGCATATCACCTCATCATCTACTTTAGAAGAAACTTCATCGGCCCGATGCCTCTTTCTACCCTTTCTCATAGACAGAGAGCAAGAAACTCCATCTTTGTCATCAGAGTTTACCATTTCTACTTCATTTTGTCCATCAAAGCATGACACTGGTCTTGGATCATGGCGTTCCACAACAATTACGTTATCATCTGCACATGGTATTGAATTTTTGTACGTGGATCCTTGTATGTAAGTAGAAGAGCATAGCATATCCTTAGCTTCATTTGTTAAGGAAGGGCCTCTGGTCTTTTCATTCATGTCATGAGTAAATCCGGCTAACTTATCATTCGTTGTGGGCTTGGGCAGTTCTCTCTCCAAACCAGATGACATATCTGGGATATCATCTAAACCAGCCTGATTTGCAGGTCTCTTCATTTGATTTTCATGTGAATTCCTCTTGAGTTTAGTATTTTGATCTTTTAGCTCTCTCAGAGCATCATTCTCTTTTATCTCAACAGCAGTCGCCAGTTCTCGGACCCTCAACTGAAAAATAATATATACTTGGTATTAGCTTATTCTTATCATGTCTGAACAAGTTTGTCTATTGGGACCAGACTTCAACTTACCTTCAGCTTCTTAATCTTTTTATTAGCATTCTCAAGTTCTTCACAATACCGAGCCTCTCGTCTTCCTAAATCATTGCACTTGGCCAACAGTTCCTTGTAACTCCTGCATGGCGAAGTGGAATGCTGATCAGAAGGGAGAATCAAGAAGATAATTATAGAAGTCACTTGCAATACAACTCGAGTTTGAATGGCTAAGCAGCACTATCAGACACTAATTTTAGTTTCAAATGGAGTACTCTTACCTTTTATGACTGTCCAAAGATTTTATCAGAAGATAATTTCCTTCTCTGCTGCCACCATCATTTCCTAGTGAAGCAAGTTTCATGGCGTCATCTTCTTTCAAGTCCATATCATAGGCCCTGTAACGAAACGAAAAAGGATTCAGTGAGCAGCAAAAAATCTTACTGTAATGAAGCATGAAAAATTTGTACGTGCAACACAAGTTTTCCATACAGTCTATAGGCTGCAAGTTCCCTGGCCAAAGCCATATTTCTCTCCTTAAATCTCATGCACTCCAAAGTTGATCTGTCAAGCTCCTGCACAATGATCCACTGGCTTAATGAACTATTATTACACTCAGAAACTAAAGAGAAAGGTGGTAGTCCAGTGTAAGAGAAATCTTAGAAGTCCATCACATCTCAATGGTGCAGAAACATAATGCTTACCTCAGATTTCACGCGAAGCAACTGCTGACTGGTTGCTGTCTGAATTTGAGCTTCAACTTTCAGAGCGACCTCCGTTTTCAATTGCTCAGTGCACATGAGGAGCTACAGAAAACTTCAGCATTAGATGGGCAGCAAATCAAAGGGAAAAAAAAATTAATTTCACATTTCATGAACACTAGCACTGGCTGGGTTTCCTGTCTTGTCTTTATCCTTTAATGAAAATGGGGATTAAATATGTAATAGATGTTGAATCTGCTGTGTCTGAATCTTGAATATTGTTTAGAGTTGCTAGGAATGCAAAAAAATTATCAATCCAAGCCGCTAAATAAGCCTAAATTTTCCCTGACTACTACAATTCAAATACTAGAATAGACAGTTAAGTGGAGCAACAAAAGACTAGAATTTTTTGGAGTTTTGAGTTAGATTTCCACTAATGAAGTTACCCATAACTCTAGAAAGATAATTGCAGAAAACGTTCAACGATCATTTACCTCATCTTTAACTTCCTTAAAGTCTTTCTGTTGCTGCTCCAAAGACGAAGAAAGACCCGCAACTTTTCCTTCCAACCTATTAACCTCTTTCTGCAATTCCTCAGGACTTTCCTCACAATCACGTGGCTTTTGGGAACTACAATCATTTGGATCACCAATAGACTGGAAATAAAGGCGCCCCACATTTGTGTTGGTGCAGGCTTGCTTGCATACAGGACAACTCCTTTTCTTAAGATTGGGACAGTACTCAAACCATTGTTGAAGGCTATGGTTTTCAGTAAATACAAAATTTCAGGTTCACCACTATTTCAAATAAAGATCTAATTCTCATTTACATGCTTGATGGAATTTCCCAATTAGAAATTTTTCAAAGATTGTATAAAATAAATGAATATGTCAAAAGTGTGTCAAGATGCAATCAAATTTAAGTGGATTGGAGAAGCATACCAAAATCAACATGAGTTTTAACGCTTTTATTCACACGCACACACACACACACACACACACACATCTGCATAAGTTGCAAAGATAAAAGAAATCGAATGTATGATGAATATCATTCAATTTGAATAGCATTTCAAGCATAATCTCTACATAAGTCACCGGAATTACTCCAAAAATAATAAAATGACGAATGCAGAAACATGCTAACTCTGTCACATCTCCAAAGTCACAAATAAACCTCGTACTCACTTAAACCATTTCAAAGATTCTCCACCAAAAACAGACGAAATTAGATCAGTTTTGTTATCTTAGACATCGAGAAACAAATGGAGAATAGAATGCAACTGACCAGAGCTCGTGAAAAACGTGGCCGCAAACAGATATTGATTGAAGATCTTCAACTACGGGTTTCAGATCTTCGAAGCAGATTGAGCATATGGTTTTCGCGAACGAGTTGCTGTTGACATCGCCATTGCCATTGCTAGCCCGAACCATAGCGGCATTGTCGCCATACTTGCTTCGATTTTCCCCAATTTATTGGTTTTCGACAAAAAAATTTGAAATTTTGACGTAAGAGGAATTTGGCGCGGAAGAAGCGGGAGCAGAAGAAAGGCTCGCAGAAAAAATTTCCCCTAATTTCACATATATTTGGGCTACAATTTTAGGGTTTATTTCCGTTGAAAAGGTAATACGCTCAAGATATAGGGCCCAAATTTTAATGGGCTGATTTTTGGGCCTTTTCTTAGAATTAGAAAAAGGGAAATTTTAAACATAGCCCCCATTTTACCCCACAAAGCCCCCTATAAAAAATAATAATAAAATTAATTATAAATATTCTATTATGCCCTTATAGCCCCCAATTAAATTTTAAATAATTTAATTACATAGCCCCCATTTTACTCCACATAGCCCCCTATAAAAAATAATAATGAAATTAAATACAAACATGGTTGTTTCACAGTTGTTCTTCGATCCTAATTAATACTCCCATATTTTTACCGTACGAGTTGCACTACACATACATAATATTTATAAGCACCTAAAGTTCGGAACTCTAGCTCGATAATTCTTCCCATTTTTTTACATTTATCCATTATTTTTGTTTGCAATTAAGTCTTTGCTAATACATGAGAACAATTAATTATGTTAGAAATTGAGATAGGAGACAAGGGATTTATCAAATTATGAATGCTTGAGATAACTTCCAAAGCAGGCGGCGCATGAGATAGCTAAACACACGAACAATTATTTTTTCACGCAATTCAATATTTTTCTTTAATACCATGACAAATTTAAACAAATTATAGAAGAACAAAAATATTAAAAAGAAAGTAACAATTGAAATACTGATAGTTTTTTTCTTCTTTCATGGCTTCGTAGGAGTATGGTTAAGGGCTATAAACCGATAATATATCTTTAGGATTTATGTTATTTAAATTTTAAGTAGAGGCTACAAGGGTTTTAGGATTTATTTTATTTAAAATTTAATTGGGGGCTATAAGGGCATAATAGTATATTTATAATTAATTTCATTATTATTTTTTATGGAGCTATGGGGAGTAAAATGGGGGCTATGTTTAAAATTTCCCTTAGAAAAATTCTATAAAAAACCCTTCTTTTTATTCATTATAGTTTAGTCCTCTTTTATAAATTAAATAAAAAATTATTTGAATTTTCTCTTTCACCCTCCTTACTGAACTGAATTTTCTATTGCATCATTGTGCAATTATGCATCTACGGATGATAGTCCCATCCCATGTTAAGAACTTTAAAATCTATGAAATTTTGCATATAGAATAATTAAGAATTATCATAAACAAAATTTGTGATCAAACTTTTTTTTAATTTTCCTGACATGTGGCAATAATCTATAAATAAGTAGAGATGTTGCAGGCCATAGAAGATCTAATTTGTTAGGCTACAACCTATGGGTCCCGATCTCGCCCTTCGGAGCTCCTATCCTCCCACACCTCCACCCAAAAAAGAAGGTAAAATTTAGTAAATTTAAAACATGTCTTATATTGTGTATAATTAAATTAGAAGTTGTAACCATAACTTTTTTTTCTAGATTATGAGTATTATTAATCCTATATGAATTATTCGACACGATAGCAATGGCATGATGACCTATAAAAATAGTCGAGCGAAATCTTAGGCTTTTTTGAATGACGAAAACAGCAAGTAAGCTAGCGATGGAGAAATATTGGAGATGCATATTTAGCTCGATGTATGTTAGATTAATAATGCATCAAAAAAAAGATAAGATTTGGATGGGATTGATTTGATTGAGTAATTAAAGAGTGCCCCTAATAGTGGTGGAGAGTGGAAGTTATCTAATCCATCTAACAAAAAAGTTTATAACAATCACAATTTTTGACCTAACTATATGTATCTCTATCAATAACTAGAATTTTGGACCTCTTTTAATCATTTTTTTCACATTGCAAATTTTGCCTAGTCTTCTCAACACGGTAACACCACTCTTTTGCACATTCTTGTCCATCCACTAAACATTTTATTCACAGTACAAATCACTAGAATTTTGCTAAACATTTTTATTTCATATCATATACTCCATTATTTTATTATTATACGCTACATATATATAATATATTATAAATACTGGATTATGAATAAATTAGGATTTTGAAAAAGTGTTGCCAATAAAAAGACTGGTGATGCCATAAAAATATGATTTGTGTCGTGGTTGATTATGATATAATTAGAGTTGTCAAAAGTGGCTAGTCCGGCATACCGAATTGATCATTTTTTTTTGGCTGGAATGGCTAAATAGTTTTTTGCATGACAATTTTTTTTTCCGTAAGTGCCAATTTTTTCCGAAAAATTAGACCAATCGGATTCGGCACAACTCATTTGACAACTTGTAATTGCAAAAATAGTCATGCTATTTGTTGCATTGAACATCGGGAAATATCGCCAACAACGCATAAACAAGCTAAATGATACAACCCAAATACATCTATGTATATTATTGATACAAATGAATGAACGAAATCTATAGATACATATTTGACCGAATTTTAAGATATAATTAAATTGTTACTATTGAGCAAATATTAAACTGCCCTACCTAAACTATAGAAATAAATCCATAACCATAATAAAGTATATTAAATTGTTGTCATAATAAAGAAATAATAAGTGCATTTGACTATAAATCTATTACTATAACACTCCATACCACCTATCTGCAAAATATAAATTGAATTTGTGCAATTGACTTGGTCCTTTTTCAGCGCAATAATTGCATTACATAAATCAACGTAAACATTAATGTCCGTATCTTATAAAAATACATTTATAGTTTTATAAAAATGTAATTGACTTAAAGTATTTATTGGTCCATAATTTATAGTTTGAAATATAAATTATTGTGTGTATATTATGACGAATGTAATTTTAAAAATAATGATAGAACTTTAAACTATTTTTTTCAAACACGAACTCGGAAACTACAACAAAACCAGAATATTATATATATCTCCAACTTGAGAAATTATTAGTAGCTTTTAAACAGGTAGAAACAAAAATAGTTAATCAACTTATTAATAATGTGGTTTGGTTGATTTAGATGTTACAAATTTACAATACAATATCATCTTTCATTATTTTATTTTTTTTACAGATATCTATCAAATAATTTAGTAAAATATATAAAACAAGCCTGGAAAAAATTGACGCAGTGTAATTATTTACAATTAATTGGAAAAAATGATTCTTAATTTTTTAGATTATTAACGGATTCCTTAAAAAAATAAAGATTATTAACGGATTCTTTTCGTTACATATAAATGAAAGGAAAGAATAGAGGAAGAGAAACAAGGGCGCATAACGACCGCAAGATCTATGAGTAATTTGAATGATACTGTATCGCGGCCGTTAGATTGAGTGGCCCTTGGATACGATAATACTGCAGTAGAGAAACAGGCTTTTTAAAGTATTGGCATTTAAGACTACGGCGCACGCTTGTCGCTCTACCCGGTGCGGGGCCCACCACATCTGAGTGTTGTTGCGCCACCTCATTATCATCTCACGCGCCTTCTCAATCGCCGCCATCCCACGACCGCTACCTCAATCGCCTAGGCCAAGCGATACGTAATGAAACGCAGGGAGTGTTTTGAACAAGTCAACTGCGTTGACATTGGAGGATCCGCTCGTGCAGAATCTAAATTGAAGAAATTCCAAAGATTTCTAATTATTTCAAAATTTATGCCCAAAAATATTAATCATAGTATATGAATATTAATAAGTAACGGAAAATACACGAATTTTAAACGAACTCTAATTTTCACATTAACTGAAAAACATGTCACAAAGATCATGAACTTAATTTTTTTTATCAATTACAACATTCATGATTAATTGTGAGTTATAATTCGACCCCACAACTTAATCAAAACACCACCTCACATTTGACAACTACAATTTTGACAAAGTCCTAGTATGCTAAGATAATTATATTTTAGTATTAAATACTATATAATAAAACAAAATTATCCGAAAGCATGTTATGTATGCTCTCTTCATGCTATGAAATATATTAATTACTAAAATGTATAAATTTCTTTCTCGGTGTAGTTAAGTTCTAAAATTACCACAAACAAAAAATGGATATAAAATGGTATAATTACACAAAAAATATGCTCTAGTGTTTCACATGATTTTATATAAACGGTAGTTCAAATAATCAAAAATCAAGTAAATTTTGATAGTTTAACGTTGTTAATAAATACTCCCTCCGTCCCATGATAAGTGGCTACTTTCTTTTGGGCACGGGTATTTAGGAGAAGAGTGTTTAAAGGGTAAAAAGATAAAAAGTGGTGGATCCCACATCTTTCGTGTGAGAGAGGGTGTTTCCATATTAGGAAAGTGGTCACTTATGATGGGACAGCCCAATAAGGAAATGTGGCCACTTATGGCGGGACGGAGGGAGTAGAAACAAGCAATATATTGTATTTCCCTCAATCAATAATTCCACACATGCAGTTTGATACTATTTCTTACATCAACATGTTTTCATAAAATGAGGACGAGTGTTGACTATAGAGTTTGTTGTGATGTCGCACTATTGTTAGTATTTTACAAACACGAACCATTATAGATGATAGTCATATGAAATAGTATCATGTAAAGTAATTTTGTACGGAAAAATAAGAACCATGAATATAACTTAAAATAAATACTCATTTGTAATTTGTATAATTATATGGACAGTGGAACGCACAAAGTTTAACTTTAAAAAATTTTATTCATTACATAAGAAATAATAGTACCATTTAATTTATTAATGATAAAAAATAAAATTAAAAATAAGAGCAACCTCAACTCGATATTTACGAGCTTCAAATTGTGAAGAAACGAGGTGGTGGCCTCCACCACGTGGCTTGTTTCTCTTTGTTTTCGTCGTCAAGTGCCCCCAATAGGGGGGCCCGAGGGGGTCGAAGAGGGTCCCACCCCCCGCCATAAAGAGCCGGAAATGAATAACAAAACCGCGTGGACCTAATCTCTTTTCTTACCTCCCTTTGACATTTAGCAAAGTCAACCCACAAGATATTAAATAAAACAAGCTCTCTATCAGAATATTTATTTTGCCAAAAAGAAGAAAAAAAAGAAGCTACGAGATAAGCCAAAAGCGAAAAACTTCCGTGATCCTTTGAGAAAGCCCATCACCCACCACCAGACTCCAAAATTCCTCTCTCTCTCTCTCTCTCTCTCCGGACTTTTTTAGTGAGAGAAAGGCAGAGCCATCTTCAGCCGCGCACACTCTCCATAAATAAAATTGCTTTTTTTTCAACTCATTTTACATATCCCCCCTCCATTTTACCCCACCTCCTCTCTCTCTCTCTCTCTCTCTCTCCCTCTCCAAAAGTCAGCGCCTCCCTTTGCCCCTTGCAATTGCATAATAACTCAGCCATAAACACAGAGCAGCAAGAAAATGGAGGATGACTGGGATCTCCACGCCATCGTCAGAGGCTGCGCCGCCATAACCGCCCCCGCTGCCACCACCTCCTCCGCCGCGGCAGCCACAAACAACACCAGATCCTCGCAAGCTCTCCACACTCATCAGCAAGATTTCAACTTTTCTGCTTCTTGCTTTCAAGATCTGTTCGAGCCGAGACGAAGCACCTTCTTTCAAGAAGAGCTGCATGATCTCTACAAACCCTTTTTCCCCAAGTCGGAAGAAATTCCATTTTCTTTACCGATTCCGACTCTCTCTGTTCTCAGAGCATCGCAAGATCCGCCGTCTGAACCGGCGCCGCCGCAGATAGTGAAGCAATTAACCCAGCAAACGCAGCTTCGGCAAAAGCAGCAGTCTTTCTCTGTTTCTAATGGCTCGAAAACTACTGCTTCTCACTGTCCCAGCTCAAGGTCCAAAAGAAGGTATATTTCTCTCTGTGTGTGTGTGTGTGTGAATTAAACTTCTAAATTGGATTCTTTTAAAAAAATTGTGTTTTCTTACTGGTTTTCGTGTTAAATCTTGTACAGAAAGAGCCACACGAAGAAGGTTTGCCATGTAGCTGCTGAGAATTTATCTTCCGACGTGTGGTCGTGGAGAAAATACGGTCAGAAACCCATTAAGGGTTCTCCATATCCGAGGTGTGTGTTTTAGAGAGAGAGAGAGTTGTATCTTTAATTTCTCAGAATTTTCTTCTAAAACTTTGCTAAAGATTTCTACTTTTGAATTATTTTTATAGGGGTTACTACAGATGCAGCACCTCAAAAGGATGTATGGCGAGAAAGCAAGTGGAGCGGAATAGATCCGACCCGGGAATGTTCATAGTCACCTTCACGGCGGAGCACAACCACCCCATGCCCACTCACCGAAACTCTCTCGCCGGCAGCACCCGCCACAAGCCGGCGGAGACTACCAGCAAGCCCTCTTCCTCGCCGGAGCTTTCGCCGGCGGCCAGCCTCTCCCCCGCGCCGGAGAAGCTGGAGAGCAGCAGGGAGGAGGACTTAGCCGAAGCCGAGGACGATGACGACGATGAGTTTAGCGTGTCCAAGATGGCGTTGGACGATGATTTCTTCGACGGTTTGGAGGATTTCGTGGCGGCGCCGGACGCCAGAGAGTTCATATCCGGCCACTTGCCGGCCAGCCTGCAGTTCCCGTGGTTCTCGACTAGCGCCACCACAACCGCCGGCGGCGGTTGACTGGTGGAGGAAAAGTGCTTAGATGCTTTTCTTCATTTTGTAGACGAGGTCAACATTTTTTTTTCTTTCTTTTTTATTGTTGTTGTAAAAGAATCTAGAGATTACAATGTTTTATTTTAATTTTTTTTGGTTCTTTTTTTTTTCAATCTAAAAGTAAATTAGATGAAAAGGGGGTTGATTTTGATTCTCTTAGGTACCATTGTATGTAAAATGGCAGATAAAAAGTTTTAGGCATTATGCGTAATGAAATCATGATTAGATTTATGCTTAAATAAATACCTTTTCACATTCCTTTAAATGGTTTTTTTTTTTCCCTTCATCATTGCTTGTTTGGTGTTACCCAATATATATTCCCACACCAAAGTGGAATCTATGTTACAAATGCATGACAGCTCCAATTTAAGAGTGATGCTATTTGGCTATGTGGCTAACCATATTTAGTCGACTAAATAAAAATAGATCAATTTTGTTAGATATTTGATTCATATAAAAGTATGGTTATATATTTTATATTAGTATTTATAATTTTAACTTAACTTCTATCATGATTAGTGTAAATATATTTCTTTCTTATTTTTTCGACAAAACATTGTGTATTACCTTTATTATATGATTTATATTACGTTCAAATCTAAATATATCAAGGTAAATTTGTATAAATTAAATATTTTAAATATTAAAAGTCATTTAGAATAAAAAAAAATTAAATAAACCAATTTTTTTTTTGTTATTGAATCAAATTATGACTAGCCATAATATGGCTGCATAGATTTATTTCCAATTTAATATGATTTATATAGTCCTTATTCCTATTTGGGATGCCTAATAGGGACAGATACGGAATCTATTATGGCCCCGTTCGGTTGCTAGGATTGAACCTGACTAAAAGCTAGATAAGACTTGGTATCTTGTTTGGTTGCCAAGATAAAGCTCATTATTTAATATCATGAAAAAAGGAGGCACGGTACTAATCTCTAAAATCTTGTAAGTTTGAGTCGGACCCTCACCCCAGCGACAAAATCAATCTTGAGCAAAATCCCATTTTGTCCTTCCAAAATTGCCATCAAAATTCTGCCTTGTATCTCTCGTCTCCCTCCCACATCAACACAACAATTGTATTATTGAAAATTAAATTAGAAAAAGGGTTTTACGGAAGATTGTGAATCAACAGTCTATCAGAGATGAGAGAGAGATGGGGATGTCAAAGGGTGAGAGGGTGCGATAGCGGCGGCACGGTGGGTTGTAGATCGGAAAAAGAGAAAGAGGGCGGTGATGGTGGTGGCGCACACGGAAGAGAAGGGTGCGACGACGGCAGCGTGGGTTGATATAGTAGCTGACAATTAAGGGTGGTGGATGGGAAGTGAGATATTTAAGGGGTTGCGCGAACTAATTTCATTGAACAGAGAAAGTAAAGAAAGAGAAAGAAGGTGAAAATTGATTTTCATGAACCTACTGTGGGATTAATATGTGGTTTTGTAGGTTAGAGAGAAAGAGAAGTGCGTGAATTGATTTTCATGGCAGAGAGGTTCCTGGGGGCGAGAGAGAAAAAAAGTGTGACGATGGATGTGCCGGTAAGGGTGTATTAGTAAAACAACATTAAGTTAGTCATGATATATTAAAATTAGCAGACCAACCAAACACATTTTCTTTTACCATGATTCAATCTTTATTCATCCCATATTATATCTCATTACTATCTTATCTTAGAAACCGAACAGGACCTATGACAGTTGGATTCTCCTATTACAAATGTCGTTTCACTTTCCATCACTCGGGTTCCAAACCCGAACCCGCAATCAAGATTTTCTAGAAGTTTCGCTGCTGCGAACCAAAGTAACAAACTCACAATGCTATCTTCAAATTAGGTCATTACGCTCATAACTGGTAAGTGCTACTCGAGAAAATCAAGATTTCTATTGAACTCAAATTACATGAAATGTCGAATGAGGCAGACAATAAAAAATACTAGAGTTTTAAAACCATTCTTCAAACAGAGGAACATCCCTCGATTTATCTCCTCCACGAAGCTCTTACACAGTCAGGTCAGAAACCCGACAGACTTGCACGAACTCTTTCAACTTATCCGTCTCACCAACTGCAGAAAGCCACTCCGTGAGGATCTCCATTGTTACATAATCCGGCATACATTTTTGCTCAATCATCTGATTCATGAACTGCAATGCCTTCTCATGCCAATTCCTCTGTTGAAGGCCTTTAAACAGAGCATTATACGTGGTGGTATTCGGTGTCACCCCACGATACTTCATCTCTTCCATCAAAGAAAGAGCAGCTTCAACATCATCCTTCTTGCAATGTGAGTCGATCAGGATATTGTATATAACAGTGTTCGGAGGCACCTTTGTTGTCGATTTCATGTCTCCGAATATCCTCATTGCTGCATTAAGACTACCCGTTGTGCAATATCCCTGAATCAATGTTCCATACGTAACAACAGTAGGTGTTAATCCATCAGCTACCATCTTCCTAACTACTTTCTGAGCATGATTGAAATCGCCCTTCTCACAGTAATACGAAAGCAACGTATTGTAAGTAACGCGATCAGGATTCAATCCATCCTTCTCCATATCTTTGAGCAACTCAGCAGCTTTATCCATTTTCTTCTTCCTACAAAACCCACCAATTATAATATTGTAGCCAACAATGTCCAAGCGGAAACCGGCTTCTTTCATCTTCGACAGAATTAAGGAAGCATCGTCCATTCTTCCAGCTTGTGTGAAGCCAGAGATCAAAGTGTAGTACACAACAGCATCCGGGGTGCAACCATTTTCCTTCATTTCTTCGAATAACTTCATAGCTCTGTCGATATTGTTTACACTGCAGAAAGCAGTTATCAAGATAGTATACGTAACCACATTCCCTTGCAAACCCTTCTTCTCGCGCATACTGCTAAACAGATCAATCGCACTGCTAACTCTACCGTGCCTACACATCCCTCTCAACATAGTATTAAGTGTAACGACGTTCACTCTCACACCATGATCGCTCATCTGCTCGAAAAGCTCACACCCCTTATCAATATCGCCTGCTTTACATAATCCATCGATCAAGCAGTTGTAAGTAACTGTATTCGGCTGACACTTGCTCTCAGGCAACCTCATCCTCTCCATCAACTTGAGACCTTCTTCATGCCTCCCAGCTTTGCACAATCCATCAATCAACGAGTTATAAATCACAATATCCGGTTCAATGTCAGTTTCCCCATTTATCATCTTCTCAAGCACCTCCAACGCCTCATCCAACCTTCGGATCCTGCACAAATTCTTGACCATGATCCCATAAGTCACAACAGTGGGTCTGATCCCCTTTTCCTTCATCATCTTCATCAACAAGTTCATTCGAGCATAATCGTGTTTCTTTCCTAATTTTGTTAACAAAGCATTGCAAGAAGCGACTTCCACATTAGACCCAGAATTCATCCCCTCGTGGAAAACTTTCCAAGCCTTGTTGCAGTCGTCATTCCAACAAAACCTTGAAATCATTTGCGACAACCAAAATCCATCAAGACGAATACCGCGTTCACCAAAACGCGAAAAAAGATTATAAATTTCCTCATCAGTCATTTTCTTACCTCTCGAATTTTTACCCAAAATCGAAGAAAAGACAGTAGTCATGGTGTTGTTATCGGCAGGATAACCAGCATCCGGTTGAAGCATTTCGTCGAGCAGCTTCAGGGCATCATCCCAACGACCCATTCCAAACATCCCTCCAACAACTAAATTCATCACGTGCGTATTCTTCACCCGCACATTCATGGCCTCGAACACCGTGACCATCTCTTTCACCATATTCGCCCGGCTAAAGCACTTAATCAGTAGGGTTCCCGCGTTGACAGAGATAGGGATATTTTGGTCCCTCGCCATTGTGTAGAGCTCGTACAGCTTTTCTGCGGCCTTAGGGTTTTCGCGCATGGTGAGCTCCAGAACCGCTTGGAACGCGAGGGGGGCAGAATCGGATAGGTGAGGGGTAGTTTTGAGATACTCCAAGAAATCGAGGGCATTTTGGGAATGCGGAAGCTGGCGGGTAATTTTGAGGACGGACGTCGGAGAGAAGGCGGAGAGGAGATCGCCGAGCTTAGGGTTGGCCGGCCAGGAAATGGGGTCGGATGTTTTGAGGAGGGAGAGCGTCTCGGAGACGGGGCAGGACGGGTCTGATGATGGGTCTGGTGGTGGGCCTGGTGGCGGAGACGGTGGCGTGGGGTGGGGATCGGCGGAGAAGCGACGGAGAGTGGCGGCGGCGATCGGAGGTTTTAGAGGTTTAAGGGAAAGCCTCATGCTGATAGGTTTAGGTGTGAATTAGGAGAAATACAGTGGAATTAATATTCTAAAGACCACATGGAGATCTCTCTCTCTCTCAATGATATAGAGACTTTTACTTTCTAAAATAGGCTAGCGTGGTTTAAAATTAATAATATGGTCTTTTCAAAAATTAATAAACTCATGGCATTATTTTAGTAGCCAACATTTAATTATTATAATTAAAAATGTTCCGAGTTCGAATTCTCGAAATTCAAAAATTAATACTCCCTCCGTCCACAATAAATTTGTCACATTGTGAATGACACGGATTTTAATAATTTGTTGGTTGATTGTATTGTGAGTGGAATAAGGGTCCACTTTTATATAGTTTTAAATTGTGTTGTGAGTGAAAAAGTAAGTGAGGTGTGTGGGGTCTATTACCATAAATGGATGTGACAATTTTTTTGTGGACGGAACAAAAAGGAAATTGTAGCAAATTTATTGTGGACGGCGGGAGTATCATTTAATGTGTGTCAAGCGAAAAAATCCACATCGATCTCCGACTTCACGTTTCAATTTTCTCGAATAATCAGATTAGACATATTTTAGTTACAATATCTAAATTTTTAGTGCTAAAATGGTAATTTTAGAATGTTGTGACATTTATGAAAATTTCGACAAACTTTAGAACATTATGATATATTATATTCCAAGTTCAAATAGTACTGATTAGATTCTAGAATGGGAAGCCATCCTCCATGCATTTAAAGTTCAAACACTGCTAGTATTTCATGTAGCATCAATCATACCTTATATAAAACATTATAAAAGATTGGCCAGACGGAAGACGATAAAAGTAATACACAACAAGGATTTTAGCACCAAAGTTCAAATTATTAAAATTACCATTTTTTCTAATTATAACATTAAATTTAAAGACCCACACTACAGTATACTCAAATACGAGATCTTTGGCAACAGACATTAACCACACTACTGCTAGGCCAACACACACACTAAAATTACATTTGTGCTGCCTTTGAATGTCACTAGCAGAGCATTTTACCTTCATTTTAGAACAAGAATGCTGTTTTTAAAAAAGCAATGCTAATACCATAATACAATAAATGAGACTGAAAATCAAGCATGGTATAACCAAAATCTTCTATCCCAACCGTGAGATTTCCGGACCTCCGCCCCACTAGATCTCCGACGCCGGTCTTTCAACACTCTCGTTTATTACTAAGCCAATCCTAGAAGAAAACTTACACTTGCTTCATCTTTTCAGCCGCATCAGCTGCTGCAGATGCCGCGTCACCCAAACCTAGCTTCTCCAACTCTTGCAGGAAGCCGTCAACATCAGCAGCACCGATCTTATAAGGGCTGTGAGCCACGCTAGGAAAAGCACCACTCGTTACTTCTTCCCGGTACTCTGAAAGAGCCTTGTTTATGGCATCTCCTACATGGGCATACTGTTTGCAGAACTTGGGAGTCACCTGTGGAGATGACGCCATTTTCAGACTTTAGCAAAAATAAAGACTTGAATGATAAACCAGTTAGAGATGTAAACGCAATAACCTTGGCATGGTGAGGGTGTTGTAGCATTCCAAGCAGATCATGGTAAACTAGAACCTGCAGAAGAAAATTAAATTGTGAACTTTTTTTAGAAGAAACTAATATAAATGAGATGAAAATTCTTCTTGTATATAAAACCAGTTCGTCGCCATAAATAACAAGAACGTGGTGTATTTCAACAAGCCGGCTATACTTGAACAATGAGAACTAAATAACAAAGCTGGCCCTTGCATGCCTCAAAAGATTTGTAAACATAAGCACTAGAAATAAATATACGAAAGTAGATAAAACTCAAATGATGATTCAAACAAACCAATTATTTGAATGCTTCTTATCCTTCCACTTCCCACCAACTTGAGTTGACATCATATGACAAATTTTACTTATATAAAGTATTTGGTAGTATAAACAATCTGGAAATTTGCATGTGTAGATTTATCTGTACACATAGCTGGGAAAGAGCTGGTCTCGTTTGCTAACATTAAGTGAATATATCCAAAGATGAGACTCACACGTGCTAGAGCAAAAGTCAATCATGGATCATCACAGGATCAAGGGTCATATTCTATACTATGATTTCAAGAGAAGGCGTAAAGATCATATAATAAACACATAGCATCCCCTTCCAAAAAAATGCAAGAAGCTCATACTAACTTGACCACTACAGAAAGGTCCAGCCCCAATGCCAATGGTGGGGATTTGAAGAGCTGATGTTGCTGCAGCCGCCACAGGTGGTGGAACACATTCCAAGACAACGGCAAAGCATCCTGCTTCCTGCAATGCCATTGAAGTCTCCACAACCTGCAAAATCAAGAGAATCAGTCGAAAATGTCATGGGCTACCCTTGGTAAATCTTCAAAACCAGTACCTTGACTGCACTATCAACATTTCTGCCCTGAGGTCGGAATCCTCCAAGAACACTAATTGCCTGAGGTGTGAGCCCGACGTGCCCAATCACCGCAATACCAGCTTCAACAATAGCTTTAGCTGCTGTAATTCTTGAAGGTGCCCCACCTTCCAATTTGATTGCATCCATTCCTCCTTCCTTCAAAACTCTTACAGCTGTATCAACTGCCTGCTCATAATTCAAACTGCAAATCACCAACTATGTATTCACAATCCATAGCAAAAAGCAAAAAGCAAAAAGAAAGAGCAAACTTTCACTCAAATTCAAGTCGCACCAGAAAATGAACATACATTCTAAGCATGTGTTCAAGGACTTGAACATACAGTTCATTTTCTTGAACAAAAGAAAGCCTGAAGGAGATGCAAATGCAATGAGTCAAAAATTTGACAAACGCATAACAAATCTCACTTTTTATTGAATTTTTCATTCAGTTCAGTTCAATAATGTGAAATTTCTGCTAAACCAAAACCAGAGAAATAGTAAGGAAGTTTTTTGGATTGCTCCTCACATGCTACCAAAAAAAATCAAATCTTGCTGCAAATTCTCAAGCCAGACAACAGCTAAAGCATAAAGAATGATACAAAATAGAGCTACAAGCCTACAAGATATGATGCAATGCCAAATATGACTGATATATTCAGAGTTAAGCACTTCTAATGAAGTATAATATCATAAACAGCAATATCAAAAAAGTTAGCTTAACATAGATTATTTCAATGACCAAATAAATACTCAATTTCCACTGTCATTTTCACAAACAGCTGCTGTTCACAATCAACGATCAGTTCACCAATCACTCATAAACAGCCTTAACCTGATGAGTGCTGGACTCGTAACTCCCAAACGGCAAGTCCCCGACGAGCAGGGGGCGCTTGGCGCCACGCGCCACCGCTCGGCAGTGGACGAGCATCTCATCCAGCGTGATGGGCAGGGTGGTGTCATGGCCGTGGACAACCATGGAAGCAGAGTCACCGACCAAGCAAATGTCGATGCCGGCGGTGTCCAAATGCACCGCCGAGGGGTAGTCGTACGCCGTCACCATGGTTATAGGCTCGCCCCTCTTGTGCTTCTGGCGGAGCTGAGTGAGCGTGATGCGCTGGCTAGGGTTCTGCGGCTTCGGGCCACCGTATACGGTGTTTTCCGGGACATTACTCAGCCACCGGAAAATGGACTGCGTAGAATTGCGGCGTTTGGTAATGGAAGAGCTGCGGAGGGTTTTACAGAGTGAATAAAACATTCTCACTGGCGGCGGATGAAAGCGGTGGAGGGGGGCGGCGCCGCCGGGAAAGAGGAAAGAATGGGTGCTATTATAGTAAAGTACACACTATTACTTTTGACAAATGAAATATACACAAGATGACGATTATACCCATCTGTTTAAACTATTGACAGTTCAAAATTGCTATGGACAGAAATAGCTATGTATTTCTTTATTATACAAACCATTTTTCGTACATTCTGCTGTTCCTAACCCACGCTTTCAAAATGGTATCAGAGCCTAAGGTTTATCTGGAAATTATATTTTATTTATTGCTTTAAGTATTATCCAAACGGATGAGACATCAAGAAAACATGGATCCAGACAATTGTCCGAAATGCGAGTGTTATAGAAATTATCTCCAAGATCTGGAGATAAAAAAAGAAAGAAACCAGATGTTACGGTTGCACCGAAAGTCTTGCGTCCTTATTCAATAATGGACGACAGCAGTAGTTCTACTTTTAGTGTAATACAGGCTGGCTGCGGAACAAAGGGATCCGAGGCAATTATGAAAGAAGGAGGTTGATAATTGAGACCTCTATATAAACCGAGAGTCTGGAGAGCAGAAGGACATCAGAAATCCTCCACACCATCTTCTCTGCTCTCTCCAAAATAAAATTGTTATAGTTCTTATTCTAGTATAGTTTAGTTTATGTATTTCAATTCCGCTACCATATGTAGCTAAACAAGTCTGTCACCTCCCTAAAGGAGATATATTTATGTTGTAATAAATATTATATAATTCCTAAATAAAGTTTGGGCTTTTGTCCATCCCTTCCAGTGTCTGATTATTCTCTAAATACCAAACTAAATACCATACGCCCCAGGTAGGAAACGAACGAGGGCTGTGCTGAGTGTTGCTGAAGGAGTCTGCGTCTGGAAACCATCGGTTGCGATCGTGTGGTTGGACGAGGTCCCTAAAACTTCCGGTGGAAATACCCGGCAGCATTACGGTAAAAAAGGTATGAAGTTGGTATGCTTAGAATTTTTATACGGAAGTGTGATGGGCCTGATAGTATTGCATGAATTATCTCCATAATTGGAAAATGTGATTGGAATAAGCAGAATAAAATGAAGAAATTCAGCAGAAAGGATATAATGGTTATAGTGTGTATTTTTCATTGATTTCAAAATAAATGTGTAAAATTCATTTTTGATTGTGCAAAATGTGTAAAAAGAATTTTGTCCCAAAAAATGGGGTAGTTGATGCAGAAGGAAAGTACCAATTTTTATGACAATTCCAATCAACGAGGTACAACTTTCAATTTTAGCAAGTACTAAATTGCTTTTTCTTTTTTCTTTTTGGATTGTTTCCTTATTAGTACTTATCCGATTCGGCACTATATGAATGATCCTTCCATCCCAATGACTTTTTTTTTATACGGGTATTAAGGAAAAGGAAATTAATGATCAAAAAGTGTGTGACTCATATATTTAGTAGTTTTTATTCAATATTTAGTCAATAAAGTACTTTTTTTAGTCAATAAGTGCTTTAATTTGGATTTAAGTAAGCTTTAAATTAGCCAAAAATAAAAATAAAACATACCATATTACATGGAACGACTCAAAAAGGAATACAAACCATGAATATTGAGACGCATGGAGAACTATTGAGAGTTTTTGTTTTTTTTTTGAAGAAATTAAGAGATATTTTTAAAACGTCAGCTAGAAATTTCCTCAAAAAAAAAACGTCATCTAGACATATGATTATTCTACTAAAAAGTTATGCCATTCAATAATATATAATTATATATGATATTGATAATAAAAAAAATATTGATAATAAGTTTAGAATGCCAAAAAGAGAAGTATTGAATTAAATTGTATAAAACTAATTAAAATTTATTGAATTTGTATGGTAAGTAAGTAATTTTATTGTAGACAATACTACTACATATCATATGATATGCAAAAATATTGATAATAAGTTTAGAATGCCAAAAAGAGAAGTATTGAATTAAATTGTATAAAACTAATTAAAATCTATTGAATTTGTATGGTAAGTAAGTAATTTTATTGTAGACAATACTACTACATATCATATGATATGCACTCAAGCCAAATGTCAAATCTAATTCCACCACAAAATCTAGCTCAACACGTTCGAACTCTAAATGAAAGCATCAAGGATAGGTATTCAAAAGCTCAAGTATTCTGACTCCACTTCAGATGGGTTAGATAATTGACTATTATTTAAGTACTCATTCACAATTACTTGTGGATTCGACGTAGAATCGTATCATATGATCAGGTAATAATTCAAGCCACTCTCAATATGATTTATATTTACTGTTGGTCCCAAGACGGATACCTTGGTGTAGAGGGAGGGGGTGAATACACCAAGGTTTAAAAACTTTTCCAAGTTAAAACTCTTTTGAGTGAGCTGGCTGTGTTCGATCCAGCTGGATGGCAGCTTGATCGACACAGCTGGCTGTGTGCGGAATGTGGTGGATTTGGAAAGTCCGTCTGTTGCTTCAAATATATTGCAAATCTCTGTTTCACTTTTCAGTTAGTCAGTTTATGCAGATTGAGATGTATGCTCATGAAGGTTAGTAACATGCATAAAACAAAGCGATAAATAACAAGAGCATCTTTAACGTGGTTCGGAGTAACCCCTCCTACGTCCACGACCAGATTCACTGGTAATTCACTACCACTTGGTTTCCAAGTACCAAGCAACTTCACAACTCTAACCCGAGCTGTGTTCCAACAGTTTGCGGGCACTGTCAAGCCTACACCTTCAGTTTCCGGGTACTGAAGAACCTATCCACTCGAATTACGCGCTTCGAGCAAGCGTACCTTTACCTAACCTTTCTGGGTTTGGGTTTGGGTTTGGGTATGGTTTTCCAACTATGAACGAGTTCTTACAATGAAGAACAAGGAGTATGATGAACTCGTTCAAACTAGGCTTAAGATATTTATTCTGATCTATTCTGCCTATGACTGAATATGTGAACAATTAAGAACACAGCTGACTGGCTGGGTGTTCTAGAAAGATTTGGCTTTGTAGATCGTTGTTCATTTTTCTGTTTTCTTCTATTTCTTCAGTCGTCTTGCCAGCCTCACCCGTCAGCATCTTCTCTTCAATGGTGAGGAGGTATATATATAGGTGGAGATTCAAACTAGCCGTTGGAAGAGAGCCGTTTGAATCTTACCTACTCTTATTGACTTCTGGCCTTTACCTACGAAGTAGATCTGCATCTGCAGAGGCTATTCCTTCTCTGATTTGACTGCGTCAGATAAGATCTTCTGACATCGGGATCTTGTCTTGGAGAAGGTCTTCGTCTTCGAGCTGCTAAGCGTCTCTGCTGTATCTTTAGCGGCTTGGACTCTGTTGTGTCTTGACATCTGAGCTGTGTCTTAGACATGTGCTGTATCATCAACCTGAGCTGTATCTTCATCCTGAGCTGTGTCACTGACCTGAGCTGTGTTTAGACCTGAGCTGTGTCATCGACACTAAGCTGGGTCTTTTACACTGAGCTGGGCTTCCGTCACTGAGCTGGGTCTTGATACTGCAGGATCTTTGACTTTTCTTGGTCTTGCTCTGCTGAGTCCTTTAAGCTGTCTGCTTAGCTGTGTCTTCTGCTGTCTTCAGCTAATCTACCTGTAAACTAAGAAACTCTATAAGCTCAAACAGGTGAGCTGGAAACAACACAAAGTTTGTACATTCATCTACTCGGTTGGGGTCAGCTGGGTTTTGGTATCCAATCAAAACTCTATTAATTTTCCCAACATTTACTATTAATATAATGATGCAAGTTGAACAAAGCTCATGAGCAACTAACGTAACGCTATGGTAGGTATGTTTAATATTTAATTTTTGAGGCAAGGTATGTTTAATATATATATAAAGATATATATATAGATATATAGGGATTGGTTCATATAAAAACTATTCCTAGTGTGGAAATTAGGAACCAATCTGAACCGTTGATCTTTGTATGATCTATGGTTGTCATTATTCGAAGCATGGATATATATAAATTTAAGCATGATTTTATATAAGCACAATTGTTTATATATATATATATATATATATATATATATATATATATACAGGGATGTGTTACTATAAAAATTATTCCTCCCGTGAGAACGTGAGAACATGCTTAAATCTATATATATTCTTGCTTAAATATATATATTATTGCTTAAATATATATGTAGTCATGCTTAATGAGATTCATGCTTTTTTGTATAAACAATTGTGCTTATATAAAATCATGCTTAAATCTATATATATTCATGCTTCGAATAATGACAATCATAGATCATACAAAGATCAACGGTTCAGATTGGTTCATAGTTCCCACACTAGGAATAGTTTTTATATGAACCAATTTTTTGATTACTATAATGCAATATTATGACATTGCATCCTATGTTCAATTATAATGCATCGGTCAGTAACAATCGTAGATCTACAAAAGTATATGATTGTTCATATATATATATATATATATATGAAAAGTAAATTGTACCTTTAAAAAAAATTGTGTAGTTATTGTACACATGTTGTATAGAACAAACACAATACAAACAGGGGCAGGAGACCACCCTATGGCAGTGGGGTGGCTCTGGCCCCTCCCAAATATTTTTAAAAAAATATTTTTTATACTTGCAAAAATCGTGACGTCTTAAATTATATTATCGATCCCGCTGCATTTAAAGTATGGAGAATTATTTTAAGGGAAAACCACCATGTTTCTTAAGGAAATAAAACGAAAAATTGAGTTTCACGCAATACGTCTATGAATTATACTGTCTTTCCCGTTGCGTTTAGAGTAGGGAGAACTATTTTAAGGGAAAACCACCATGTTTCTTAAGGGAAATAAGTAAAATTTGAGTTTGACGCAACACGTCTATGAAAAAAGAAATATCGCTCTGTCACACAACAGTGAGGCCCCCGAAGAAAAAATTTATGGTTCCGCCCCTGAATACAAATGATGCACTAAGTATAAATAACAAAATTATAGTAATAAAAAATTAACCATAATCATGTTATAAATATATATGACACTAACACGTAGTCACAAACGATTATTTCCAGTAATCTATATATATTATTATAACGAATGTTCGAGCCTTTCACTTATTTTTAGGTCCTATGTGGCGCGTTCTCCATTCATTATTTTTATTTATCTTAAATTTTCATTTTAAGTATTTTTATTTATATATTTATTATATTTAATATAAAATTTTATATCTCACATCGCTTTTTAATAACACTCTACTCTTGGATACCCTATATAAATACTCAAAATGCATATCTATTTTCTCATCCCAAGATTATTTTGCATAATCAATTTTATTTGACCGATTAATTAGTTGGCCAAATAAATAGTTTTATTTTTATTTAAAAAAATAATTTTGAGCAATTATTAAGTTGTCTGTATTAATTTGTTTAATTTGATGAATTAGATAGAAAAATATATTTTGGCACAATATGTATTAGATGCGATTATGGTAATAAATATAGCATGAAAATCTTTTTCAACAAGTAAATAAATTTATAAAAAGAATTACACAATATACTCTACTTAGATTAAATTTATATTTCTTTCAAAAAAAAATTAATATATATGTGTGCGAATGTATGTTACGTTCATTTATTATTTATATATATATGTGTGTGTGTGTGTGTGAGTGTGTCTCTTGCATAATCAATTTTATTTGACCGATTAATTAGTTGACCAAATAAATAGTTTTATTTTTATTAAAAATTAATTTTGAGCAATTACTAAATTGTCTATAGTAATTTGTTTAATTTGATAAATTATTAAAAAATATAATTAAGAAACCGATAAATAATAATGATGATATCTATATAATAAACATAATTATCACGAAAATAAATAAATTAATATAGTAATAGTTATTAATTTGGTATCTCTATAAACTAATATGACAAAAGAATAATATTTATTAATCTGGATCTCTCTTATTTTGAACATTTTTTATTCATATATTTTATTATTATATTTAATATATTTAGTATTTTCCATATTTCCAAAAACAATGGATGGAAACCTATATAAATACTAAAATTCAATGTATATTTTCTCATTTTGCAATTATTTTGCACTAGCAATTTAATTTGAACAATCACTTAATTCTCCAAATAAATAGTCTTATTTTTATTAAAAATATAATTTGGTCAATTATTAAGTTGCAACTATATTATCTATATATTTATAAAGTATTATATATTCGAATTCTATTAGTATTTAATATTTAATATTCTTGAATTCCACATTAAATTTGTAGTGATCTTCACTTCTTGGAGAACAATATAAAAAGATTTCATTTTCCAATCAAAATATATTCTTATTTAATTTGACCAGATAAAAATTAATTTTGAACAAATAAATATTTTTTTCATAAGTATTACAATAATTAATGTGGGACGAGATGATAAAAGCTAAACATGGTCAATAATACGTTGCAATCTCATGAGTACACTAGCGAAAGAGATATCAAAATTTTAATTTGTGACGAGATGATCAGACATACAAAACAATTAATATCATATACAATGATGTAAATAAAATGGAATAAAATTCTTTTTTAAGGAGGTAAATAGAATAAATTCTGACTCTAGGAAATTATTAAACAAATCTTCAATAGTTCCTTCGGCAAATTGGGTTGGCCAAATAAATAGTTTTTTATTGAAAATTTTAATTTGGTTACATAATCAATTTGGCCAATTATTAAGTTTGTCAAAGTAAAAGAGAGAGAAAGAAATAACAAAAGAAACTAAAAATTTCTAAATAAAAAATAAAAATATTTTCAAAATGTGGTATGTTAAAATAAAAATATTTTAATATAATCCTTTTTTTTTCAATAAGAGATAGAAAATTATAATTTTGAGGCAAAAATAAAACATAAAATTAGGACAAATAAAGTACACAAAAAATGTGTTGAATTTTATAATTGAATATAAAAGAATTTCACATCAATTTTTTTAGTAAAGTGAATGGCCGCTAACCTCACTATTTCAATTATATAACAAAAGAAACTAACAATTTTCTTGAGTTTTATTAGAAATTAAAGATTTTCACCTCTATAAAATTTTTAAACTACCAAACATATTTGCGTCTAATAATTTTATTTATTTTATTAAATAATGAACTCCCGTCGATTTTCGACGGGCTACATGCTAGTTAATTTTATACGGTGGAGTATTATTTACTATCCAGTCACGACTAATAGTATCATTTGTCATATTTTCAATGACCTCTTATAATTTAGTTTTTACCTCAATCTAAATAATATAATTACATTAAGAAAAAACCAATATCATTGTGTTAAATCTATACTAATATGAAATAAGAGAGTTGTAACTATATTAACAAGTTTGCCATTTTCCCTCCAAAACTAATTTAGTGGATAATAGGTATTGAACTTTAAGTTATTTCATGAATGATGAATAATATATATTGGTTAATTCTATACATCTCCTTTCTTGATTATCATGTTTGAGCTTTAAAAGAATCAAATTATTTAATAAAATTGAATGATTATGAATTTTGGCTTATTTGGGATTATGTAATTGAATTTTCTACTTTTTATATTTATTACTAAATATTATAATTTAACACAACACTATTTTGACTAAGATATTTGATTTTGAAAAAAAAATAGCACAATGAATGGTTGCCAAAATAATTTTATTATTTTCATTATTTAGATTAGTAAATATTTAAAAAATATAATAGTGAAAAAAATATTAAAAATTAAAAATATATATTTCGAGATGTTTGGAAGTTATAAAAAATGAATAATTATTAAAAATGCCAAAATTGGTTGAAATTTTTATAATGATTGTTCATCTTTAATTCTAATAGCGTTTTGAAATGGGTTTTAATCGAAATTGTATTTTCATATATATAAAAAAATGGTTGTTTAGAGATGCTTAGAAGGTAAGTGTTATGCTATTTTTTTTAAAAATATTTCTTAAATTATTAATGTAATTAAATGTTTTGTATTTTATATATGGATTATTTATAATTTATAAATATTATTTAGATGTTTATATATAATTATTTAATAGTGTATTTAAATTTATGTACAAAGAAGTATATCATAATACAAAATTTTACATGTCATATTTATTAATGTTATTTGGATTCAATATTTCTTTAAAAAAAAATATTGATGTAATGTATAAATTTTATATTTTATTGTGTTATTCCATAATTAACATATTAGATGATTAATGCATTTTATTTGTGCCAGACAATTTTTCGACAATTTTATATGGATATTTCAAGAGTTGCAAATTGAAAATGATTGAAGATATTGGTGTGTGGTAATGAGGAACACTTTTCAAAAATAATTGTATAAAAAGAAAATTTCATAATGTTTGAAATGTAATACTACCTCCATCCACGAAATATATAACACATCTTTAATGGCACGATTTTTTATAATATTTGTAGATTATTTGTTAAGTGTAGAAAAGGGACTTGTTACTTTTGAATTGTTATGAGGTATAAAATATAAGAAAGTGAGTGGAATTATGTCCAAAAATGGACATGATATACATTTCGTGGACTATTTCGTGGACGGAGGAAATATGTTGTATTTGTTATTGTTATACTTAAAAATGTCATTTATTAATTCTATACTGAAAAATTAATGTATTATTATTCTCTTTTGTTGTCTGAAATTTTATACTCCATCCGTCCACGAAATATAGGTCACGTAGGGTGCGGCAAGGGTTTTAATAAATGTTAGGTAGGTAGTGTTTGAGTGGAGAAAGAGATTCATTATATTGAATTGTTGTGAGGTATAAAATAATTAATGTATGTGATATTATCCCAAAAAAAAAAGTGACATAAATATGGTGGACACTCAAAAAATGAAATTGTGTCATAAATATCTTGGACGGACGAGAGTAATTAATACATTTTACTCATTATTTATGTGATTTGATAATTTATATGTTACATATTTTTAAATTGCATTCTACCGTGCAACGCACGGGTGCAATCTAGTTAGTAGTAATAATCAATCACAACAATTAGAATATACTAGTATTTGCCCTCCGTGCGATGCACAGACAAAAGATATGTCATAAGTTTGAATAATAAATATATTTAAATGGAATAACAAAATAATTCAATATTTATTTTTAGTTAGAGAGACATAAATTACATTATTGTTTCACTAAAAAAAGCCGCACTTATTTGAAGGGATGATCATTTTTTTCCAGATCTTGATAGGTCTTGGTTTCTGAAAATCGAACAAAATTAAAAATTGAATTTACACACACACACACACATATATATATATATATATATAAATTTAATTTATTCATTTATAATTTCTTAATTAAAGCAACCAAACACTATCTAATTATCTCTGTTATTCCTACTTGTCAAGCACTCATTCACATCCCGTTACTCGCTCATCCTTGACCTTCCGCCGTTCACCCACCCTCATACCTCCACCTGCAGTCATTCACCCACATCCATTCCTCCACCTTCAACGCTCCATATCCAATTGTTGCTAATGGCTTCGACTGTTCAACTTTCATCCCCAATTTCTCCTATACGAATATTTCTTATCAAACTATCCAACTTCATTTTAAAAACTCGACAAATCATGTTTGGTCGATCTTCTGATTGCAAATTTTGATTCTTCACAAATCTCAATATTTCAGGTCACGCGGATTACATTTAAATGTAACGAACAAATCTGGATATGAAGTCCATCTATATATAACCATTGCATCTTGATAATTTTGAATCATATAGCTAGCTCCTTATGTGAATGAATATGATAATATTACTGGGTTTTCTTGGATTTTTGGAGTTGTTTCACCTTAATTAGAGCATCAAACAATCCTTTATACATACCATATCTCAATTCTTTTTGGTAATTGGGGGATGAGGATGGGTATTCCATACGTACGCTAGTTTCTGATCACTCTCACAAATGTACAACATTATATTACCAAATTTCGGATCTATACCATCTTGAAACTTTAAGATTTTATTTTATTTTCTTAAATGTCTGGCCACAAAGTATATATAAATATATATATATATATATATATATATATAATTGTCTATAGGCTTTCTTCAAAAAAAAAAAAATTATATGTAGGCTGAATATTTTTTTAAAAATTACTTCGAGTCCCTTATGTGTGTATATTTTCCCAAACATCTCTTTAATTTATGGTATATGCGTCTGCATGTGTTTGATGGAACTAATTAACCATATTGTCTGTTTTGGTTCAACATAAACATGTAAAAACAACATACTAAGGGCTCGTTTGGTAGGTATGTTAGAATAAGTCAAGATAAATAATGTTGAGATAAATATAGTGGATAAGGGGTGATTATTAGTGTAGTTTTTGTGTTTGGTAAATAAGATAATGTCAAGATAAATTTAGTAAATAATAGGTTGGTTGTTTGGTACCATAGTTTAAATTCAAGATTAAATGGGAAATGACAATTCTACCCCTAATTATATAACCCTCATCTCTCTCTCCTCTCTCTCCTCTCACATGTTTCACCTTCCACCACCACCCACTTGCTCTCTCTCCTCTCGTCTGCAACCACCACCACCACCCCCACCCCATCCCTTCCACCACCATCCGCCACCACCACCACCACCACCATCCCATCTCTTCCACCACCGTCACCCGCCACCACCACAAACAAGTTTATACAACCACAGGTGACCACCACCGTCACAAAAATTCTCCCACCCTCGACGCCGCCGCCGCTGCTGCCCACCTCCCCGCTTCCATCTTCTCCGACGCGACTCCACCAGTCAGCGCCGTGCGGATCTCCGCCCACAGCCTGCCGCGAACGACGCCACCGCGAGCAGATCTACGCTGCCATGTCTCAGATCCGGGCTCCTGCCGCTGCTGATGTCGCCTGAAGAGCAGCGCCGCCTGAAGCTCGACGCCGCCGTTGCTGCTGCCTTCATCTCTCGTCTTCTATCTCGTCTTCTATTTTGGGAACGGGGGAGAGAGAAAGAGAGGGGGGAGATTTGCACCACTCTTCTCTCTCTCCCCTCGTCTTTCATCGACCACCATCCGCCGCCACCACCACCGCTACCCGCAGCTGCTCCGGCTTCTCTGGCGGCGCAGTCCAATTCTCACTATTCGCCTTCCCAGTCATTGTCGTCATCTCCTTCCCGGTCGCGATCCCCGTCGCCGCCGCCTGCTTCCCTACCCGTCGCCGCCGCCGCCTGCTTCCCGACCCGTCGCCGCCGCCTGCACCCTACGAGATGATTTGAAGGTAAAAGAGTCTTTTGAGAGAATAATACATGTTACTGTTCAAGTGGGTGTAAATAATACTAGGGGGAATGAGGTATTAGTTAAGTGGCTCCAACAGTGAAATAACACCGGGCCTATGTTTAGTACAGGGCTATCCATACAAATAATATTTCCTACCAAACAATACATAAACCCATATAAATAATATAGTAGGGGTTTATCATACCTACCAAACACCCCCTAATAGTAACATTTGCAGAAATGTAAAGAAGGTAGAACGGTGTACAGATAAAAGGCGAGAAATTAAAAATAGAAGTGAAGTGAAGCCACTTAGTCAGAAAGAGAGTTAATTATGCCAATCTCAACATAAAACAAATGGATTAGATAATTAGAGGAGGCATCAATATCAACATAAGTGAGTCATGTTCATGCGCAATTAAGTTGTAGAAGCTAATCACAATAGTGGAAGAAAATGAATATAAAAATTTGACAGCTGCTAGGTGGCTTAGTGAAATCAGATATACCAAAATGAAGGACCCTCAACGGAGCATATCTGCATCTTATGTGGCAAATATGAAGTTCTGCAAAAATCCAAATAAAAAGATATATAAATCATCATTAGGAATGCAAGTTTACAGTACCTCGGGCCTAATTTAGATGACAAAAGGCAACATCAGTACTGAACATGACTATTTTCATTTCTCCGCCTCTTCAATATATCTGCCACCTAGACTCTTCAAATATAGTGAAAATACATATGCTCAACATATAGTACTATAAGATAAGGAGATAAAGTTACTGCACCAGATCGATATATACATACAGGGAGCGGATCTGGTAAGAACACATCTTATATAAGAACGTAAGAACAATGCATTTTTATTATATCGGAGATGCATAAAATGCAGAAACTAAATGCATAAATATTTTAATGTATAAACTACAATAACTTAATGCATTAGTATTTAAATGCATAAATTAGAGTAACTAAATGCACGGTTAAATCTGGATCGTAGATCAACAAGGATCAAGGGTCCATATTTGTTCTTATTTCTCACCTAAGAAAGTGTTCTTATTTGATCCGCGCTCTATACATATATATATATATAGATAGATATATATATAGAGAGAGAGATTAATTGGTTCCTCCGATCCCTCAATATCATATTATCCAAGACTGATGCGTCGCTTTAGGGGTGCTGATGCACAGTGTTAGCACCAGAAGTTGTTCCAAAGGTAGGTAGCATAGCAACCTGTCTTGCAACATATTAACGATTCTCTTGAGAGAATTAATTATAACGGAAATTAATCTGGTAGGGAAAGAATTTCAGAATATATATATTTTTTTAGAAAAACTGTACAGTCAGCCAAATCACAGACTGAACCTTGTCTTTGGCATGCATCGGTGAGAGGATAGCGGAGTTTTGAGAATTGTTCTCCTATCTGGATCATGCACATATATCACCATCGACTTTATAGATTTTCGGATTCCAATCCTCAAATTCTCAATTTAATTTGCTGCTGAATTTTTGCGATTCTGCAAACAACACCACCGTAGCAGAGAGAAAATGTGTAGTAGTGGGACAGACAACGTGCCTGCAGTTTCTATTTTCACTAAATATATTTTCAACTTAATTTTTTTCCGGATGCTGTGACCTTTGAAGTTGGCTTAAATTACAAAATTACCATTCAAATTGATTTCCTCGTGCGATGCACAGACAAAAGATATGTCACAAGTTTGAATAATTAATATATTTTATTTAAAAATGAAAACGAGTTAATTGTTTTAATAGATCTAATTGAAATAACAAAATAATTCAATATTTATTTTTAGTTTAGAGAGACATGATTCGCATTATAGTTTCACTAAAAAATATGCACTTATTCGAAGGGATGATCACTTTTTCACCGATTTTCGATAGGTCTTGGTTTTGAAAATCGAACAAAATCGAAAATTGAATATATATATATATATTTAATTTATTCATTTCTAATTTCTTAAAACTACATAAACCCTGTATAATTCTCTCTATTATTCCTACTTGTACCCGCCCTCCTCGATAGGTCTTGGTTTTGAAAATCAAACAAAATCGAAAAATTGAATATATATATATATATATATTTAATTTATTCATTTTTAATTTCTTAAAACTACATAAACCCTGTATAAGTCTCTCTATTATTCCTACTTGTACCGCCCTCCATGCATCCACCTTCAACGCTTTCTTTTCCAATTCCTGCTGCACACACACCATCAATCTAAGCAACTTAAGTAGAAAAAGGAAATTGAAAAAAAATATATTTATTATAAACTCAAATCAAAATTTGAAGAAAGAAAAAAGATGCATAAAGAAATCACATGCATGGGTTTAATAAAAAAACGCAAATCAATATGATTCTCTGGGCTAAAACTTCTTGTTACTTCTCTCACCTCCAAAATTGCATATTTTGGAAAAGTTGAGAAGAGAAAAGCTTCCACTCTCTAGCATTTTCGCCGATCGAACGGTTTTCTTTTTGGTAGAGATTATGATGGCATTTTGCGATTTTGAGGTAGAAGTTGTGCTGAGAATTTTATGCCTATAGAATGACGTAAATACCCTTTGTCATAACACAAAATATCAAAATTATCCTTCAAATTAATTTGCAATTGATTGATGATTGAGAACTCCCACACTCTAGCATTTTCGCCGATCGAACGGTTTTCTTTTGGTAGAGATTATGATGGCATTTTGTGGTTTTGAGGTAGAAGACGTGCTGAGAATTTTATGCCTATAAAATGACGTAAATACCCTTTGTCATAACACAAAATATCAAAATTATCCTTCAAATTAATTTGCAATTGATTGATGATTGAGAACTTCCTCTTTAATATATAAAATAGATAATAGATTTTCCAACCATGAAATTGTGGAACAAATCCGAACGACCTTATCCTACGGACCTCCATATGCAGCAACTCCCCTTCTCTCCCTTTCTCTCTCTCCTTCAGTCAAACGTTAGTCATGCATTGAATCTAATCAGTAATCACGAACTAGGAAAAGGATGCGCGCACTCGGGGCACTCCCATTATTGCTAGCGCCATTCCACTTCCTCCGCATTTTCTCGTCTCCATATTTCCGCACGCAATCACCCTCTCCACTCCGACCTCTGATCAAAATATCCTACCTCCACTCCTCAACCGCCGGAATCACATCATCAATGGCCGCCGCCGGCGAACGCGTCACGAGCGATTGGTTCTCGGTGCCAGACCTCCGGCTCCGGAACCACAGATTCACCGTGCCTCTCGATTACTCTCTCAGTGATCCTGCGTCGCCGAAGATCTCCGTCTTCGTTCGCGAAGTCGTTGGAGGTAATTACAAATTCTACTACTAGAGAATTGAATATTCGCTGCCGCCGCTGTGTGTGAGTGTGTTATTTCTTGCGCTGAAATGGATTTGTTGATTGGATTTTATTGTTTGATTTTTTTGTTGCTGATTACTTTTATCATAAGGATTTCGGCATTTCCGTTTTTCTATAGTTCGTTTTGCAAGTGTTTGAAGAAATTAGGCGATCAATTGTATGTGCTGAGCAGCAATAGATATACTGAATAGTTTACTGTGCTTTCAGCAGGAAAAAAGTTGATATCAAATTGGCGTTGATTAGTTTTGAATTGGAACTATCGATCTTGACTCTAGATGAGAAACTCACAATCTCCATTTGAATCTAGGATTCAATAGATTAGGAACTAAAGAAAACTAAAACAGCTCTAAAGTAACTATCTTTGGCTAATTTTAGACAAAAATCAGAATTGAAGAAAGCACATTTTCTTTGTTTCTTTTAATCAGGGCACATAAGCTTAATACTTGTTAAGTGCATTTGCTCAAAGTCCTATTCTCTGCAGAAGTGCATGGACATTAATGTGAAGAGTTCTTGTTCTTTTACACGCTTCTCTTCTTCAGACCATTAGATTCTCTTACGAAATATAATGTTAGTACTGATGAACATTGTACTCTGCAGTTGGGAAGGAAGAACTGGACCTTCCCTTTTTACTGTACTTGCAGGGTGGACCGGGATTTGAGTGCATGCGACCAGCTGAAGCTGGTGGATGGATAAGCAAAGCATGTGAAGAATACCGTGTTGTTCTACTAGATCAGGCATGTTTTGAAGCACCTGTTAGATTCCTGGTGTGTGTACTTTCTAGATTCTGTCTTCTCTTCTGCTAAAATGTTTAAATCACAGCGAGGAACAGGCTTATCAACACCTTTAACAACATCATCAATGTCTCAATTTAAATCTGCTGAGAAGTTGACTGACTATTTGAAACATTTTCGAGCTGACAACATAGTGAAAGATGCTGAATTTGTGCGCAAAAGGCTTGTCCCTGATTCTCGGCCATGGACAGTGTTGGGACAGGTAAAAGTTCTTCGTTTTTACTTGAATAGGCTTATTATCGCAGGCATGTGTACGTGCAAGCAGACACTTTTTATCAGGCACTTCATTTTACTAGCTACCTTTGGTTTGCAAATTTGACGGTGTCTTTATTATTTTTGCGACGGCAATGAGTTAAAATCTAGAAAATTACAATCTTGCTGTATCTCTGCTCCGTGTGAATCCATAAGAGAAAAAATCCCATATAAAGTACTGCTAGAAACTTCTTAGGGTGCGTTTACTTTGATGGTAAGGGAAAAAAAGGGATTTTTTTTCCCCTTTAAATCTCTCATTTCTTATCCTTCCTTTTTTTATAAATTAGAATTTCACCCTTTCTTATTCCTTCTTTTCACTTGAAGGAAGCAAAATATTATCACACCATATACCTCATGATAATACTTGGAGTGGAAAGAAGGAATAGGAAAGGGTGAAATTCTAATCTATAGAAAAGGAAGGATAAGAAATGAGAGATTTAAAGGGAGAAAATTTTCTTTTCCCTCCTTTTCCCTTACCATCAAAGTAAACGCACCCTTAGAGAAAAGGATGAGGCTTTTATGCTTCCGGCTAGTTTTATTGGATGAATATTTTGTGTGATACAATTATCTTCTTTAGTGTGTATGTATTATACTTTTCATCATGGATGTCGTTCTTGTCTACCTGCAGAGTTATGGCGGCTTTTGTGCAGTGACTTACCTGAGTTTTGCTCCAGAAGGACTGAGACAAGTCCTTTTAACTGGTGGGATCCCTCCGATAGGAAGTGGTTGCACTGCAGATGCTGTTTATAGAGCTTGTTTTCATCAGCTTGTGAAGCAGAATGAGAAGTATTACCAGAGATTTCCTCAAGATATACATATTGTCCAAGAAGTTGTAAAATATTTAGCAGAATCTGAAGGTGGTGGGGTGAGAAATTTTCTGAACCTTAACCTTTCCTTTTCGTGGAAATTTTGCTGCAAATTTCCATCTCTTTCTTTCTCACCCTTTCCCTTGTGTTTGCAAAAAGGTACCTCTTCCATCTGGTGGCATCTTAACACCACGAGGACTTCAGCTTCTAGGTTTGTCAGGTTTAGGATCAAGTACTGGTTTTGAACGTTTGCATTACATGTAAGTCTGTTCCCAACATCTTAATTTGTTAAACTTGTTGATTTGCTCTTTGGAATTTTAATTGCTTCCTTTTTACCGTTGCCCATAGGTTTGAGAGGGTATGGGATCCTATATTAGTTCCAGGAGCCCCGAAGAAAATTAGCTACGTCTTTCTAAATGCAGTAAGTTCAGAAATGATACTGGTCTGTGCAAGATTTTTGGATCTGCAGTTGGGGGCTGCTATATCTTAACTTTTTTGTACATAATGCAGTATGAGAAGTGGTTGGATTTTGACAGTAATCCTCTATATGCTCTCATGCATGAGTCCATTTACTGTCAGGTAAATTGTTTCTTGTTGATATAGAGGAATGATATGCCGCTCACCTTTCGTCGGCACCGATCACCGTTCGTCCATATTAGCATCATTCTTTTTAATTTTTTTTATTGATTTATATTCTAATACCCTAAAAATTAATATTTGAATCATTAAATATACAAAATACATAAAAATCAAAGCTCAATTTGTTCATTTTCCCTCTAACTTCAAATAAATGAATAATAAGGCAAATCGAGCTTTAATTTTATGTATTTTGTATATTTAATGACTCGAATATTAATTTTGAGGGTATTAGAATATAAATCAATAAAAAAAATTAAAAAGAATGATGCTAATATGGACGAACGATGATCGGTGCCCACAAAAGGTGAGCGGCATATCATTCATCTATATATATATATATTATATTTGTAATTATATACTTGCCAGAGAAAGAAATTGCTCTGGTCACTTATCCTTTCAATATCTAATTTACTTCTGGGTGTTTTCAAGGGTGCTTCTTCAAGATGGTCTGCTGATAGAATAAGAGCTGAAAATGAGAGTCAATTTGATGCAATGAAGGCCGTCAAGGAAGGACGTTCAGTGCTGTTTACCGGAGAGGTGCGAAACATACGCATTTTCACTAACCACTGCTCAGAAGTTAAACATAAAACAACGATCCATACTCTTCATTTTTCAAAGGATAATTCCAGTTAACGCTTTTCTTTTTCTTCTCTCTTTTTTTTTTCTTCTCTCTTCTAGCATATGGAATGAGTAGATTGGATTGAAATTGTTATTGATCTGTTGAATAAGTTCTAGTATGTCCAATTCAATCAGTTATGGTTCTCGTGTTTCTGCTCCTAATCAGCGTGCATTTCTTATGATTCTTGTGTGTCTGCAGATGATTTTTCCGTGGGTATTTGATGAAATGCATGCTTTGAAGCCTTTCAAAGATGCTGCTCACTTATTGGCAGAAAAAAAGGATTGGCCTCCTTTGTACGACGTTGCCACACTGAACAATAACAAGGTATGCTGTACTTAAATATCCCTTCATCTAACTCTTCCCATCTAATACTTACTTAGTGATCTCGTCTGTTTATACCAATAATGAGAGCCGCACACACACACACACACATATATATATATATATTGTTGTTTGAAGATGAAATGAGCTGAATATTGGCTCATGATTCCCATGACCGATGATATTGTACACTGCTGAGGTCTCTTTGCTCGTATGCAGGTCCCCGTTGCTGCTGCTGTTTACTATGAAGATATGTACGTTAACTTTAAGCTCGTGATGGAAACAACTCCTCAGATAGCAGGGATCAGATTGTGGATCACAAATGAATATATGCATTCTGGTTTGAGAGATGGAGGTGGCCAGGTTTTGGATCATCTACTAGGTTTGCTCAAAGGGAGAAAGCCTCTGTTTTAGTTGTAGTTTTAGTTTTTTCTTTATAAAAACTCCATTTTTTTTATATAGATTCAATGATCGTTGAGGTTTTTGGTTTCTTGAGACTTGATTTTAATTCTGTGATGATGTTCCTGTTATTAGCATTCACTAGGGATTGATCTTGTTGTACCTACTTTTAGGGCTGAGCATTCGGGCGGTTCGAGCCCAACCCGAACCAAACCACAATTAACCGAAAACCAAATTGTATTTTTTTTAAACCAAATCGAATTGTATTAGATGTGTAATCAAACCAAATTCAAACCGTAATTTGCGGTTCGAGTTCTGTTTTATTTAGTTTTAATCGAAATATTTTACACACTTTAAAGTGCATACTTTTCACCACGCTTGCACCTATGTTTTCTAACACTTTTGCACAAAAAAATAACAATTTGCTATTAGTTCAACCAAAGCAAAGCAACATTGGTGATAATTTCACATTTGAATTACTTTTAAACATTAAAATATAGATATAATAAAAATCATAAATAACATATATAAATATTTCGGTTTTTCGGGTTGAAGCCGAAATTTTTGGCTCAATCCGAACCAAACCGAAATAATTTCGATTTTCTATTTCTTAAACTGAACCGTACCGTTATGTTAAAAAATTGAACCGAACTGCAACTTTTGGTTTGGTGCAGTTTGAATTTTCAGTTTGGTTCGGGTTTTGCTCAGCCCTACCTACTTTTAAAATAATGAACTCGAACACAAGAAATTCTCTAGTCCGCTGTTTTGTGTTGCACTCGAGTGTCCCAATCGCTAAATTAAGTAGTTTTGGTCGTAACTAGTGTCGGGTAAGTCAAAATTATAACTTACGAATGTTGTACATGTGATATATGATAAAATCATATTTTTGGTTAGACATAATTAATACAAATGAGGCCAAATCCAAAAAAATAAAAATGAAAAAGGGTGATGATTAATCAAATAAAAATATAAGCTAGAAAATTTTGAAAAAAAAAAACAAAAAAACAAAATGGAAGGAGAAGAGTTAAAAATTAAAAGTATATATACATCAAAATACTGAAGGCAAAAACAAAAGAGAGAAGAAGAAAGAATTTAGTTTGAGCAGAAAACGCGACTTCTGCTCGCAATTAGGGAGTATCAGAAGCCGGTTGCCGGTAAAACCCTCTACTCCTCCTCCTCTCGCTAGGGTTTTAGAATCTTGCCCTTTTCAGCTAGGAATTCTCAATTGGTGTTGTCCATTTCAGATTTGGAGGAAATGCACCGAACGGCAGCGTATTCGAGGTTGCTAGCACGGCCAATGCTGACGGCTGCGCGCGGCTTTTGTACATCTGCGTCCAAGAGCAGCGGCAGCGGTGGAGAGAAGATCGTCGCTTCCGTACTGTTCGAGAGGCTTCCGGTTGTGGTACCCAAAATCGATCCGGTGGTATATGCATTTCAGGAATTCTCGTAAGCATTTTCTCTGTTTTAATTCGCTTGATTTCAGTTGCTTATTCTAGTTATCTGGAGTAAGCAGTAGTGGGAAAGTTATTTCTCTAATTTAATGTCATTTTGATATAATAGCGTATTGCTGAAATTCTGAAACTAGTGAGATTGTAAATTGGGATGAATCGATCATGGTTGCTAATTTACTTGGATTCTATTACGCGAGTGAAGAATGGAGGTGATAATTTTGTTTGTTTGCGTTGAGGCATTGGGAGGGAAAAATTAGAGTTGTTAATCGTTGATTTTTGCTTCCTGTAAGAATGAGTGGCTGGACGTTTACAAAATCTTGATTCTGCATCCGTTATTCGTTCAAATGTTATTGTAATGAATGTACGATGACTGGGAGCTGGGATGTGAATTTAGGTTCCGATGGCAACAGCAGTATAGACGAGAATATCCTGCTTCGTTCTTGGAAAAATCCGATGCAAGGTAAATTTTCTCTGATCTTTCACTCCCTTTTTTCGGGGTTCTGTTTTCTTCTTATTTTTTGCTTTTCCTATTATTAATATGGTTCTTCAATAGGTCTGTAGTTTTTAATCATTCTTTGTTAACAAATGCTAGTGGAATTTTGATTAGCTAATGAGTATCAGTCTTTTTTGGTTTGTTATGTGAAGTTCAGAATATTATCTTTGATAAATCTTCTAATGTTGGCAACTCGAAACCAATTACTATTAACATTCTTCACTGTTATACAATATCTTTCTGTTTCACATCTCAAATAAAGAAGTTCTGAAAAACTAATAGAGTGCCTTGGATAGAGTTTGGATGATTGCTTGGTCCAATGTTACTCGACAAAAGTGCTTGGCACAAATGCTGATAAAATATAGTTATGAGATTATGTATCTGTTACTTTGGTCAGAGCATGTTAGTTTAGGATAAATTTATTAGATGTCAATGAGTTGCACCAGATTGTTAGATACATTCAATAAAGAATATCTCATGTTTACTGTTCTGTTTTGTCTGACCTGAAATTATGTATTTGTCAATTGTTTATTTTGTTAAATTTGTTTCTTTTCTATGCATTGACTATGACATGCAGGGGAAAAGGAGATCATCAAATTGACTATACACCAGCTCCACGGATCACTGAAGCAGATGAAACCAATGATAAAAGGTATTACTCTAGTCTCTAGATATGTTTGCCTTTAAAAGTTCATGTTGGTAAATATTGGAGGTGAATCGCTTGTTAATCTGGCTACTTAATGTAGTTGAATATTACCTTTCTGGTTTTGAGATTATAAAAACTTCTCATTCTTAATGCGGAAAGTAGAATTCTCAAGCCTTTTTCTCTTCCAGATGAATCTCATATTTACTGGTCCATTTATAATCTGAAATGAAGATCATATTGCCCCGTAGTATTCATCTGCTGTCCTCCAGTTCTACTGGTTTTCCAGAGTTATGTTTGGCATATGGTCTCTGCACAATGCAGTTACACACTTTTTCACCTGAATTTGCACCTCTCGTATGATAGTGCAGTAAAAGTATAAACTTATGATTATGCAGGTCACTGCAGAGAGCACTGGAACGTAGGCTCTATCTTCTTATATATGGTACTGCATATGATTCTAATGGAACACCTGCCTGGCACTTTCCTGAGAAGGTATACGAGTGTGAACCAACACTACGCAAGGTAATTCTGCTTTCTACTTATAGTTTTTGTTCGTCACGTTTCCCCCTATTCTGGAGTTTCTGGTTTTTCAAAGTGTTGGGGAATTTTTTTTTTATGGGAATTGTAATATTTGCAGTGCGCGGAATCTGCTTTAGAATCTGTGATTGGAGATCTTTCCAATAGTTATTTCGTTGGAAATGCTCCTATGGGCCATATGATTATACAGCCTGCAGAGAAAGACAAGGCCGATGCATCTCTTAAGGTACTCCGCTTCATTTTGTTTTCTCATTCCAAGTTTGGATTTAGAATTCTATGAAGCTGTCATAGAACCTGGACAACATGCATAGAGACTACATATTTTGCTAAATATGTAAAATATTTTGTCATTTGTCAGCGTTTCTTTTTCAAAAGTCAACTCCTCGCCACCAGCAAGCTCGATATCGGAAAGTGTGAAGATTACGCATGGGTGACGAAGGATGAGCTGTTGGAGTATTTTCCTGAGCAAGGTGAATACCTCAACAAGATGATCATGTGCTGATTTTTTTGCTGCTGTTTGCTTTTGTAGCTTTTTGATGAACTTCAGACAAAGGATGACGAACTGTTTGATATATGCTTCTGGCATGTTGATATGTCGTCGTCGTCGAAGTTCCAATTTTTGGAGTTGCTAGGATTTTATGGGACTCATGAGGGGAGCCCAGGATCAAGGTGTTTTAGCTGTTTCAAGAAATGTAGTAATAATTATTTAAGGCTTGTGCCTATATTTCTTGGAATCCAGAAATTGCTCTCGAATGTGAAAAGGAGGAGAAGAACTAGTGATTCTGATTACAGCTTGTATCCAACTTTCAAAGATGTTCTAGTTATTTGGTTATGAATACGAATCTTTAAAAGAATTTATGGAATATTGAATTTGTAGACCTCAAAATCATCGTATGAAATAAACACTCAAAACTTCAAATTATATAATGTGTTTGGATTAATGTACTGTTTATTTCATTTTCCTGTCGAGATTGCACCATATCTAGAAAAAAAAAAAAAATTGATACTTGAATCCAAAACTTGAAGACGATAAGCATGTATACATGTTGTATTGTTGAGATGCATGGATTATCGTTAGCTTATGGTTGACCTAAATGAGCCTTCAAATTTTAGAATGATTATAAAGGAGTTCGTACATGATATACATATAATAGTACAAAGTCTTGGGTAAATTTGAATGATTATAAAGGAGTTCGTACATGATATACATATAATAGTACAAAGTCTTGGGTGTGCGGTTAGATTTAAAGTAACTATTATCCTGGAAAAAAAGTGATGAATATATTTTTACTCTTTAACTAATTAAAATATCAAATAATAATTATCATGAAGTAAAATGACAATTATTATAAAGAAAAGTAACAATTGAGATCCAACTGCACAATATGACCAATATTACTCAAATCCACCTTATACCATATTATGAACGCAAATGCACAATAAATACACTTGTACATGTATGGTTTAATCTCTTGTGTCAAATATTTCGTTGATTTTAGTAGCAAAAAAATGGAAGGTTTATGATTGGATTCAAATTCACGACCTTTCATTCATGAACACATCCTGACCCATTATCTAAGATAATGTGAATGAAATAGTATAATGGTAAATATGTCGCATATAAGTTGGAGGATCATATATAAAAGCCACGGTTGCAAAGGAAGGTATAGAGCTTGAGTACTTGAATTATTCTAAAATAATAAAATTATATTTTTCCTTCAAAAATAAAATATTATTATTCAAGTATTCACACACAGATATATATAGAAGTAATTGGTGCTTTGTAATTAACGTTAGACCTATAGAGGAGCATGCACGTATATACCAAGTGGGGCAGTTGAACAGAAATTAGTTGAAATTTAGTTGGCCTGAGTTTACTACAAATCTCTTTATATTTATGCCCACTTCCACTTAATTACTCTCTTTCATCTCCATCAATAAACCTCAAACCAACACTACTTTCTCTCTCTAAATTCTTGTCCCATCATGGAAGAAAAACCACCGCCACCGCTTGCGCCGCCGTCAACCGCCGACCCACATTACCTCTTTGCGCCACCAAACCCATCTCAAATACCTTCCTTCTTTCCAAATTATTTTCCAGAAATGGGATCAATTGGGCTGAATGATCAGACCCAAATCTTGGAAAATTTTGTGCCTAAATTTGAGGAAGATTGCAAATTAGTTGATACTAATAGAAATAAAAGAGGAACTTGTGGGAGGGGAAAAATGAGTTTTCCGCAGCGGTTTGCTTTTCAGACAAGGAGCCAAGAGGATATTCTTGATGATGGTTATCGTTGGAGAAAATATGGCCAAAAATCTGTCAAGAATAGCAGGTTTCCTAGGTGAGGGCCTCGTCATGTTCGTGTTTCAGTTTTGTATTTTATTTTACTAATTAATAAAATTAATACCAGACTGAAATATATATATAAGAAATTGAGCGGATGCATAATGCATTTTAAGATAACTTGTTTTGGATGTAACGTATTTGATCTTCTTATTGCAGTTTTTGTTCTTATGTATATATACATATACAGTTATGGATTCAAATTTTCCGTTTGACATAAAATTGAAAGAAAAAGTAGTTTAATTTGAAGAACTAGCAATCCTTTTAGTAACGTGACAAATTTAAAATCCAAGTATAATTTAATTATAAAGAATAGTGATCGATATTTCTGAAAATTAAAAGGTTGTGAGGGATTTAAATGGCTAAGTATATATATATATTATTTTAATTATATATTTTGGGTGTAGAATATAGAAACCATCCATAGTTTTTTTTTTGACATGGGGAAGGAGAGGGTAGAGTTTAAACTCAAGACCTCTCTGTTCACAGATAAGATCTATTTACCTCATGGATGTCTCCGAACAAACAACCATCCATAGTGTTAGAAACTTAGAAATTAAATTATGCATCTTTTTTTTAGTTGAGAAATTATGCACATTTTTATATTTACAATAATACGTTTTTATGATAATGTATATATTTTCTAAGGGATGCATATATAGTGCAACTAACCGTAGGTATGCCTGTTTGATTTAAGTCAATGTGATTTTATAAATGTAATTGTGTTTGTACAACTATACTATGAGGTTATATACATCAATGTGATCACATTGGATTTCATGCATGTCCCTTGTGTAATTTAAATTTACGTTGGATTTAATTAATCAATAAATAGTAATAATAATAATAATAATAATAATAATAATTACTGTAAAGGGAATGCATACATATATATACAAAAATAGAGGAAATAAAGAACATGAATAATGCAGTATCAATATAAATAAGCATGCATGTATTTGATCACTTCTCTCTCTCTCTCGCAGGAGCTATTATAGATGCACGCATCACACTTGCAACGTGAAGAAACAAGTTGAGAGGCTAAGCAAAGACAGCAGCATCGTTATGACAACCTACGAGGGAACTCACAATCATCCATCTGATAAGCTCATGCAAACTCTCACTCCACTTCTTAAACAGTTTCACTTCCTCACTTCTGCTAATACCTTCAATTCTCATTATAACTCTTGTAATTAATTAATTACTCTATACAATATTGTAATTTCATCTTAATTTCAACAATTTGGATTTATTTATTTCACATACAATTAATTAATTAAGCCCCCATTTGCTTAATTTCCAATCTTTATTTAATTGCGAGTACTCCACTATATATATATATATATATGTTTGTATTAAGCTCGAACTCGAGGTATAAGCTTTAAATATCAACAACTATATTCACGTTCATATTATATACTTATCGAGTCAGCTCAAACAAACTTTATTTTGAGCCAACGATCACGAATGGTAGAATGAAACTCAATCCATTCTCATTGCATATCATAATCTTGTCCATTCACTGAAATTCAAAAGAGTCGAGATTTCTGAGAATAATTAAATGTGTATTTAATTTCAGACCAATATCTTTTTCCGAAAATTCTCACCAAAAAATATATTTTCCGAAAGTAATTAAGTAATCTTGAGTTTTTCCATAATTACGTGAAACATACTTTTTTTTATGAGGGATACGTGAAACATACTTTAAATAGAAAGAGACGTGCAAAATATAGAGCTCTTTTAGTTGGCGCACCCTCACTTCTCCACGTTGAGATTCAGAAATAGACACGTGTCTTTAAATAGTGACTAAAGCCGGACTCGAGAATAAGAGTAATTTTTTAAATATTATTAAAAAAGGTAGATTATAAATCGAGATAATAATCTGTATATGAATTTCCCAAAGATAATATGCGACTAATTGCGCACGTACATTTCTGAATAAATTTTAACAAGTATGCTTGAATATCTTATCACACTTGAATAACTACATTTAAGGAATTTTGAAATTTATTTGAAAATTTTATAGAATTCTAACTTATACTCCCTCCTATTCATTTTAGTGGTAATCCATAAAAATACACACTTTCACAAAGTAAAAATGAAAAATATACAGCTCCTCCCAAATAAATGAATTTTGCACAATTTTCGTTTGAAGAGCCGACATGACCCTTGAATCCTTGATTGTGATTTATTTTAATCAAAAAGTGAGTAATGATTGCTAATCACTTACACATTGTAAGGAAAGTGTACTTGTGTCTTGCATGAAAGTTTGATAAATTAGTTAATCATTGGTTATTAATATTATTTTATATATATTAATCATTGATAAATACCGTACTGCATATTTAAATGAAGCTGAAAAATATAGATCCCACTCGACAAAATGAATATCCCGTTCGAAAAATGTAATATCTCGCCCGAACGGGATATTCAATTCCCTGAGCGGGATCTTCATTTTGTCGAGCGGGTTATCCATATACTCGAGCGGAATCTTCAGTTCTGTCGAGTGTGATCTTCAATTCTCGAGAGGGATCTTCAATTTTTTTTCAGTGCACCCGCGTGAATTACTTGCACAATGCAGGCACGCCACACCTATTCTTTTTGGACTGTAGTATAGCTGTAAATTAAATTGTACATTTTATGTACAATTTTTACGTGAATCCATACCAGTTTCACTTTTCACTTCTATATATTTCTTACAGTGAAGTGAAGATCAAAACACATCTACGAAGAATTAGAAATTCACTACAAATATCTATGAAAAAAATTAGAGAATTGACTTACAAATTCACTCATCTTCGGAGGTTGTTGATTGAGGTAATTTTTTACAGCATTATAGTTCATTTAATTTCTAATGTTCATCTTTTATTAATCTATTTAGTAATTATACAAAATAAATCGGGATTCGTTACTAGATCAATCTATAATGATCGAAAATTACATTTTAAGATATAAATTATGCAACGCATTAAATGGAACTATTTCCCCATCGCATAACTCATTTCCCACTCGGTACATCATAATCCCGCTCGAGCGGGAAATAAGTATATCGGGAGGGATTTTGGTGTTTTGTATTCTAATTCTGTTTATTAATCATTTTTTGTTTTTAATTTTATATAGATGGATGAATGGAAGTACTTCACTATCAAATACGGCGGACAATGGCACGATTGTACGTACGTGGGCGGATTTGAACAGATTATTCAACTTGTGGCGGCTTCTCAATCTCTCATAAATTTGAGATACAACATCGACATTATGTTGAATGAAAATTCGATTAGCACACAGTACGAGCTGTATTATTTATCGCAGTCTCGTACAGGACGCTACATGAAAGCTCTCTTGCGCACCGATCACCAATTTGATCAGTTGTGCATGATGGAATCTTTCCCAACTGTATACGTGATTCACAACAACACGGACGTATATATTCCTTCTTTTGAAGAACCGCGCTCTTCATCCTTTGGATACGACTTCGGCGGGACATATTCGGATAAAATGGATCATATCCAAAGACAGATGGTTTCCTCAAATTGGTTTGATAATCCATACTCCGCTGGAGGTAATTTCGGATCGACATCCACACCTGAATATTCCTCTATCCCCCAAATGCCTGTTCCAGAGACTTCTTTCCCAAGAAAAGCAACTTCTCGCAATGATGAACAAGAAAGCAACGATGATGAAGATACAAATGAAAGAGATGATAAAAATTATATTCTAGAATCTGAACCCGAATCCGATAGTGAAGCGTTGAGGGATAACATGACAGAATCCACGATTGCAGAGCATGCAACATGGATTCGTAGGGATGAAGGAGTGAATTCCGAGGATCTCGCCAGTTGGTTGGTTCCGGTGATTCCGCTCGATGCTACGATTTCACTCGTTGCACGAGAAAATGACCCGACAAATGATGCTGAGTTAAAGGTTGGTTCTATTTTTGAAAGCAAAGATGATCTAAATATTGCAGCCGGCTTGTGGCACATGGAGATTGGAGCTGAATACAAAGTTGTATCATCTGATACGAAGCGTCTCAGATGGATTTGCAGGCATTTGCAAAATTTCCCTTTCGAGTTGCGAGCATCATCCCGCAGAAACTCTGATGCTTGGATAGTCCGCCAATTTAATGGCGATCATGCATGCACCCGTCACCTTGGACGTGTGGCGCCCAAAAAAGTCCACATGAATGTTATTGCAACCTACGTTGCCAGAAAAATACGGAGGAAGTGTGAAATCATGAAGCCGAAACCCATTGTGGAGGAGGTGCTCCGCGAGTTCGGTATCACAATCCAATATGATTTGGCCCTGAGAGCACGGCACACTGCGATACAGATGATATAATGAGGGTATGTTGAGTCCTTCCAGATGTTGCCTGGCTATCTTCACATGCTTAAGGAATCAAATCCTGGCACGGTTACTGATCTGGCAGTTGGAAATGATGGGAAGTTCCAGCACCTATTTGTGGCTCTCGGCGCTTACAAACTTGCTTATCCACTCAATATGAGACCTGTTATCTCAATTGATGGCACTCATCTCAAGGGCAGGAATAGAGGTATCTTGTTTGTCGCTGTGACGAAGGATGCAATGAGCAGGTATTTCCATTGGCGATAGGTGTTGGACCAATCGAAAATTATATCTATTGGAAGTGGTTCCTCCACCGTTTTAGAGTTGCATATGGGGAACTGACGGATACACTCATTTTCTCTGGTGCTCATGTCTCGATAGCTAACGCTATTAGTGAAGTGTTTCCTGATGCAGTTCACGGTCTGTGCTACTATCACTTACTCAATAAGTTAAAGCGGTTCGGAAATGTAGCAACCCGAAATTTATTTTGCTATTTTTCTTCTTAAAAAGTTTATATTTAATTATTTGTGCAATTATTTATTTAAGTCTTATAAGTCGCGCCTAGAGTTTTGCATGAGCATAAGCATGATTATATATTTATTCGATTTGCATGGCCCAAAATAATTATGGTTTGAGTCCAAAGAAAAATTCATGTGTCAAAATTTAATTGAGAAAGACGAGAGTTTCATTTTAGCTGAAACTTTATTATCATTATTTTTGGGGGTTAAGTAATCCTGTAAATTTCCTTTATAATTGGGCTTCTAGATAAGAATATTAAAATAATAAATTTCTCTAAATCTTATATATATTTCTTCTTTAATAAAGGAAATATAGTGTTTTTTTTTTCGCGGAAGTTTCCTTCATAGATTGAAGTTTTTGTAGTTTATCTATTTTGGTTCAATATTAATCTTATCGTTTCTTTTGGCTGTAATTGAGAATGTTAAGCTAAAATTTACGTATTTATTTCCAAAGGGTTAAATATATATATATATATATATATATATAAATATGTAGTGTTTTCGAAAACAAAGTTTTCTTGTGCAGAAAGAAGATTTTATATATATATATATCCTTTAACTTACCATAATCTTTTTGTTGGTCTTGGAGATCTTCTACGATGAAATATTTTTTTTTTGAGATAATATTTCAAATATTCCATGATTATCTTTTCTACCTAGATTAGTAGTATAAATAGGAGGTCCTTTGTTTATTCTCCTCACACTCAAATTAAGATCTCCACCCCAAGCGAAGCTTATAGAGGTATCTCTCGTTTTACTTGTGTTTCCGTCGACGACAGACACCCTCCTTTTTTCCTTCTTTTTTTTTCTACTCAGTTTGTTGCTTTTAGTTCTGCAACTCTTCTTTCTTTTGTGGAATTGTCGAGCATATTGAGCTTCTGGAGTTTGATTGCACTAATTTAAAGTCTTGGTCCCACTTTTATTTTAATTTTTTATTTTTTTTATTATTTTTTTTGTTTGTACGTATATGGAATAAAGCTGCAGTCTCAATAGTCAATTGAATTTAAAGTTCCTTTTTCAATAGTTATCAGACACATTAGTTTATATTTATTCTTTATGTATATATGGGTGTTACCATGTATAGGGTATAGTTTAATTAAACAATTCGTAAATGGGTTTAATAAATTTTATTTTGTTTTATATGATGCTACCTTGGTGTGTATATATGTATAGTTAGTTATATATGTATATATATAATAATAATAATAAATAATTTATAAGCTATTGATTAATTTTAGATCATTGGATTTCATTTTTTTTAAAGCATGCATCTTGATATTTCATTAATCATTTATAGGATCGGCGTGCAGGACTTAATTAATTAATTTGCAAGTTTTTCCAAGTCAAGAGTCAAGAAGGTTAAGGTGGGGTTTAAAGTTGCATTTTAATATTTATCCTTATTATATATTTTGCACAATTTATACGTGTGATATGCAGGCAGAGCCTTCGGGCTAATTCAGTAAAAGAAGTTAGCCTTCGGGCTATTTGAGACTAAGCAGTTATAGCCTCCGGGCTACGAGACAGTAAAGTTAAAGCCTTCGGGCTATCAGTTAAGCCTTCGGGCTACCAGACAGTTAAACATTGCTTTCGGGCGATGTGATTAAAGTTATAGTTTTTCCATGTATTTTATTGTTGTAACTTATATAATTTGGATAAATGCACCCCACTGAGTTTTTAGTACTCACCCCAAAACTATATCTTTTTTCAGGAGATGACTCGGGCGATGATCGGCGTGGCGCGTGACGATGGTCAATTATCAAGAAATATTAAGAATAAATCCTAGTGTTTATATTTTCAGTTGGACAATTTATGTTAATTTATTCTCCGCTATAATTTTTGAGTAAAATATTTTATTAAGTTTTTAATAATAATGTTCCTTTTTATTTAAATAAATTGGGGCGTTACAGGAAAAGTGGTTACAACCTTGTATGAACAAGCTGCATATGCATATCGTCATTCAGTTTATAAAAATGCAATGAACAAAATCCGTCGAGAGAGCGAAGCTGCATACCGGCCAGAAATTAATGAGTGTTGGACCGGAGAAATGGGCTCGGAGCTGTTGTCCAGTTCCACGTTGATTTTGATAATTTTATCACTTAAAATCTCTAATTGTGTGATTGGTTGAAATTGCAGCAAAAATAGAGAGACGATATATGATTATGTGCAATTGTACTACAAACGAGAAGCTTGGATAGAAGCATACAAATATCCTATACTCCGTGTTCCGCACAAAGAAGATTGGACTCTTCCAGTTGAAGTGGACAATACATTGGTCTTGCCGCCATCTATCACTTCTCTTCCTGGACGTCCGAGAGTTAACCGGCGACGCGCTGCCACGGAGAGTCAAGCTCGTAAGAGATGTAGTGTATGTCATCATGAATATGGCCATACTCGCCGAAGTCATGTATCGCATAATTGAATGCGTGAGATATAATTTAATGAATAAAAGTGACACTCATTGTGAATAAAAAATGGAAGTTGCATGAAAATAAAATAAAAAATGGAAATGGCATGAAAATAATTAACTTAATAGCATGAAAATAATTCACGATACATTTAATAAAAATAAAAATAGCATGAAAATAAGTGAGAAAATTTAATTGTTTGAAGAAGCCGAAGCAGCTGCCCTACATATTTCTTTATATTGTTCTCGTACCCACTCCGTTGGTGGATGACATAGACCATATATTGCGGTCGCTACCCTCTTCCTATACTGTTTGGTGTGTGTATTACCCCAAGGTATAGAGGGCGAACCACTAATTAATCGCTCAATAGTCATCAGTGTGTATAGCCCACAACTGTAATTGTCGAGTTGAATGAATTGATCCACTGCTGGAGGGACAACGAGCTCCAATGGGTCTTCCTCGGTTGCTCTTCCAATCCGATTATGCCTCCAATAAAATGAACAATCGAGCACCCGAGCCCACAACTTCAGAAGTGGTGCTAATTGAGTAACTCTTCCCTCTTACACTCTCATATCCTTGCTGTAATAGAATGGGTCATATAGCTCAGCAGTCCATGCTAACATATCAATTCGGACTACTACGTAATGTCCACCAATGAGACATACCAGAATGATCTGCATTAAATGTATAAATGATAGTTATTTAATTAAAAAAATAATTATTTGCAGAAAATCATAAATAAACAAGTTATTTACTTACGTGAGTTGCATCAAAAAACGACGACTGTGAGTCACTTGCATTCAATCCATGTGCTCCAAAACATATGCTCTTTGGAGCCTCCCAATCTGCATACACAGAAGTTCCTCTCAACGGCGTCTCAATCTCTATGCTCAAAATCTTAGATTGCCATTCGCCTTGGAGTTGGAGCTGTTTTAAATTCACATCATAGTTATAGACAAAAAATAATAAAGAAATTGGAAATAAGAAATTAATATTAATTAGAAAATACAAAAAATAAAACTTACGAAGACATCACAATCCAATATTATAGTGTTTCTTGTCGTGATATTCTCCAGCACGTGGTCACGCTCAACAATCCGTTTCCTCAAGAATAGCAGGTACATGTCCAACACCTACAAACACAAATACAATTCATATATTATTCAACAAATATAACCAAAAAATATATATAAATAAACATGTGAAGTAAATATAATAACTATATTATTGTACCCCAATGATTATGTCAGCTTGTGGATTTTCTAACACCCTCCACCACTGATGTGGCAGATAACTCTTACTCACAGTCACAACCATAAATTCGTTTGGTGGGCCACTTAAAAACAACTCGTACGCCTGGCACAATTGGATATCAAGCTCTGGTGGTGTCCTACTGGCAATCATGGGTGTACGAACTGTTGCTGCATGTTTCTTCTGCCTATTTTCTCTTCGAGGTACCCGAAACGGAACATCATCGTCATCGTCGCATGCACCCACCTGAGAAATAGGTACTGCATTGATGGGCGTTTTCGTCACAGCTTCTTCTCCAGCATATGATGACTGGACGTTCTCAAATGCTCTTCCAATTGTCTACATTTATAAAAAGTAAAAGTGCTAAATTAAATAATAAGTAATTGAAAAATACGTGCTTATTAAATAAAATATTTACTTGCCCAAGACTAGCCCATAGAGAATCATCACGAGCATTGGGGATTTCCATAGAATGACGAGATGGATCGTGCAGAAAACTATCATACTGCTCGAACGGGGGAAACGAAGATCCAAGCTCAGGCAATGAATGATGAGCAGGAATAACCGGATGTACAAAGTGTGTCTCGTCTCTCTCATGAACAGACGGCTGACGTGGATCCACAGATTCATGAACAGACGGCTGACGTCGAGCAGTGTAGTGTGCAGGTTCATGAACAGACGGCCGGTGTGATATAGGAGTAGGAATTCCATGATAAGTGGGCTGGTATACGAGGCTGCGACGCCGTGAAGATTCACATCGTATATTATCAAACAAATCTTCAAACCACTTTTGAAATCGAGGCAACCATCTCTTATCCATTTTCTCGAGCAAACGATCTTCAGATTTTTCCAACTCTTGTCTCATCCAACATTGGTCACTGTCTCGACGGTGGTGATCTCCTCCGCTGCTCGACGATGATGATCCCTTCTGACGAGCACGCTTCTTCTTATCTCGAGCAGGAGGTTGACGTTCCTCCTCAAAATGATCTTCATGCTCAACATAATCAGGCGCATACGTCTCTCTTTGTGCTCCTCTCCTTCGAGGGACATCCTCCACTGCCTCATCAACCTCCTAAAACTGCCCTACCTCACGCTCATGACGGGAGAACTGTTCTCCTTGCCGTAACGGATTGTGCGGCACCACAAAGTCCACTGCAAAGGCATTTGGGTACAAAGTGGACTGCATGTACAAACTCTGCGCCTCGTCGCCATACGGTTCCAACATAGTGACACGAGAGACCTTCAATAAATAAAAAATAAATATTAAATAATTAAATACCTGTAGAGAAAAGATAAGCTCAAGCTCCATTCCAGTTATGCTCCGAAATTTCCATCTAAGGCATCTAGGTGGTGCATTCGGCGAAGCAAGACTCCCTACAGCGGCAGCTAAATCTGGAAGTACTTTTAGGGACCAAACGTGAAAAGCCCACACTGAACCGTAGAAGTGGTACTTCGGCGAGCTCTGTATGTTGTTAATGTAGTGCTTCAGATTCATATAACTGTAGGATCCCCAAGGAAATTTTTGAAACGCCTCTAAATAATCGACCAATTTCCACACCCACGCAGCAACATGCCTCTTCGGATCGTAACCAAGTAATAACAAATATAATACTAACACATGAGCCACCCGGAGGTAAAGTTCACCAGTTTAATCTCTGACCAGTTCTCGCGTGTTGGTGAACCGATCCAGTAGGGCCGCAACACTAATCTGCATCCCATTACAAAAGCGCCGATACACCTCCACCCCCTCGTAGGTCATGGTTGTCCGAAGGTCTAAAGTCGGACGAGCCGAAGACCAAGCCAGTAATAAGGGCATACTCTGGATAGGAAAAACGGATGTTTGCTCCATTTACATGAAACCACATGTCGTACTTCTCAGCACCCGGATAATTAATATCACGTGACAACACGTGATGTAAGGCCATACTGCACTTCTGCCCCGGCTTCCAATAAATGAAGTGCCCAAAGCACCCTGCTAGAAATCTATCCAGTAGCTCCTGCACACCAAAGGATAACAATGTCTTACGAACATCTTCTAAAACTTTGGTCTTTTAATACGTGCTAATCGTCGACTGACGATTAATCGTATCCGGCCTCTTGAACGTAATCTGAAAAAACAGAAAATCTATCAAAATATGACTAACTAATTATTTATTTAAAATTAGAAATTAAAATTCACGAAATTCACATCAATTTCTTAACTAAAATTCACGTCAATTAATTTCACAATTTAAAATTCGTCCAATTCAAACTAAAATTCACGAAAATAATACTGAAAACTGACTGAATTCGTAGCAGTAATTTAAACCTATTTTTCTCTCGGTCTGAACCTATTTCCCTCTCGGTATACCTATTTTCCGCTCGAGCGGGAAATAGGTATACCGAGAGGGAAATAGGTTCAGACCGAGCGGGATCATGATATTAATGGTCTCAATTAATTTATACCTACTTAATACTAAACTTTAACCAAATAATACTAAAAATCACGAAACATAGTTTAAATTCACCTAATTAATGAACATTGTTTAAATTCACCTAATTAATACTGAAATTCTACGAAAATAATACTAAAAAGTAGTAGCATGCATTTAAGCCTATTTCCCTCTCGTGTATCATATCCCGCTCGAGCGGGAAATAGGTTACACCGAGCGGGAAATAGCTCTGGCCGAGAGGGATATTCATTTAATTTAATGGATTGTCACTAAAAAAAATAAACATCAAGAAACAAATAAATTCGCAATCAACTTTACGAAAATAATGATAAACATCACGAATTAATTAACTAAGCAATTTAAAATTAACCTAATGAATAACAAAATTCAAGAAAATAAGACTGAAAATACAAGTGGAATTAACCAATTTCCCTCTCATGTATACCTATTTCCCGCTCTAGCGGGAAATATATTGTTGGGAAAATTATAAGGTTTTGATTTGATACCATAACCCAACTGATTCTCCAACCGAATAGATGATCGCGTCAACCTAATTAGTGTTGTCCAGCTCGCCTGTTTGAGCTTTAGATTTTCTAGGCTTACAGGTTAAGGAAGCGGAAGACAGCAGTCGACCCAGCTGTGTTTACAGCTGGAGTCAGCTAGCAAAAGACAACAGGCGTCAACCTTCAGCTGAGTCCTCCAGCAGAGCCTGATCAAGCTGAAGAGAATTCGAGCTGAGTTCAAAACACAGCCGGTCCAGCTGTACAGAACAAAGGGAACTATCTCTGAAGACTTCACTTCAAGACAGTCCAGCTCTGAATTCAAAAGCCAGCTCTAAAGGCAGAAGATCCCGGAATCAGAGGAAGTCAACCTACCTCGACCAATGAGGAATTGCCAAATCAGCATCCTAGACTTCAGGATCTAGGATGTGATACAAATGAAGACAGGTGCAGATTCGCCCAACGGCAGATCTTGAATTTAAGAAGAGTAGGTAAGATTCAAACGGCTCTTCCAACGGCTAGTCTTGAATCTCTACCTATATAAACCCGTCTTCAACCTCAGGATCAGATACGAAAAACTCTCTACAAGCTTTCATTATCTGAAATCATCAATCTTTCAAAAGCTCTCAAGCAGTTCTACATAGATCAAAGAACACTTTATCTTAAAGTGTTTCTAGTTAAGAAACTGCTTAGTTTTTCGTCTGTTTCCTAGGCCAAACTCTTTGTACATCTTAAGCCTAGATTTCGAACGAGTTCATCATACTCTAAAGTTCTTAATTGTAAGAACTCGTTCATAGTTGGAAAACCACACCCAAACCCAAACCCAGAAAGGTTAGGTAAAGGTACGCTTGCTCGAAGCGTGTAATTCGAGTGGTTAGGTTCTTCAGTACCCGGAAACTGAAGGTGTAGGCTTGACAGTGCCCACAAACTGTTGGAACACAGCTTGGGTTAGAGTTGTGAAGTTGCTTGGTACTTGGAAACCAAGTGGTAGTGGATTACCAGTGAACCTGGTCGTGGACGTAGGAGGTGTTACTCCGAACCACGTAAAAACTCGCGTGCTCCTTACTTTCTCTTTATATTCAGTTTTGTACTAACTCTTTCATATCATTGCATACTTGTTCAAAACTGCACACGCAGCTGATCTCCAAAGACAGCTGTGTCTCTCTGAAAGTTGCACAACTTGACTAAACTGAAAACATAAAGTTAATCTTTTCAAACTGAGTTTTTCTAAGTAACCGAGCTAAGTTTTTAAACCACCACTTTCCGCACCGCCAGCTGAGTTATTTACCCAGCTGACCCTCCCCAGCTGGATCGATAACTGAGCTCACCAACTCTGTGATTAACTTGAAAAAGTTTCGAAAAATCTACTTGGTGTATTCACCCCCTCTCTACACCAAGTACCCAGCTCAGGGACCATCAATTGGTATCAGAGCAGTGGTTCAAACGACCGCTGTTTCTGAATCAAGAGATTTGTCTTGAAACTCTGTGTCAGTGGTCATATGAACAGATCCGTTTTTCAGAAAAACTCATATTATTACATATTGCATATTTCTATGGATTCTTATCTTAACAGGAATCTTCCCACCTTCTCGGTAGACGACTATGCAATCTGGAAATTCAGATTGAAAAGCTTCCTATGTGCGCATCACGACATGATATGGAACGTCATCTCAGACGGACCCATCCTTATTTATAAACAAGGAAATGAACTCGTACCTGCTCATGATGGAGGACAACCAGAATACCGGCCAATTCTCAAGCCAAAGAAGGATTACTCGTCAGAAGAACGAAAGCAAGCTGGTCTGGACAGCTTCGCAAGAAAGCAAGCTCATCAACAGTCTCAAACGCCTTCCTGAGTAAGATCATCAAGTGCGAGATAGCCAAAGAGATGTGGGAAACACTTGCCAAGCTATGTGAAGGATCAGAAGAGATCAAAGAAAACAAATTCACAACAGCTTGCCAAAAATTCGACAACTTCAAGCAGCTAGCCAACGAGTCCATCGAAGCGATGGAGCTAAGGTTCTCAAACATAGTCGTCGAGATAGAGACAATCAGAACTGGGAAGTATACCCAGCGGAAAAAGAATCTAAAGGTTCTTTCAGCTCTTTCAGCTGAATGGAACACTTACAAGGTAGTTCACCAAAGTCGAAGTGACTTGGGCGATCTATCTACAGAAAGGTTGTTCTCACTCTTAAAAGCCAACGAATACAACTTGAAGATCACTCAAGAAGAATCTTCAAGCAGACAGAATGACGGAGAACTCACCCCAGCTCCAAAAGAGATTGCGTTCAGAGCCAACTCTGACAAATCCGCATACATGCAGTCAGCTGAGTCATCGAAGAAGGATAAGAAGGACATGAGCAAGGAAGAGCTACTTGAAGAAATAGCCATGCTGGTCAAAAACTACAACAGACTCAACACCAGCAAAGGCAAATACAAGAAGTTCGCAAGAACTTACAAAGACAAGTACGCAGCAGCTGATGAGAAGTCAGCTGACAAACGAACAGAAGAAGGTTGCTTCAACTGCAAGGAACCAGGACACTACCGGCTAGATTGTCCAAAGCTGTCCAAGAAAGACAAAGACCAACTGAAAGCTAAAGCAGCTGACAGAAGGAGAGCTTATATCGCCGATGAAGAATCAGAGTGCAACAAAATGGATGACATACCATTTTCAGATTCGGAAGAAGAAGCCCTGATGGCCCATGATGAACCTGATTGGGATACATGCTTCATGGAACAAACAGACGGCATCGATGAAGATGAGGTAATGTCTCGAACTCAAAATTTATCTAACATCTCACCATCACACGAACACTCTACACAGGTCTCAGAATCTGGACTACCTGATTGGAGTCTAGTAGAGAAAGTAATGAACGATTCGAAGGAGCGTCAAGAGATCCTTGACGTCATTATGTGTGAGAATGCCAAGCTGAAGGCGGAACTGGAAAAGACACAAGTATCGGACGCAGCTGATACAACTCAGCTCCAACAGGAAGTCGTTTCACTAAAAGACAAAATAGTGAAACAAGATCAGCTGATGAAGGAATTCTACTATGAGAAGAAACAGCTGATGGAAGATGTGGAAAAGGTCACAGCTGAATCGGAAAAGAAGTCAGCTAAGATCATTGAGCTAAAAAGCACCGAAGAGGTACTATCTAAGAAGATAGTAGCTCTCATCAAAGCCACGTCAACAATGGACGAGATCATTAGTGCTCAGCGTCCAGCGGCACTCAAAGCGGGACTGGGATACAACGAATCAAAGGATGCCTCAAACATTGCCTCCACAAGTGGAACAAAGGTAATGTTTGTACGTGCAAACGAACCTCCAATCCCAGCAGCTCAGCATCAACAGTTGAGGACACAACAGGCGTCAGGAAGACCAGCTGTGAAATATCCTCAAGCTCCGTCGAAGACACAACAGGCATCAAGAAGGTCAGCTGTGCGACAACCTCAAGCCCAACTCAGACAGCAACGTGCTCAACCTCAACGAAGACAACAGGCTGGATTTCACAGATACCAGCAACAGCAACAACACGTTGAACGATATCAACCGGGATATCAGAGATACCCAGCTGGATACCACTCATATGAGTACCAGCTGGATAATCATTTCCAGCCACAGCAGCACATAAGACAGCAGAGACAAAGGAACGTCTCAGCTAGGCACACAGCTGGAAACCAGAAGAAATCAGGACATCAAAACGGGAAGACACGGAGATCAAGACCCCGCCAGCAACAACCGAAGAACACAAAGAATGTGTATATCGACTCAGCTGGGAGAATCATCAGATCAAATGACTCAATTCGAGTCATCAAGCAGATCTGGGTCATCAAAGGATCTCTGTCTAACCCACAAGGACCCAATTAAAACTGGGTACCTGAATTTTAATTTTTTGTTTAGGTTGCAAGGAATCGACGCATCTCTGAGGAGTCGATGAGAACGCTATGGTACTTGGACAGTGGATGTTCCAAGCACATGACGCACCTAAAGCATCTACTCCAGGAGTATATCGAGCGTACAGGTCCACAAGTAACATTTGGTGACAACTCCAAAGGCCTAACCAAAGGTTATGGTACATTTAAAACTAGAAATGTTATAATCCCAAATGTTTCTTATGTACAAGGATTGCAACATAACTTGCTTTCCATTAGCCAATTCTGCGACAATGGTTTTTCTGTCAAGTTTGATGCACAGTGAAGCACAGGGAAACCAAGCAGATACTCCTAAGAGGGAAAAGAGAAGGAAATATGTACTTTGCTGACTGGAACAGCAGCCCTCCGGAGACTTGTCTTGTATCAAAAAGCAGCAATGAAGTCAGCTGGCTGTGGCACGTACGGCCGAATCATCTCAACTTCAAGACAATCAACAACCGCGGCTAGGAACCAGCTCGCTAATGGAATTCCAGATCAAATATATGACAAAAGTCATATGTGCAGCGCATGTCAACAAGGAAAGCAGACAAGAATTTCATTCTCTCTCAAGCCAGTTCAGTCAACTGATCGAGTACTTCAACTTCTTCACATGGATCTTTTTGGTCCAGTCACTCCAGCAAGCTTTAATGGCAGAAAATATACTCTGGTCGTTGTGGATGATTTCTCAAGATTCACATGGGTATCATTCTTGTACCAGAAGAGCGAAACCAGGACTAAGCTGCCTATCCTGCTGGAAAGATTATCAACACAGAAGGAGTGCAAGATAATGTCAATAAGATCAGATCGTGGAACGGAGTTTCTAAATGAAATTATTTATGATTATTGCGAGAAGAATGGAGTTCAACACCAAACATACGCAAAGACGCACACCTCGGCCAGAATGGTGTAGCGAAGAAGAAACGAACTCTCGAAGAGCCTACCTCAATGCTAGCTAGCTCTGCCATTCCAAAGAAGTTCGGGGCTGAAGCAATCAACACAGCTTGCTTCACTCAGAATCGCTCCCTACTCACATCAAGACAAGGAAAGACACCGTATGAGCTATGGAACAAATACCATACATAGGGTATTTCAAGGTATTCGGATCCAAATGTCACATCCTCAACAATGAGAAGACACAGCTCAAGACGTTTGATGAGAAGACAGATCGAGGAGTATTCCTTGGTTACTCTGCTATGAGTAAAGCATACAGAGTCTTCAACAGAAGAACTCAAATAGTCGAAGTAACTCCACATGTTACCTTTGACGAATCCTCCTTCGAATATAGAGAGTCTATCAAACGAAGAAATGAAGGAGAATCTTCAAGACTGATTCAGACAAGAGCTCAAGAAAATAGAATCAGGAATCTGGCCGAACCATTAATTTGGGACGATGAGCCAGAGGAGGAACTTCAAATCAACCAAGAAGCTCCACCAGCTGGAAATCGAGAAGAAGCTTCAACAAGGGGGAACATCATCAGCTGGAAATCCAAACACAGCTGAGTCCCCAGCTCCATCTCCAGCTGAGCCTCTACAGAAGTCTCCTCAAAATCTAAATCAAAGAGAACCATCATATATGAACACGAGAGGGAAATAGGTTTACACGAGTGGGATTTCGATTTATATATGATAAAAATTATCGAAACAAAATAAAATTAATCAAGATCCCGCTAACTAACCTCTTGTCCCGACATGCTTTTTGTAAGATCTCTCTCGGTGCTCTTCAAGATCCTTCTCAGTGCAAACTCAAGATCCCTCTCGGTGCACTTTTTGGACCACCGGCGTCGGGTTTTTTTGGGTGAAAGAGGGACCACCGGGACTTAGGGGTCGGGAAATTGGGAATTGGGTGGGGAGAGAGAGTTAGGGACTGTAGGGATTTGAAAGGGTCGGTAGGGTTTTTTTTTTAGATGGTGGGGGGTTATTTAATATAGAAAGTGGTAGAAAAAGTGGTTTTCTAATCAAATTAACTCTTTTGACCGAATCTTGGTCTTCTTCTTGCCGACAACTTTTGCTTTGTTTTTTTTCTTTCCCAAGGCATGGGCCTTATTTTTTGTGGGATGAAGTGATGTTTTGTGGGCCATTCTAGTGTTACTTTTGTAGGGTTGTGTATTTTTCATTTGTTTCCAATGGAGTGTGTGTTTTTCATTTGTTGCAAGTCAAAGTGTGTATTATAAATTTCCCCCCTTCATTTTATATGTCTTCCTAGGTTCCAATTAGGGATGACAATTTATCCGCGGGTACCCGACCCTAATAGGTGCGGGTTTGAGGGGCATTTGATATCCATGGATAGCTTCATGGTTAGAAAATACTATCCATTTAGTTCGCGGGTACGGGTATGGATAGTTACTATCCGTACCTGCGAAACCCGTTTACCCGCAAAATATCCACGAAATAGCCGATTACTACCTGACTATTATTTTTAAATTTGAACTTTGAATTTTAGTTGATGTATTTTGGATATCGGGTATGGATTTGAACTTTGTGGATTTGAATTTTATATTTTATGGATTTGAAATTTGATAGAATATGTGGATTTGAACATTGTGTTTGGTGGTTAATTTTTTATTTGTGTTAAATTGTCGTTTATTTGATTAAATTCCGATTCGCGGGTGGCGGGTTGGTGGATACCCACGGATGGCGGGTATCCGCGGGTGGTGGGTATGGGTGGAGGAAAGAACCCGTCACGGGTGGCGAGTCGGGTGGCGGGTATGGGTTTTGCTCGCGGATACGGGCATGGATATCTACTATCCGTGCCCACCGTACCCGATTGCCATCCCTAGTTCCAATACTTTTATTGATAAAAAAAAATCTTTTTCCCAGCATAACCTTATTTAATGATAATCTATTCTTAATTAATAAGACAACTCTTATTTGGGAGGAAAAAAGAGGAAATAAGAATACTCATATTATAAGTAATTAATCAAATAGGAATTAAATAGGGATAATTATAGCAAAAAATCCAAAACGTCAAACAAAAAACAATTAAATGAAAAGGTTAAAACAAAGCTGAGGTACCACAAGACTTTCCTTAGCGAGAGATTCTGATTTCAATCCAACTTGCGTGCGGTGTAAAATATTTTCACCTTATTTAATGATATAGTGGTCCTATATTTAATAATATATATAGCTCGTATAATTTAAAAAAAAAATGAAAATATTAAAACCACTTGCGTAAAGAATAGGAGGGAGTAATAATTGTAAGGCACAACTATTTGTATATTAAAGCATGGCATAAAATCAAATAACGAAAATCTCCCATTTAATAACCACCATCCTCTACTAATTAGTTAAAATGAGGTCATCAAATATTAAAGTAAATACTAGTAGTATTTTATTTGCACGGTCATTATTGTCTAAAAATCTAAAAATATACTCTCTCCGTCCTACAAAATTAACCCCCCTTCAATTTTCACACAATTTAAGAAAATGCATTTAATTTGCTTTGGAAATCATAATCTATATGTAATTGTTCTATGTTACCATTATTTAATACTCTATACATCATGTTCATATTTTTTTAAATAAGGTTATTTTAGTAAAAGAATAATTTTAATTAAATTCTAATTAGAAAAGTGGACGATGCATTAGGACATTTAAAAAGAAATAAGAGACTAATTTTGTGGTATAGAGGGAGTAATAATGAAAAATCGAATAAATCTTTGGTGTTGATAACCAATCTCTACGCAAATAAACGACGATTAAATAGGCAATTGGTCCTTACGTCCAGAAAATCAATCTCTCTCTCTCTAGAATCATTAATCAAACGTACAGCAGCAACGATGGAATTGGTGGACAAGGCAAAGGAGTTGGTGGCGGACAAGGTGGCGAACATGAAGAAGCCGGAGGCGTCCGTCGACGACGTCGATCTGAAGCACGTCGGCCGCGACGGCATCACCTATCTCGCGAAGGTGACGGTCGTCAATCCCTACGGCGTCTCCATTCCCGTCGGCGAAATCACCTACACTCTGAAAAGCGTGGACAGGTTCGTTGTTCTCCAATTTTGCCCCCAATTGAATCGCGATTTGATATTGGAATTGATCTGAATTATTATTATCTAGGGTTATCGCGTCGGGAAACATTCCGGATCCTGGATCGCTGAAGGGGAATGATAAAACAATGCTGGAGGTGGGGATGAAGGTTCCGCACAGTGTGTTGGTGAGCTTGATGAAGGACATCGGCGCCGATTGGGACGTCGATTACACCGTCGAGATCGGCATCATCGTCGATCTTCCGATCGTCGGAAATTTCACGATTCCGCTCACTCATAAGGGTGAGATGAAGTTGCCTTCTCTCCAGGACTGCATTTAGAATGTTTGTTAGATCGAGCCCAAGCTGTAGTAAATTTTCTAAAAAGCCTATCTATAAATACTACTCGTAATTAAATAAATAGCTATATTATTAGTGTTGAACTAGATAATAATACATAGAAAATGAACAGAACTTTTCCTCGTGTAATACAAATGTTTCAAAGTTGATGTTGTGTGTGATCGATGTACCTTCTTTAAGTTGTAGTAAATGTTAAAATTTGTGTTTATTTTTGTGACGAGTTCAAAATTTGGAAAAGAAAATACTAACTTAATTTATTCATTTATTTTTGTCTGTACATAAATTTTGCATGGAATTACCTACCCCTCAAATCTCAATTTTGTTGGATGCTCATTTATTAAACTTATTAATTCAATACTCCCTCCGTCCCAATAGCAAGGTCTCACTTCTTTAATTGATGAGAGTATTAATTAATAGAAGTGAGACCTTGCTATTGGGACGGAGGGAGTATTATTTATTATAAAATTAAAAAATAATTTATTGTCCTACTAATTGAAGAATCAATCTTCGAACGAACTATTAATTAATTAAAAAAGTAAAATTAATTACTAAAATATAATTATGTCCTCTAATTGGGTATTATTTACTTTGATTAATAATTTCAAAATTATACTAAAACAAGAGAAATCAAAATTGAAGGAAAAAAAGATAGAAAAAATAAACTAAAAATTAAAACTGAATAGTGGACGATATCAGTAGTACTTGCTATTATGTGTCAATGCGTAGAATTTATTTTTATGCAACGTTGGTCTTTAAAAATTTAAATCAATATTTACAATCAATTGTGGTAAATAGTCTTATAGCAGAAAATGTGGGTACGTAGTGTTTTACGATATAAAAAGGATTGGATTCATAAAATTCGAACACATGAATTTTAATTATGATTACTAAATTGATGATCAACCCGTGATAAAATTCGAACGCATAAAATTTAGTTATGATTTTCGCAACTCTACTAATTAGATCGACCGTGACAGGATTTTTATATGTTTAACCCTAAAACTACACGTACTTTGTTTATATGAAGTGATTATATCTTGTTACTTTTAGTTTGCAAATGCATGTATGACATGTGTACGGCATTTCAGTAAACTGGGGAAATAATATGAGGTCGAAATAGTTTGATACCAAAATTTAAAGAGGATAAGTTTTTTAATCATAAATTTAAAACTACAAGTTTTCTATATCAAAATTGATTAAAAGACTAAAATACCCTTTACTATTTTAAATTTTGTCTCTCTCTCTACATCTATCGGTCCCCCCACTACCCTACCACAAACCCACATTCTCTCTCTTATCTCTCTCTCTCGACCGAAACCACGAAGAAAACCCACGAAGAAGAAGCACGGAACACGCTCTCGACGGAAGACTTGCGGGCACGATGAGTTCGTCCGAGACACAATCTGACCACGATGGAGAGGCGTCGTCGTCGGCGGCACATCACGAAGAGGAAGAGTTCCTAAACGAGCCGCCGGTTAGTGCGCCCTAATTTTCGAAATAAATTGAAATTTTTTGGCAAATTTCGATGTTTAATTCTTGGGTATTCATGCTAAAGTTAAGTTGCGAAAAAATGTACATGTTCTATGCGTTTAAATGTTGAATTTGGGCTGAATTTATATGGGCACGATGGGGTTGGGGGCAATGGTGTTGGGGTCGATGGGGTAGGCACGATGGGGGCACGATGGGGTTGGGGGCGATGGTGTTGGGGTCGATGGGGTAGGCACGATGGGGGCACGATGGGGTTGGGGGCGATGGTGTTGGGGTCGATGGGGAGGGCACGATGGGGTTGGGGTCGATGGGTGTTATGCACGAAGGAGGTTTGGGGGCGATGGCTGGGGGCGATGGGGCTAGACACGATGGGACTGGCCACGATGGCTGGGGGCGATGGCAGTCCATCGTGACTTTACCATCGTGCCCAGACAGGCCGGTCTTTTTTTTTGTGTTTTGTCTTGTTTTTTTGAATTTGCTCGTGAATTTATTGCTTATGGTTGGCCGTTTTGTTATTGCAGGAGGGTTGTGTGTGGAAAAGGCCCACGTTACGGGCTGTGACACGTGGAATCAATTTGTATATGCGTTGTGACGTGTTTAAAGAGATACTTTCCACGCTGCGTCGCATTGGCGGGCCTAGACACGGAGAGCGTGCGATAGAGCACTTTACCTCCGGAGTCGTGGGCAGACTGATTAGAGTTAGGCGGACGGGCAGTGCTACTAGTGCCCTTCACCACCTTATAGCCCGACAGCTGCAGGGCGACCACATACCCCCGCATGAGTCGTGGTTTCAGCTCGGGGGTCGGACCGTCCGTTTTACACCCCGTGATTTTGCCCTAATCACGGGACTTCACTTTGGAAACACGGAGTTCGACACTACTGAGACTCACCTGATCCGTCCTGACAGTTTATTTCACCGGCATTTTCATGCCAAAGAAACAAAGGTGAGCGAACTGCGCAACAAGTTCAAGGAACGCAAGTTAGGAGATGAAATGGAAGATTATTTGAAGGCGGCGAACTTGTTGGTTTACTACTACTTTCTCTTGTGCCGGGACAAGATGTCGATCGAGAACTGGGCATGGGCACTGGTAGAAGACTTTGAGCAGTGGGACAGGTTTCCCTGGGGTGCTTACACGTACCAGGTGTTGACTCACTACATCGACACCGTGGCTCTTACTCCCAGACATGAAGAGATTGACTACCACTTCTACGGTCCAGTCTGGGTCCTGCAGCTTTGGATGTACGAGGCATTTCCTCGTTTGGAACGCTACTGCGGAACGAGAGATGAAGTGATCAGGCTGCCCCGATGCTTGATGTGGGAGACGGGCACTGTGAAGGCGGACTTCACTACCTTTTTTGACCAACCGGTACGTAAATCACTTTATTTTTTATGAATTTTTTGAAATTTCAAAATTTTATCGATATATAATTGTTATTTATACGTATTTCATTACAGCTCGAAATGAATGATGTCCCGTTGGTCCCGATGGAGGAAGAAGAAGCAGAGTACTACTTCCTTAGCTTTGAGAACGGGGATCCGTTTGATGTGGTGTACCCGAAGCCGGTCCGAATTGCTGGTCGGGGTAAGGCAGAGGTTGTGTTTGCGGGGCCCATCAAGAACAAGGGCAAGATCAAAGTTACAACAATGGAGAAGATGAAGACGACCTTTGGAAAGGTGTCGAAGCGTCGCCGAGAGAGTAGTCCTCTTACCCGTTCTTAGACAGCAGAGCGAGTGTACCAGGAGAGGCCGGAGGACAGGGTATGTTGTTTGTACGGACAGCCTTGTCCGGACTATAGAGTCTAGGGGTGTGCATCGGTCGGTCGGTCCAACCGACTGACCAAAATCTCATGAACCGAAAACCGAACCGATCAAAAAATTCAAAACCGAAACCGACCGATTAGACCCTTTGGACTGAACCGAAAAATTCAGTCGGTTCGGTCGGTTTTTGAAAAAAACCGACAGTTTAAAAAAAAATAAATTCCAATTTCCAAAACATAAATATTCAATAAAAACATCACAAACTTCGTCCTAATTTTAAAACATAGTCATTACAATTTACAAATAACTAATAAAACACACAATTAATAAAATATTCCAACAACAACATATCAATATCCCATAAATATCAAATAAATAAATCTTGAGTACAATATCCTTCAAATCAAATAACATAAAATATGTAGCTTGAATCCTTTAACTTCAAAACTTCGTCAATCCTTTAGCTTCAAGTCTCCATGACATCTCACTTGCATTCACATCTTCACCAATGCCAAGACTCTTCAAAGCTACGAAATAGAAAAGATCAAATGATAAAATAATTACAAATTAAACAAAGAGATAAAAAGAAATAAAGAAATAAATCACAAGTTAAAAAGACCTTCTTCGTGCTTTTGAATGCCCTCCAAATCCTCTTCGATTGTAATAGATTGCTTTGATTTCCTTAGCCAATCTTGAGTACAAACGAGACTCTCAACAATTCTAGGAGTTAACGAACTCCTAAAAGCATCAAGCACCCTTCCTCCGGTGCTAAAAGCCGACTCGGATGCTACCGTAGAAATAGGTACCGAAAGTAACAAATTAACAATAATAATCTGCAAGACTTGCAATAAATCAACAATTAAAATCAACAGACAACAATAAACACCGACCGAAAGACTATAAATTAACAATAAAAATCATCAAATCAACACACGAACGATAATGTGCAGATTGCAACAAATCAATAAAAATAAGAGGCAGATTTTAATGTGCATATTATTGAAGTGTGTGTTTACTTGATTAAGAGGCTCACAATGCATCAATCAAAAAATAATGTGCAGATTGCAACAAATCAACAATAATCACAAATGAGATTGCCTAATAAATCGAGACAGTGAGAGGGAGAGAGTGCATACCGGAATCACCCGGAAGGCGGCGGAAAGGGGTAGAAAGGCGGCGGCAGAAAGTCGGCGAGAGAGTGAGGCGCGGCGGGGCGGGGCGGCGGCAAGACGGAGAGGGGTGGGTAGGACGGCGGCCGAGAAGGAGAGTCAGCGAGAGAGAGAGAGAGGTGCGGCGGGGTGGAGGCGGGGAGGGGCAGAGGCAAGGCGTGGCGGCGGCGAGGTAGAGGGGGGCGGGTAGGACGGCGGCGGAGAAGGAGAGTGAGAGAGAGTCAGCGAGAGAGAGAGAGAGAGGAGATGAGATGCAGCACAGCAGCAGCCAGCAGATGCTCGATGGTGCCCGGTGGGAGAGCCGAGAGGGAGGCTGCCGGCGGTGGGAGGGCGTTAACGGTGGGATGTCGGACAGTGGGATGTCGCCGGCTCGCCGCTGAAGTGAGTGGTCAGTGGTGAGAGTGAGAGAAGACTGAGAGAGACGCAAAGAGTGAAGAGGCAGAGGCGCAGAGCAATAGCAGTAGCAGAATAGTAGAAGTTAGGGTTTTTTCATATATATGTTTATATTATTATATAATTATATTATATATATTATATATATATTCGGTCGGTTCGGTGCCCGACCGATGAAATTTCGAGAAATCGGGACCGAAACTGAAAACCGAATTTTGCCAAAATTTTGGACCGAACCGAAAACCGATTAAAGTGAAAACCGAACCGAACCGACCAAAACCCTTCGGTTCAGTCGGTTTTGTCGGTTCGGTTCGGCCTGTGCACACCCCTAACAGAGTCAGCACTGACGACGTCGTCGATCGCCGCTTGAAGGCGATCTTGCACGACGACTCAAGCACAGGTTTCCTTGCTCAAGTAGCTGATAGGGTCTTCACTAAGATCGTGGACTACTTCGGTCCTAGATGGAGCAGGAGTTATCAGCAGCACTCTCTCGGTAGCCACAGGTCTCAGCGTGACCAGCTCTGCCACTCCGTTGCCGCAGCCCCTAGTCACCACTCTGCGACTAGCCACAGGTCGTAGCGTGACCAGCCCCGCCACTCCGCTGCTGCAGGCCCTAGTCACCACTCTGCGGCTAGCCACGGGTCTCAGCGTGACCAGCCCCGCCACTCCGCTGCTGCAGGCCCTAGTCACAACTCTGTGGGTAGTCACAGGTCTCAGCTTGACCAGCCACGCCATTCCCCTGCTGCTACTACCAGCTACCACGACTTCGAGGTGGATCGTGATCGAGCAGGAGATCTGCTACACCATCAGCCCTTCCAGCAGCCTCTGCTTCCCACAGACCTCACCCAGCAGTTTGCAGCAGCGCTTTCAGAGTTGGCCAGCTTCGAGAGAGAGGATGAGGAGCAGGGTGAGTTTGGTGAGAGTAGTCATCCTCCGAGACACCCTAGGCCGTCTGCTGCACTACGTAAGCCATATGTTGGTGAGACGCCCATCTCTTGTGCACAGATCAGTCAGCAGTACGCTGCCTTCAGACATATGGGCGACAACACTGTCTGTGTAATAAAAGAGATTGACCACACGGTGACGCAGACGTTTTTCGACCTTGTGGAGAACGTCGACGAGTGCTTCACTGCAGAGGTAACATTTCTTGCAATTTAACGTCTTCACATATTTAAATTATTTAAATTGATTTATATATCGTCATGTAATGTAAAATGTTTTAATACAGGTCATGGACTTGTACGTGCTCTTCACTAGGTCTAAGCAGCGAAGGGGGGTTGCAGGAGTTGGCGCAGTGACCACTATTATTCAATGGTCTACGTTTTTTGTAAGTTTTTGTTTGACTTTTATTTGTTGTATTAGTTGGTTTACAAAAAATTATTTTTAACTTGTTTTACTTTTTTAGGCACTGATGCTTAAAGAGTTCCACGAGCTAAGTCCAAAGGGCAATAAAGTGAAGGGAAACAAATGGATATTGCCACAACCTATAATGGATCTCTTTCATGGCATGGACGGGATCCCGTGGTTAAACTGCAACACAGTAAGTGATTTTAAATTGATTTTAAGTTGTCTTTTCTTTCAAATTGTCACTATTCTTGATTTGCAGTTGTACTAATATTTGTTATTTGAATAGATTATTGCCTTTTGTTGTATTGATGAGCATTGGGTCAGTGCGAAGATCAAAATAGATGATTGGTGCATCAAATTGTATGACTCATTGTCACACCAACATGACGCCGATAAATCTCCTCGGATATAGCAGATGAGGCCCCTCACTTGTCTCGTTCCTAGGCTACTAACTCTGGGGAATTACTGGACGAATAACCCCCGCAAGACAAGAAGAGAAGACTTCATGCCATTGATCATAATGCCACCTAGTGAGCAGTTCGCCCAGACCGATGGAGTCAGTTGCGGTCTTTTTTGTTGCATGTATCTAGATCGTATGGTGTCCAAACATCCAACAAGAAGGCATACAAAGAATATTGATGTGAGATACCTTAGGAGCTATCGTAAAGAGATAGGTGCTAGGATATTTAACTTGTCTTTTGATTTGTGATTTGTTGCACGATTGACAATGCCACTCTTATTTATGATATGTTATTCATTTGTCCTAATTTAATTTATTCGTTGAGCTTGTGTTGTGTTTAGAAATTGAAAAATGTAAAAAATAGGGCCGAAGTGGGTTTTCTTTGTAAAGCGGGTGCACCCGCTTCGGTGGCTCACCCGCCTCGGCGGGGTACACGAGCCTGCCAATTTTCTCCATCGCCCACGATTGGGAGACCCCATCGTGCCCATCGCTCCCATCGTGCTCACGATGAAGAGTCCACATCGTGCCCAGAAGAATAGGCATCGATAAGTATTTTTAATACCTTAATGTTATTCCATAGTATTTTTTATACCCTATAAATAGTTTTTTATACATTACATACATAATTATGATCAATCTGAATGTTTTTTACAACATCGATGATATACAGCCTATAATTTGAGAATTTGAAGTAAATATTCATTGAGATCCTTTTCATTCTTAAGATATGATAAGATTCATAATCATATTAAAGACTACATTTATATTATTTCAAATGTTCGTTTTTAGTTATGAAATTCTTAAATAAGCAATTACAAATCAATATATTAGCACCACAACAACATAAAGTCCAAAAATGTCTATAAAATCAAAATTTCTTGAGGGGGCGATGGGACATGCATCGTGAGGGCGATGGCCACGATGGGGCGAAGGAGGCGATGGGCACGATGGGTACGATAAGGGCGATGGGCACGATGGGGCGATGGGCACGATGGGGTCTCCCAATCGTGGGTGATAGAGAAAATTGGCAGACTCGTGTACCCCGCCGAGGCGGGTGAGCCGCCGAAGCGGGTGCACCCACTTTACAAAGGAAACCAGCTTCGGCCTTGTTTTTTACATTTCCAATTTCTAAACACAACACAAGCTCAACAAATAAATAAAATTAGGACAAATGAATAACATATCACAAATAAGAGTGGCATTGTCAATCGTGCAAAAAATCATAAATCACAAGTGCATCGGACATCTTGTGATTGTGTGTTCTTCACTACCAAAATTGCTGCATTTCTTCTTTCGTCGCCGTCTCTGACTCGATGGTTCTCCCTCCGGGCGAACATTTAGATCGACATCTAAAGCGAGTGGTTCGGTGCAATTCTTTCTATTGTGGCCGGTCCCCTTACACTTAGAGCATTTTTTGCTACGGCGTGTTGTAGGCGCACCTTCAACTGCTGAACGAACAAGCTGTGTCCTCGGACGGCCGGCTTGATGAACCCCCACCGGTGGCAAACAAACGATTCTTGCAATATCAGGCGGGACATTCCACTCATCGGGATGTGGTACCGGCCTAATGGATTCTCTGTAAGTCTCGCGCAAGTCGTGTTGCTTGTAATACCGACTTACGAAATCAAACAAATTGACAGTGTTTCCTTGGGTCCTGAGGGCGGCAGCTGCATGACGACATGGCATCTTATCCTGATCGAACTCACGACACTCACATGTCCAATTCCCAAGGTCCACCTCGAAGACCATCTTCTTGTCTTTCACTTTATAAATATTGTCAGTGGTAGGTTGAACAACGACCTGATGACCTGCTTCCACTGTCACAGCAAGCTTGTTGAAGGCCTCGAGTGTAATCTCATGCTCTCTCTCTCCCTAGCTAATGCCCTTTTCTCGTCGAACCATTTTTCAACAATGCAACGATACACCTCAAGTAACGAGCAAATAGGTAAACGTCTAGCCCACAGTAGCCGAGAGTTCAAGCTTTCGGCGGCATTGGAGGTTATGAAACTGTACCGTCGAACTGGGCAATGCGACCTAGACCACCTATGAGCACCAATTTGGGAAAGTCGTGTGTGACACATGAAGCTTTCAAGGCAGAAAAATTCTTCTCGAAATCTTCAACACGATAAGCATACGCTGCATTTTGGAAGATGGCAAGAGCTCGACGGCCGTATCGCGTCAGATTCTTCTGCATGTGGTGAAAGCACAATCCGTGCACTGCAGTCGGATAGATGGCTTTCACGGCATTTGCAATGCTCTTATGTTGGTCAGAGACGATCAACAACTCATCTGGAGGGTCGAAACACCTGCGCAGATTCGAAAGAAACCAAGTCCACGACTCATTGTTCTCTATCGGACCAATTCCAATGGCTATAGGAAAGAGCTGCTCATTTCCATCTTTGCTAACAGAGACAAAACAAACTCCCTTGTTCCTTATCTTAAGGTGGGTCCCGTCCAACACAATCACTGGCCTCAGATAGCGCTCGAAGGCACGAATACACTGTCCTAAGGCGAGAAACATGTGACAAAATACTCCCTCACTACTGATCTGCATGTTGTACTCAGTACTGGGATTACGTTGCCTCAATAAATGCAGATACGACGGGACCATCTGATACGACTTGTCAAAGTCACCGTATGTCTTCTCTATCGCTATATTCCTCGTTTCTAGAGCGAGACTGTACAACATGTGAACACCAAACTCTCTGCGCATCTCTTCCATCATCTCTCTCGGCTTCAAATACACACCCTCGCAAACCAACCTACGAGCAAAGTACACGGCTGCAACTTTAGCAGTCACCGTTCACTCGGCAGTACGAATCACGTTCAAGTGGCAGCTGTGATCCAAAGTCAACTTTGTAATGTACCAAATCGAGTCGCCCTCATCTTTTGGCCCCTAAGCACACAACCTAAACGTGCAATTATTCCTACCGTGCTTGCAGAGAAAGACTATACAATTTCTGGCGGAACGATCAATGACATACTCTAGCATGTGCTCCAGGTGATACATTCCCACAGCCATCTTCAATTCATACTTGGACAGAAACGTAGCCCCCACTACAAGTTCACTGGTGAACGGTCCGGGCTGCTCAACCCACCCAAGTGGCACCGCGCTGTCATACTCGATCAGTGGAATGCTCCAATTGCCCAGGCTGCTGCGTAGTTCATCATCATCACGACCAGTCTGATGCTCAAATGTGAAATTCTGGTGCCCGAAGATCCTGTTTACTTGTTCTGGCTGTATAATCCAAACAAGAAACTCAGTAGTCACGGATTCAATTATATTCTTACGGCTTTCATCTTCTTCGTCGTCGGAGATGTGAGCACCCTCTGCTTCTGGTGGCATTCTATCATCATCATCCTCAAATATATCCCGTCGTCCACTGCCTTCCACGTCCACCTCAGGGGCAAAAACATTGTCTCTTTCAAAGACATAAACCATCGGATCCGACCTTTTCTCTTGCACTAGCAATCGAAGTAAATCCGTATCACTATTTAATAAATCTCTACATCTGTTCCCATCCCTCAACACAGTCAAATAGGATAGCACATACTCGGAATCTCTTCGACCACACAAAGCATCTCTAATCAGATTCATGAGATGATCTCGATCATCATTCGTATCGTCCATGTGCACAACAACAGTACTCCCGCCTAAGTAAGCCAATCCCTCCCACTGACCTCCAAAACGTACAATAACACGCCGCCTCCCCATCTAAAAATCAAAGAAAGAAGAGAGATTAGGGTTACAATACGAAAAACAGAAATTTACATCACAAACTGCTAGGGCACGAAGGCACCATCGTGGGATTGATAGAAATGCTCGATGGTGATCGAGCTGTCCATCGTGCCCATCGTGGGCACGATCGTGCCTTCCACATCGTGCCATCGTGGGGAGAAACCCTTCACCCCCGACAGAAAAAAAAATCATAGTTTCCAACCCCTTACAAATCACACAATGCGAGTTATTTCAACTATTTTTTCTCCTAAACATATTACTAAACTTCAAGTTATATTTGAATTTAAACAAATATCACTTAACATCTACATATTCCATGCAAATCGAAGACAATTTTGGGACACGATGGTCAAGGCACGATCGTGTTTACTTGGTCACGATCGTGCCTTGCCATCATGAGTTAAATAACAAGCACTAGTATATGCTTTTTGGATGGAGATTTCGGGTGCATACCTTCTTTATGAAGCCAGAAACGCGATGTCGGCCTTCCTTGATATCTTTTTCTTCTTTGGTTTCACGTTTCGAGAGATTGTAGTAGCTTTTTTCTCTTCTTTCTCTTCTTCTTTCTTTTTAGGGTTTTGTGATTTTTGGTGTTTTCAATTGTGGTGTTGTGATTAATTCGAACCCAACTAGGAGTTCTAAACCTTGTCAACAATCTCTCTTACGCAAACTTTAATGAACTACCTTCATTAAATTCCTAGTTTCATTCGAAAATCTTCAGAGAATCGGATTTGGTAGGGTTCAATAAATGAAACGCGAAAGAATCTGCATTAAATATTACTTTCCATCGTGTCCAATAGCACCATCGTGTCCGTCCATCGTGTCCACCCATCGTGCCCAGACATCGTGTCCAGTCGCCCCATCGTGTCCAGAAGAAATCTGGCCGACGACGGGAGAGAATTGAGAGAGATTGAGGCTGTTTTTTCAGATTTTTTATTGACTTTTTTAATTTAATTCATAGGTGTATTTTTTTTTTTAATTTTTGTTAAAGGGAGGACACTTTAGTCTTTTAAATGATTTTGGTATAGAAAACTTATAGTTTTATGAATAGGGCTAAAAAACTTATGCTTATTAAGTTTTGGTATTTTTTTGTCCAATTTCACAAATAATATTGCCATCAGAAGTCACATATATAATCTACTCGATGTATAAAGTGTGATGTACTGTATTACTTTTTCCGTGAGGAAAATATTGATGATAAATTATGTTTTATCAAAATTATATTAACGAAAACAGCACATACATGTAGGCTTGTTTGCTAGGGGTGATTAGGGTGTATAATATATATTATACACCTTAATATTTTGTTTGGTACAAAGTATGCGATCATTTATAAAATTTGGGCCCGTATGAGTTATACCTATTATTGTTATTATGTTATACCATCTATGATGTGGTATAAATAATACTCCCTCCGTTCTTTTTTAAGTGTTCCATTTAGCTCAATTTTTTGTTTTCAAATAAGTGTTATATTTCAAAATTTGAGAGTAAAATAATGACATTCTTCCTATTTTATCCTTATTTAATGCTTATCGTAATTTGTTAATTAGTTATATTTATACATTAAGGGCTCGTTTGGTACAAAGTATGGGATAAGGTCTGATATGTTTGACTGAGATGTCTTATAAATATAAAGAATTAATATTCCGTTTGGTATGATGTATTAAATTCTCTGCAACACATAGTAATTATTGTAATTTATTGCTATAATTAGTTGCAGTATTATTTATACCACCTCATAGGTAGTATACATAACAACAAAAATAAGTATTATTCATACGGGCCCGAACTTTATAAAGGGCCGTATACTTCATACCAAACAAGATATTAGGGTGTCATAGACATATTATACACCATAATCACCCATACCAAACGAGCCCTAATGATGATAATTAATAAGGTTATATTGGTAAATTTCTTTATTTCCTTGGTATGTGTAATTTGACGGTAGGGGACATTTATAAAAGAACGGAGGGAGTACTGCAACTAAATATAAGAATAAATTACTATAATTTCATCTCATACCATAATTAATATGTTTGCAGAGAATTTAATACATCATATCAAACACAATATTAATTTTTTAATACTTATTAAGACATCCCAGCTAATCATATCAAGTTTTATCCCATACCTCGTAGCAAACGATTGTGAATTGTACCAAGTGTCTAGCTACAGACAAAAGTAACAAACTCTAATTAAGAAAGCGAATCAATTTATGTGACCCTAAACATTACCGGATTTAAATATTTAACATATTTAAGTCATTGCTCGTTCTTGCAAAAAATGGTATTAATATTTAATATTTGCATTACAATTTTAAATAAGAGAGAGACAAACAGCCGTTCAACTAACTTCTACCAAGGTTCCTTTCAAAAAAAAAAAAAAAGAACACAAAACTTGGAATAAAGTTGCCAGTTATTTAAGGAGCGAAAACAGGTATCACGTACGGCAATAGAAATTTCAGCATCATGCAGAAAATCAGAGAGAGGGCCATGATTTCTGCACCCTCTTAACTGCAAAAACTTTTTTCTTAGTTTCATACAAAAAAAGTGAAATGAATATTTTTTGTGGTGGTCTAGCAGTAGACTAGCTTGTAGCAGAAGTTACGAATTTCAATCCCCTCAACTCTTTTAAATTGTAATCCCGGTTTGTCCTATTAGGTAGAAGTTCATTCCTTGGCAAACTACAAAAGTGCAAAAAAATGATCTTTTTGCTAAAATTATGCAATTTTGGGAATCACACCATATTTCCAAACAAGGATAAAATGTGTGATTAAAAGATGGTTTACAAGCAATTTCACCATAAACAGAGGAACGTATAGTAATTAAATCTCACAGCAAAATACCCCTGATTGCAAGCAATGCTGAAGAATTCCGAGCAAGTCCGCCCGCTTGGCGCCGCCGCAGATCCTCCTTTCATCTCCGACGACAAACCAAAGATCGCCGCCGTAGCCGCCAAAACCCGGCGCAACCGATGCATCAAATGCTGTGGCTGTGGCTGCGCCGCCGCGCTCCTCCTCATTCTGGCCACCATCGCCGTGATCCTAGCTTCGACCGTGTTCAGACTCATAGATCCGATTGTCCGAGTCGGAAATCTAACCGTCGGAAGCTTCCAGCTAATCAGCCGCCGGAACGTGACTCTAAACGCCGACGTTTGGGTGAAGAATCCGAACTTCGCGTCGATCGACTACGGTAACATGACGACGATGCTCTTCTACCGCGGCGTGGCGGTAGGGGAGTCGCGTGCGCCGCCGGGGACGGCGAGGGCGCGTCGGGCGGTAACGATCAGCGCAACGGTGGTGATCATGGCGGATCGGATCCTGTCGCAGCCGGATCTGGATGCGGATATCATCTCGGGTTTGGTGAATGTCAGCAGCTATACGCGGGTTGGCGGGAAAATCGATTTGGGGATTATTGAGAAGCAGTTGACGATGAAGATGAGCTGCAATGTGAGCATCAATGTCACGAGCAGAGAGATTCAGCAGCATAAATGCAGGCGGAAGATCAAACTTTAGTTCGGATATTTATATTCACGTATATAATTTTATGCTATATATTATTCTGAACATTTTTTTAAGCATCTGCTAATTAATACGGAAGATATTATTTAAATGTTAGTTCTTTCCGTCTTTAAATTTCAAAGTTTTAAAACATTGGTTTTGGTATTTATATAAGGGCTTCGTGGTATATTATTAGTAGACGTGTTCTACGATTACGAAAAACCATATATGAAGTTGCGAACTGAACCGTTGATTAATCGGTAATTTTTTATGGGATAACCACTAGTAAGAGGCATTTATAATTTCAATAAAGACACTTCACATGGTATTGAGTTCCTAAATTACGTCTATTTTAAGTTCTTAACTCATCCAACTCGACTAAGAAAAATCATATAAAAGAAATTAGAAGGTTGGAACTTGGAACCATCACTTCATTTTTATTTTTAATTATGGGTGATGCTATTTGGATCAATTTGATCCGGATCAAATGCATTAATTAGTCAAAATTTCAATATAAAAAGACATTCTTGCCCTTTATATATTTTTTATTCCATAATTTTAATATAATAAATATATGTACATTGGAAATAAAAATTCCATTAAATATCGATATTCTCAAAATAGAATTGGAATTGGTATTTAATGTAAAGTCATGCATTTGTAAAGTATCGTTATTCCACTAAGTTTCTCGTTAATTACATGCATGCACCTCTTAAAAATAATAGAATGATAATTTATAAGTATATATATATATATATATATATATATATATATATATATATATGAATAATATTTCATAATTCAAGTGTGAATTTGGATTTTTTTAAACTGAACAGTACAAAATTATTGGAAAATCCAAATAGACAAATTCGAATTTTTTGACTTAAATTTGAACCGAATCGAACAAAGGAAACAGAAAAATCTAAAATTGAATTATTTTTTATATTATTGATAATTTTATTTTAACTACAAAAAATAATATTTCCTTCCATTTTTAGAAATATGTTAAATTATTTAAATAAAATTACAACATATATATAATTTAGATTTCGATTTGTTCAATTTCAAAAACTCCTCTAATTAGACCCTCGACTTTGATAAATTGAAGATACAATTGTTTGTTGGAATGAGAAATAGATAACACAAGTTCTGCTAGAGAAAATGTACTGAAAATTGTAATTGAAGTTGTTATAATTGAAGTTCAATTGTTCACTAATTAAGTCACCTCCAATTGTTACAATTGAAGTGTAGTTTCGTCACTAATATATATGAGTAACGACTATCATTTAGTCATCGCCTGCATAAATTTAATTTTGTATTGTATAACTTCGACATTTTTTTTGGGTCGCTCTTAATTTTTCTTTTTGCGTTAACTATAAATAAAATGCCAAAAATTAATAAGGGCCCCAAAACGGCTAAAACCTTCAAACAAAAAAGTGAAGCTCTTTTCTTAACTCTTGTAAAATTTTCGTCTAAAAACCCCTCTTATAAAATTTTATTATATTTTATTTTTAATTTTGTTAAAAGTCATTTATTTATAATTCTAAAGTAATTATCTTAGTTTTTTTTATCATGTTTATCACGTAATTTGACGAAAAAAAACTACTCAATCTGTTCCAGCCATTTTGATCTGTTTCTTTTCGGCACGGGTATTAAGGAGAAGATAATTACAGATAAAAGGTGTGTGATCCACATGTTTAGTGTAGTTTTTTATTCAATATTTAATTATTTAGTCATTAAAGTGCCTTTTTTAGTCAATAAAGTGCATTTTTTAGTCAATAAAGTGCTTTTAATTAGGGCATAAGTACGCCCAAAAAAGAAAACATACCATGTTACATGGGACGGCTAAAAAAGGAATACATGCCAATATGGGTGGGATGGAGGGAGTATAATTTACTAAAATATATAATTAATTCGTAATTTTTATATTTTTTTTAACTATAAACAAAGGGTCAAAATTTTTGAACTTGCACAGGGCAAATGTTATCGTAGATCGTCCTTGCATATATATATACAATTTTTTAATTTCACAACACACGCACACATGACTCGAACTACCGACTTTAAGGTTGGACGAAAAGCGTCTTACCAATTAAAGTGCACTTCGTTGTCATATATATATATATATATATATATACGATTTTTTTAGAGAATATATATATATATATATATATATGTGTGTGTGTGTGTGTGTATGGTCCATATATATGATGTCTACTTTTAAACTATTTTTTTGTTTGTAGACATATTTATAAATCGTATATAAAACCGATCAATATTAAAAAATGTGTTTAATTCGTATGGATTAAGTTATTTGTGCTTTCATAAAGCTATTTGTTTTTAGATTCAATGGATTAAGTAATTTGTCAACATGTCTCTTCATTTATTTATGACTTTTCATTTTCTTTTTTTTTTTAGATTTATGGTGGTGAGAGGAATTATGAAATTAATTAAATAGGTTTGAATGAATTATTGGGAAAAGAGAAAATTAATTTATTTTAAATTAATTGTTTTTAAAATCCTAAACTTTTACTAGGGGTATTTAAAGTAAAACACATTTTCATTTTTAATATTGTGATTGTTTTGCCCTCATTGATCCGGATCAATTTGATCCAAATAGATTTACCCTTTAATTATTTTTTTTTTAAATAAAAAATAACCTAAGGAAGAATTTCATTCAAGAATACAGAGAATAAATAATTAATATTTTTATCTGAAATTTACAGACTATTAACAAAATTATTACCCCTGTCCCAACTCAATAGGCATGAAGGCTCTGGCACGATATTAAGAAAATGAGTTGTTTATAATAAAACAGTAAAGAGAAAGAAGCTTTTTGAAAGTAGCTTTGCTGTGACATTGTATGTAATATATGAATTATATTGAGGATATTTATTAAGTGTTGAGTGTCTATTTTAATCTAAACTTATTGAGTTGGGGCGTCCCAATAAGGAAATTGAGCCTATTGAGTTCGGATGGAGGGAGTATTTATTCAAAAGCACGTTCTTAGATCGTAGTTGTTGGCATATTCGTCACAATATTAATAAATGTTGGCCGCAAAAAATTCCATGTTGACAAATCAAATGCAGACGAAATGGACTCTGCTAATCCCGCTTGTCCAGTCACATATACTGTATAATTACAAGGAAGGGTAAATTATATTAGGGAATAGGTGCAGTACAAATTTTATTTAAACTTATAAATTTGGCTGATAAATTAAAAAAAAAAATTGATCAGATTTCGATTATATATATATATATATATATATATATATCGATTTGGCCGATAATTAAATTCCTATTTTACTCAAATTTTGGGTTTGACACCTGAGTTAATTTCTGGTGGAATTGTGTCACACTTGGCATCAGGCAAACTGATATTTATTGTATGAAGTGACAACTAACACGGCAAAATAATTAGAAAGCAACAATATTTGCTTATTATCTCCAATTTCTTATCATTTCTGACTTCTCTCTTCTCATTTTGTTTCTTTCATGTTCGAAGAATTTAAGGAATTTTGCTGCGAATCTTCGAATCTCTTCTCAATTCTCTCAATTTGTTTTGTCCTTTTCTGCATTTTATCGCAATTTCTGGTTGTGGAACGTATTGGGGATAATAAGCAACGACGTAGTTCCTTTTTTTTTTTAATTATTTTGCCACATCAATTGCTATCTCATACAATAAATGTTACGCCTGCCCCTCTACGATGCCATGTGTGATACAATACGTCGGAAAATTGACACGATTGCAAAACCAAAATCTGAATAAAGTTTAAGAATTTAGAGGCAATTTGTAATAAATAAAACAATTGACCCTATATCTCTATTAGCTAGAAAATTCGAGTCGTGTCACATTCTATTCCATAATCCGATTTTTTCTAAATGATGAATTATATAATCTCGATATATTTTGTTGGGAATAAATCTGTAACTCCATTCGTCCCAAAGAGTTTAGCAAAAATCACAAGGTTAATATTTTGTGTTAAGACTTTAATAAGTAGTAGTAATACCCAATTTTTTTTTTTTTGAGAGGTTAATAAGTACTCTAATACTTATTGTGACGAAATTTAGTGTCTAAAATTTTACGTATAATCAGTGTATTGTTATTTATAGTTTGTGAATAACGCAGGGTTAATTTCATTAAATTTGGTAGCTTACGCAGATTATTTTTCCGTCTTCCACTATTTTGATTAGTTTTCGAATCCGATTATATTAAATATTCCCTATTTCTTTTATATTCCTACCATATATATAAACGAATTTTATTCTATTATTCACAAGAATATGATATTTTAATTTACCGAATTAAAGACGCGTTAGTACTATATACCGGCTATTTTCCTGATTAAAGAGATCGATTTGATTTCTAGAATAAGCTTTGAAAATTGATATTTGAGTTTGATTTTGCTATAGAACCTAACAGTTTTTAAACTCACAAGTTAAACAAAAAATAAACTCAAAACAACTTGATTTTTAAAAAAATGCAGAGAATCAATAAATTAAATGGGAAAAAAATCAAAGTCCGCCAAGTGAGAAATCTAGATTTAACCTCGAAAAAAATAAAATAAAGGAATCTAGAGAGAAATCACCCATATAGTCAGCCCTCTAAATCCTCTTCAAGAGATCTCTAATCGCATGTGCCAATATATTTATAGTTATATATCGAGAATTTTTTTTTTATTATTTTCTTTTTTTTTTCTTCAAAAGTTCGTTCATTGATCTTGAACGAGCTCCTATCGAACTAAGCACAACTAATACTCATAAATTCTGAAAAAATAAACTAAAAAAGAAAAATGAAAAAAATTGAAACGAAAAGAAGAAGTCAATTAAATCAAAATCTGAAAATAGGTAAGAAGAGCATCGCCATCATTCATCTTCCATATTGGCCATTAAATGAGTTGCTCTGTGTATTAAATGCTGCAGCTCAGCACCCCCACCCACCTCCTCTTCCTCTCTCTCCTCTCTCTCTCTCCATTCAAATGGCCATTCCCACCACCTCCACCCTCCGCCTCTCCCAATGTCCACCGCCCCTCCGCCGCCCCTAGCCACCGCCAAACCCTCCTTCTCCCAGAACCTCACCTCCATCGGCCTCGGCTACGCCATCGCCATCGCCCTCGGCTTCCTCGTCCTCTTCTCCACCATCCTCCTCGCCTCCTACATCTGCTGCCGCTCCATCGCCGCCCGCCGCCGCCGCCGCGACGCCGCAGGCCCCAACGGCAATTTCTCCGCCGAGAACAGCGTCTACCTGCCGAGGATTATCTTCGTCGCCGAGGACGACGAGAATGAGAGCCAAAACGTCGTCGTCGGCCTCGATCAGGCCGTCATCAACTCCTACCCTAAATTCGTCTTCTCGAAGAAGAGCGGCGCCGCCGCCGCCGCCGCAAACGACGCCGTTTGCGCTATATGCTTGTCCGAGTACAGAGAATCGGAGATGCTGAGGATGCTGCCGGATTGTCGGCACTGCTTCCACGTCATGTGCGTGGACGCGTGGCTGAAGCTCAACGCGTCGTGCCCTGTCTGCCGGAATTCCCCTCTGCCGACGCCGCTCTCGACTCCGCTGCAGGAGGTGGTGCCGCTGTCGCAGTACTCCGACGGGCGGAGGCGGCAATGAGCAGCGGAGGGGTTGATTTGGAAATTAGTTAGTTGTTTAGGGGTCGAAGTGTGATTTTTTGGTTTAGTTGGGGTTGGAAATGTAAATAGGCTTTTTGGTTAGTCTCTTTGGCGTTAATCGGTCGGTTTCTTATTTGGGAGTTGCTTTTTCCGTAAATTTTGTTTTTTGTTCGCCCCTTTTTGGTGATTAATGAATTATGATTTTATTTTTGTTTTCCTACAACAAAAACAAATTAAAAAAAGTTGTTAGCTCTTAATTGCTGTCATGAGTGATGGGTTCACATATTCATGCATGAATTTATGTCCATTGATTGGAAAAACAAATTTAATTCATACATAAGTCGAGACTTCGAGTCGAGTTGTTTAAGTGTTTCCTCTTTTGTTGTTAGTGTTGCAAATTCATGAAACAATAAAGATTTAATTCATATACTCCCTCCGTACCTAAATATATGTCTCAGCTATCAAAATACGTATATCAAGATAGTGAGCAAAATGATTCATTTACACTTATTTGAGGATAAAAATTTTGACAGTTCAAAACACTTATTCGGGAAGATAGGGAGTCAAGTAATTAAAATATATCCGCAATTAATACGATTGCAATATATATATATATATATTAATTAAACCGTTGGTGATTGCAAGAAAGGAAATATTAAATGACCTTAATCAACAATTAATATGAATTTATATAGACCCGAGAAAATGGATCGTCAACTGGAAATAACTTCACATTAAAGCAACTGTTTGACCTTATTCGCATTGTCCGAAAATGCTAGGCATGTATTAATATTTACTTGTAACGTGGTTTTAGTCAGTCGGATTTTTTAATATGTTAAATATTTTTTAAATATTATTTAGAATATATCAAATGAGATTTAGTTTATTTTACTCACAATGGCGGATATAGAAAATTTTGTTAGGAGTATTATTCGAATTTCGAACGATTCAACCATAAACATTAAACAAGTACAGGGAAAAAAAGAAAAAATTAAAATAATTTGTGGGGTTCAGCCTACTCCGACCACCCTCTGATCCATCCATATTTACTGGTACTATATTCAATATTACAAATTGTATCATAGTTTTATTTATTTTATGTTAAAGCTTATCGTACATGTAAGGCAACGCCATATCATATGATTTGCACGCAATCTATCTAGTTTGCAATGACTCTAAATCTCAAGATTTTCAATATTATATCACTACCAGTCTACCACAGTACCACCTTAATTAATTTTCTCATCTACTTCCTTCACTCAGACTCTCACTGCCCCTTTTCCTTTAGTAATTAATACATGATAATTAAATTGAAGTGCGTGTTATGTGTGTTGATTTCATGTTTCTACCTTTGAATTTTCCGTCACAATTCGACCAGTTTTGGGTAGTGTATGTTTGTTCCAATTAACATACAAAAATGGGTAAGGTAAATGTCCTAAGAAAGTTCAAGTCAATCAACAAACTGATCATCTACTCCTTCATCCTTGCTGCCCTAGTCTCCATAGCCACATTTTGTAAAGTCTACTCTCTCAAATCCTTCCTCAACTCCGACGACGACATCGCGTTCATCGGGGCCCGCGACAAGATCAAGATCAAGGAAGCCCTAGATCTAGTCATGAACAAGCTCGAGAAGCAGCTCGATTTCATGCGGACCTCGCCCAACCAAACACCTCAACATTCAAAACACGCTTCGCTCCTCGCGGACGTATTAGGGCTGATCGAGTCAGCACGCGAATCTCTCGTGGAGCACGAAAGAATCCCTCAACAAATCCGACACGCGGATCATTTCCTAACAGAGGAAATCAAGAAATACATCAAGGTCAAACCTAACCGCCTCGGGAAGCAAAATTTCATGGGGGCCAACGGCACGTTCACGAGCATCGGACACGGATGCTTCGCGGGCGTGAAAGATGACGTGGAGACCTACATGGACTATGACGTGGGCGACATATGCAACGATGATTGGAAACTAGCTCAGAAACTGATGATCCACGGCTGCGACCCCCTCCCTAGGAGGCGCTGCTACTCGCGAGCTCCTCAGATCTACACGAGGCCGCGGCCTATAAGCGACTCGTTGTGGACGCTTCCGGACGACCGGAACGTGCGCTGGAGCGGATACCGATGCAAGAACTTTACTTGCTTGGCAAGCAATGCTACCAAAAAGGGATTCTTCAAATGTGCACAATGTTTCAATCTTGTACATCATGAATTTCCAAGATGGATTAGGCCAATGTATCAAAATCCCAATTTGAATCTCACTTCAGATTTTATGATAGCTGAAGTTCTTGATCTGAAACGTGAAGAGATCAGAATTGGACTGGATTTCAGCGTGGGAACCGGAACATTTGCTGCAAGAATGAAAGAGCAAAATGTGACTATCGTAACTGGCACGATCAATTTTGGCGCCCCGTTTAGTGAGATGATCGCGCTGCGTGGGCTGATCCCGCTGTACCTGACGGTGAATCAACGGCTGCCGTTCTTCGATAATACGCTGGATTTGATCCACACCACTCGATTTCTTGATGGGTGGATTGATCTTGTGCTGCTGGAGTTTGTACTGTATGATTGGGACAGAGTACTTAGGCCAGGAGGGCTGTTGTGGATTGATAGCTTCTTTTGTTTGAAAGAGGATTTGGATGATTATTTGCAGGTGTTTAGGATGTTGAGGTACAAGAAACATAAGTGGATTGTAGTACCTAAGTTTGATAAGAATGATGAGAGAGAAGTGTTCTTTTCTGCTGTCTTAGAGAAACCATCTAGGCCATTTAGATGATGATGAATATCATTGTTAGGGATTTAGCAAAATATGTGAGTTTCTTGTTTTTTTCTTTTTTGCAAAATGTGTTTTTGAGATTTTTATCTGAACAAGGTATATGATATTGTTAAATACTCAATAATTTATTGCGTGTTGAAAAAATCGACTTGAAATCCGGCTCTCTATCCCACTTTTAGTGTCTCATTAATTCCATGTCTCACTATTATTTTTTACGTATATATTTTTTTTTCATTTTTTTCTTCATCAATTTCACTCTCTAGTGTTTTAGTTTTATTTTGTGATTATTAATTAGGTTTCATTAATTCAATTATAATTGTTTTTTTATATTAAAACCATCTTTCCGTGTGTTATTTATAATAACAGAAGTTTGTAGGAAAGTTTTTAGCACTTGTGAAGAAAGTTATATGTATAAGATTAATCCTATTCTTACTAGGAAACTATACAAATAAATCTATCAAAATCTTTGGATTCGGTCACCCTTGTGCAGAAAAGTATATTTCCATTTCCTTATACGAATTTAAAAAAAATAATAAAAAATAAAAGAGAAATTTGATGACAGCTATCGTTGGAGAAAATATGGTCGTATGCGGCCACAAATTTCGGTAGTGCCTTGAGAATTTATTTTAGGCTCAAGTAATTACCATATTTTTTAAAAATTCTTACTTTTGCAGAATTTTTCGATTATGTTTTTTTTTTTAAAAACCCTTTAATATTTTTAGTGGGATCAAAATTATGATTAATTTACTTTTTTTTTTAGTTGGAAGATCATAATATTAAAGATTGTATATCGCGGTGCCAGTGGCGATGAGAAGTTGGTATATGCTTTTGAACATCTAGATATTTAGATTATTAGATAACTAGTAAGTAGCCCGTCGAAATTCGACGGGAAATAAATTTATGTTTTAATTTATATGTATATATTTTAAATATAATTTTATATCTTATTTAAAAGTTGTGATGTTGTTCGCGTTAATTATTAATCAAACTTAGAAAATTAATTATTTCACGTATCTAAATTTATAATTAGGAATGATAATGGATCGAGTATACTCATTCATTATGTATTTTTTTTAAATCTAAATTTATTTAGAATTTTTCAACATGTTCGTTCTAATCTCGGTTAAAATAGTGACTTTACTGTATATACGCGTCTGAAATCTGTTGAGTAATACTCGATAAAAATATGAACACTCCAAGTAAAATTAATTAAAATTTGTAAAAATCATTCTTTCTAAGTTATTTGAATCGTCTCGTTGGTTTATGCTCAATTATTCGATAAAAATCTAAACAAAGTTAATATATTAATTAAAATTAGTAAAAATCCTTCTTTTAAGTATAATCATTCTTTCTATGTTATTTGAACCGTCTCGTTGTTTATGCTAAATTACTCGATAAAAATCTAAACAAATTTAATATTAATTAAAATTTGTAAAAATTATTCTTTTTAAGTATATTTGAATCGTCTCGTTGGTTTATGCTAAATTGATATCTCTAATCTTTGCCAAAATGAAGAAAAAGTCTCAAATCCGTTGAGTAATACTCGATAAAAATATGAACACTCCAAGTAAAATTAATTAAAATTAGTAAAAATCCTTCTTTTTAAGTATATATTTGAACCGTCTCGTTAGTTTGTGTTAAATCGATATCTCTAATCTTTGCCAAAATGTGAAAAAAAATATGTTTACATCTTCAAGTTTTTTTTTGTTCTTTTCTTTAGCTACCTATCCCACATTTGATTCAATGTATATATAATCTAGAAAGCACTAATCGAAGTTTTTAGAAAAACATGAATGAAAAACGAAAAAGATTCCATATAGACATGTTGATTAAATATATTTATTTAGTCTTCATAGGAATTTTCAAGTACAAATTTTCTATAGATTATTATATATGAATTAAGAATGTATAAAATAATGATTTATAAGAATGCATTCCGAAATTGTTATTATTTTAATATACATAATAGAAGAAATTAATTAAATAGAGGGAAAGATAAATATGAGATGTGATCTATAGATAAACATGTGATATTTAAGAATATGAAAGTAATAAAATTTTAATTAATAAAAATTAAAATTAGAATATATATGAATTAAAATTAGATAAATTACCAGAATAAAGAAAAAACTGAACAGAGCATTGTGGAAAGGGCAACTTCAAACGTTACATTTTAGGTCTTCATAATTTAAGATAATCAGATAAAGAGGGAAAAAGTTTATGTACAAGCATAACGAAAGAGTAATTAATGCTTTCATCATTTACAGGAACTTCGGAGATAGTTCAACAATTAAATTTAATATGACACATAAAAGTCTATTAGAATTCAATAACAACATGGATAGATCAATACTACAACATTTAATAGTTTATTAATATCATTATACACAAAAAATCTAAATATAAATAAATTACAAATATAAATTAAATACATATATAATGAATATAATAATAATAATCATAATGATAGATTCGAATTAGAATATATGAATATATATATGTATATATATATAATTAATTAAATTGATTGACTAATACTTTTCGAGCACTTACAATTTTATACATAATCTAATCGACAATATAATTTTATAATTGTATATAATATAATAAAGTAAACTTTAATGAATATACTACCACATATGAACGTAAATTTTTTTATAATATTAAATATATATATATTATTATATATGAATTAAGAATGTATAAAATAAGGATTTATAATAACGTATTCCGAAATTGTTATTATTTTAATATGTGTAATAGAAGAAATTAATTAAATAGAGGGAAAGATAAATATGAGATGTGATTAATAGATAAACATGTGATATTTCAAGAATATGAAATTAATAAAACTTTAATTAATAAAAATATATATGAATTAAAATTATATAAATTACCAGAATAAAGAAAAATCTGAACAGAGCACCGTGAAGGGGGCAGCTTTATTTTCGTATTAGTAATAGATAGATACATAACACATTATGCACGCGGCACGCTAGCTGCACACACCACACACACTGATATATCAAATAACTTTTCTAGATTTTTATTGCTATAAATTCATAGTATAAAATTATGATAACTACTTGTAATTGACAAATCGGTCATTGACACTGGACATGTCTATATAATTAATAGACAAAATAAAATTAATGAAACAATTAAAAGAGGCAAATTTTATTTCACAAGAATAACCAAAAGTATCGTTTAATAACAAATAGACAAGTCACAACATCAAAAATAGAAATAGATAAAAAATCAAAACGATCGAACATCCTCCGTTTCCATGAGCAAGGTTTTGAGCGGGATAAAGTTTGGGGTATAAACCGCTGCAGTATCATAGAAACAAGATTCAAAAGAATGATGTTTGTGATATAATCGCCTACACCATCCACCACCATTTTTAGCCTTCTTCGTCGTCTTCTTCTTTTTCGTCTTCGACGAGCAGTGAAGTATATCGGTGCTGCCCCTCTCGCTCAACAACATGCCACCATCTTCCAACACTTTTATTGGGAAAACATTATAACTAAGATAACGCTTTCCATCTCTAATCACAAATTCCTTCCTCCAACGTTCTCCCCTCCTCAACCACACCTCTATTTTATCACCACCTTTTGAGTTTGGCAACACGTCGCATAAACACAGGCAATCCTCCAAAACAGACAGGCTCCTATAACTAGTATTATTATCATCACCATGGGCACGAGGAGGAGGAGGAGGCGCGGGGAAAGAGGTCAAAACCTCGGTTTCAAGATCAAAGCACGAAACTGAGCAAGGCACCTCCTCGGCTAGGGTTCCATGATCGAGCCAGTGAAGATTCCCAGCCACGAAGGCGCATTCAGTGTCCCACTTATGACACCCGTAGAGTCCTTGGGGCGGGGACACTCGAATGCTCCTCCAATGTCCCGTTCCTAGAGTGTATACTTGGCATTCAGATTGGTATATCAGAACTACTTTATATTGCTTACTTGTTCTGCTCACCCCAAATCCGGAGTATTTTATGGAGTAGTTATGCGCTGGAGGTGCGGGGAGTCGGACGTACTCGCGAGTGATCGGATTGCATACCAAGAGATGCTGGAAGTATTTGAAACGGCACAACAAGGTCAAACCGTTGACTGAGCTATGCACGGGTTCTTTGTAGGGGAGGGTGAATGTGAGAAACTTGTTAGGTGAATTACTGCTGCCATTGTCCAATTCTAAGATTTTGTATTCCGGTTCTAAGTGTGAGAAGACAATGAGGTACGGGTGCGGGTCGGGTTTGCAGAGATGATGGAAGCGGCCGAACTCTCGAGACTCGATCAGATCGCGCCATGCCTTGTGGACAAGCTTGGACTTGATTATACTTCGAAAGGGGAGTCTTGAGAGGATTTCTATGATGATTTCTGGTGGTAGATTTGAGAACAAATCCGAATGCTTATTTCCATTGCTAATTTGCATCTTGTTGAACATAAGAGATAATTCTTGCATCTTCAACATTAGAGAGAATTCTTATATATGCACACACCCGATAGATTATGTGAGAATGAAGGAAAAACTATCTGACTTGTGTTATTTATAATTGGGTGTCATTCCTATTCTAACTAGGAAAGGGAACTGTATAAATAAATCCCGTCTTGCGTAGAATTAATATATCAATCCTATTCTAACTATGTATACCATATATATAAAAATAAAAAATATAATTGGATTCGATCTTAAATCCCTTCCCTTTCCAACGGATTCCTAAGCATAAGTATATTGTAATATTGTAGAGTTTTAAAGGTTAATTTAGAAAAGAAAATTAACCTTTGTGCTTTTTACAAATTAAATAATGTTATACCATAATTGGAACTTGGTTCACCTATGACTTCAAATCATGCCATTACCCTCCCACATCATTCTGACCTAACTTAATTTGTCAAACTGAGGCAATAAACGGATATGACTTCAAATAATATTAAATTAAATAAAATAGATACCAATAAAGTTAGTTTCAAGTTTTAGTATGCCATAGGACCATTAATCAAGAAAATTACAGAATAAATTTATCACCCTTTTATATATATTTACATTTTTTCCAGTTTCATTTAGTTATGAAGCCCAAGACATGTTTAGTGTTTACAGTTGGAAAGTGGCCCAAAATATGGTGGGCCCATTAAAATTAGTTAAAGTCCAATCTCGGCCCCAGACAGCGACTGTCCAAACCACACCGTCACCACAGTATCCCTAATCTCGCCGACCCACAAGTGTACGATTGTCGGTGACTCACTCACGTATTATAGCGCAAACATAATCCTCACCGTCCATCGACTATTACTCACCTCCACCGTAATTCGCCGCAGTCCAATTCAATAAAGGGCACAACAATCTTCATATTTCACAAAATATAATCTTGGCTGGATATTTCTTAATTGCATAGCTAATAATATTATTAAAATAAAATATATTAATAAGGTTGTTTCTTCGATTTTATTGTACTTCCTTAACAAATATTTTTATTTTTATTATTTTTTGCAATATATAAGCATGAACATTAAAAATAATTTAATATTATTTCAGAGTGATAATATTTCGATAATTGATCAAAAAGAGTGTTTCTTTGATTTTATTTCACTTTCTTTAGTTGCAAAAAAATCAATAGAAATCAAACTATTTTTTTTTACTTCACAATCTGTCAAATATTTCATTATATATATCATTAATTGTTGTGTACGTCTGATCATCTCGTCACAAAGTTAAATTTCGAGAATTATCCATACATGTATATATATACAAATCCAAGAATTATAATTGAGAATACGCATTTTTGAGATTTTTCTTTTATTTACGTCAATTTAAAAATTTGTTAAATTAAACAAATTAATATTGACAACTACATAATTGATCAAATTAAAATTGTCAATAAAAATAAAACTATTTATTTGGCCAATAAATTAATTTGCCAAATTATATTGGTTGTGCAAAATAATTGCAGAATGAAAAAATACACATGGATTGTTAGTATTTATATAGGTTCTCCAAGAATGAAGTTTTATTAAAAATCAATGTGGGATCTGAGATGAGAAAATCTATATTAAATATACATAGAATAAATGAATAAAAATGCTCAAAATAAGGATTAAAGATAAATAAGAATACTGAAAGGAGAGAGTGCCACGTAGGACCTCGAATTAAGGCGAGCTCCCGAATCCGTAATCGTTTTAATAATACGAGTAAGTATCCCGTCGGAATTCGACGAAAAATAATTTTATGTTTTAATTTATATGTATATATTTTAAAAATAATTTTGTATCTTATTTAAAAGTTGTGATATTGTTCGCGTTAATTATTAATCAAACTTAGAAAATTAATTTATTTCACGTATCTAAATTGATGATTAGGAATGATAATGGATCGGGTATACTCAATCATTAACACCCCAAGTAAATATAATTAAAATTAGTAAAAATCCTTCTTTATATATATTATTTGAACCGTCTTGTTGGTTTATACGAAATTACTCGATAAAAATCTAAACAAAGTTATTATTAATTAAAATTTGTAAAAATTATTCTTTTTAAGTATATTTGAATCGTCTTGTTGGTTTATGCTAAATCGATATCTCTAATTTTTGCCAAAATGCGGAAAAAAAATATTTACATCTTCGAAATAATATTAATTAAAATTAGTAAAAAACATTCTTTCTATGTTATTTGAACCGTCTCGTTGATTTATGCTAAATTACTCGATAAAAATATAAACAAAGTTAATATTAATTAAAATTAGTAAAAATCCTTCTTTTTAAGTATATTTGAACCGTCTCGTTAGTTCATGTTAAATCGATATCTCTAATCTTTGTCAAAATGCGGAAAAAAAAATATTTTTACATCTTCAAGTTTTTTTGTTCTTTTCTTTAGCTACATATCCCACATTTGATTCAATGTATATATTTTATAGAAATCACTAATCGAATTGTTAGAAAAACATGAATGAAAAATAAAAAGAATGAAAAATAAAAAGAATTTCATATAGACATGTTGATTACATATATTTATTTAGCCTTCATAGGGATTTTCATTTACAAATTTTCTATAGATTATTATATATGAATTAAGAATGTATAAAATAAGGGTTTATAAGAATGCATTCCGAAATTGTTATTATTTTAATATGAATAATAGAAGAATTCAATTAAATAGATGGAAAGATTAATATGAGATGTGATTAATAGATAAACATGCGATATTTCAAGAATATGAAATTAATAAAAATAAAAATAAGAATATATATGAATTAAAATTAGATAAATTATGAGAATAAAGGAAAATCTGAACGGAGCACCGTGGATGGAGCAACTTTATTTTCGTATTAGTAATAGATTTTTATTAAAACAAAAATCGAAATAAATTTGACATCTATTCCTTGTACATTTCCCGTACTTTTTTTTTTCAGTTAATAATACCAATTTAAGTAAATTTAAAATCTGCCGAAGCGAACTCCGAACCCGAGCCTCGGTTTTCTTTCGTACATAAAACCCACTCTGGACAACCCTCACACGCATTACTGCTTTTACATCTGCTCTCTTTCCTTAGCTGAGAAGAAGCTTTCTTCTGTTCGAATTTCAGTAATATTTGTTCGATTTCGGAGGTGATCGGCGATGGCGGAGCAGGAGGAGATATCGGATCCGAGAACGGAGTCGTTGACTGATAAAATCTCCGATAAGATTCACGGCGATGGCGACGGAGACGGCGACGGCCACACGAGTTCTTCTTCGTCGTCGGACTCGGAGCACGAGGATAAGAAAATGGCATCGGAATCTTCGATCAAGGAGAAGATTTACCATGTCTTCGGCCGTGAAAAGCCGGTTCACAAGGTTTTTGGTGGAGGCAAACGTACGTGTCAACCCTATTTGCTTGCCTTTTCTGTTGTAGTTTATTATCTGTGATTTTTAGGATTTTTTTCGCTATTTTTGTGTGATTGTTTTTCTATTTGAGCAAAGGTGCTCTGTTGGATATGAAGAGTTCATAGCATTTTAGAGTTTGATGAATATCGAGCTGTATTTGAGATTTGAGAATGGGCTTAAAAAATTGCTAGGTTTTCTGTACTGAATTTAGGATTGATGATGCATTGTATGTTGGTGCTCTGTCTTTCAGCATGCCTGTTTGATGTGCTGCGTGCTAAATTGCTCTTGTGAATTAGTGGAGGTTGGATTGATACAGCGAATTATTGAGTTGAATTTAGTTTGGGATTATCATTTTGCTTGCTTCTCTGCTTATTTGATGCTTTCGAGTGGATTTTTGACCTTTCATGTTGGCGTAGTTCTTTAGCTTAATGGCGTATAATTTTGGTTAATGTTTTTAAATATTTTTGTAGTATATCGAGTATCAAATTTAACAAGTCTATGGTGATTTATTTTGTAGCTGCTGATATTTTCTTGTGGAGGAACAAGAAAATATCTGCCTCGGTGCTTGGTGGGGCAACAGCAATTTGGGTGCTTTTTGAATTACTTGAATACCATTTGCTTACCCTGGTCTGCCACGTTGCAATCCTCGTGCTATCTCTGTCGTTCTTATGGTCCAATGCATCAGTTTTCATTAACAAGTGAGCTCACAAAACAGTTTCATTGTTAGTTTGTTCTCTGAAAATATCATTTTCCAGTTATATGGTCTTATCTCTTATGTCTGCAGGAGGACTCCCCATATTCCAGAAGTTCGCCTCCCCCAGGAACCATTTGTAGAGATTGCTTCAGCCCTTCGTTCTGAGATCAATCATGCGTTTGCAGAGTTGAGAGAAATCTCATCTGGCAGGGATCTGAAGAAGTTCCTTGGGGTAATATTATACTCTCCTTTGTGTTTCCTCAAGTCCTAAAATGAAATACTTACTCATTTTTACCTTTACCTCTTTGCTGATGATCCAACACTGAGGAATACTCTTGCCAGTGATGCATGCTTATCTTTAGCCTAGGTCATATAGCATTTACTGTGGATGAGTAATGTTGATAAAATTGGCGTTGAAACTTAATTGTGAACTTTTCATGATGAAGCTGGCCATGAATTTCAGATCTACATTTAGTTAGCCTTTAAAAGATTCTTATTTATGTTTCAGAACTTTATATGGTGATGAGTTTCCTTTCAGTAGTAGAGTATTGAGTTACTTGCCGTTTCCTATTTCTGTCCCGTCTTTCCCCCTGTTTAGTTGGTTGCTTGGTTGGTTCTCTCTCCTCCTATATCTGACATTGAGGCTCGATTCATTATCAGGTTGTGGCCGGTCTTTGGTTTTTTTCGATTGTGGGCAGCTGCTGCAGCTTCTTGACATTGTTTTACATATGTAAGAATCCTCGCCCCTTTCCTTATTTGGTTATTAGGTTATTGAATGATTCATTCATCCTGACTTTCCTTATTTCCCCTTCTTCTTCCCAGTGTTTGTTTTGCTGCACACTGTGCCTGTTTTGTACGAGAAGTATGATGATAAGATCGATGCAGTTGCTGAGAAAGCAATGCATGAAATCCAAAAGCAGTATGCGGTGTTCGACCACAAAATCTTGAGCAAGTTACCAAGGCGACCATTGGACAAGAAACGATCTTAGGGAGATTTATGACATAGTACAGTGGGTGACATTACAGAATATATGGATTTTATTTTCCTTTTGTTTAGCAATTCCAGTCTAAATTTACATTCTGCAGTTTCGTTTTAATTTTGATGTAAAATGAATTAATCTCGTGGTTACTGTTATTTTACGTATCGTGTTTGTTAGGACCTTGCTATGTTCGAATTATCCTTCTGGCTTTTTTTTTTTTTTTGTGGTGGTAGCATAGCTGATGCTACTCCATTCAAATCCTTGTGATTGAGATTTATTATGTGTTAGTATTTTTTATATTCAATAATTTAATTAATACTTAATAAATTTTAATTAGGATGAATACATCTTAACCAGAAATTATGATTGCTAATAAGGATTAATAATTTTTTATTGAAATTAGTACATCTCAATTCCCTCTCCCTTGGGAGTTTTTACCTGAAAATAAGATGGATTAGTCCAATGTATTTTATTTTTATTTATCTCAATTATTACCCAGAAAAAACACCCCCTAGTAATTAAATAAACCTCAACTTGCCTCGTTAGGCACATTACATGCACATAATTTGTTGGGTTAAATGATTTTGAACTTTGATTGATCGTCTAACTACCTGATAAATTATCACTCTAATCTATCATCCAAAATAAATCAATAGAGTTAGACAAACAAACATTTCTGCAGGGTGGGGAACACTGTTATGGTTTCGATATGGCGTTTATATACACTTAAACGCATCTGTAACTCTATCTAAATCTGTCCATCTATCTGTCTACCAAAAGTTTCAACTGGGTGTGGCTTCATACAAGGAGAGGATTACAATGCCCGTACATGGGCTGCTTCTCTTCATTTTTTAACAAATTAGACAAAGAATCGAAAGAACATCGAATGAGGCATCAATCACATTTACCGTAGGTGGAAAATTTTGTGTATTTACAGTCGAACTTAAATAATCAGTATCTTGGTGGTAGTCTCGAGCCTTGCAAACTGCTTTCTGATGAGGTGAGAGGGACCGTTGAAAACTCCGAATCTGAAGGTTCCCGTCGCAAGAAGTTCCCTTGAGATAACGGGGGAATTTGGTTTTGGTTGAGGTAAGGGATAGGTGTTGAGATATTTGGCAGGCTAGCTGTAGTCCCTCCATAATCAGCCAAAGGAGGTGTCGTTCCTGCAGAGTTTTGATCTGGTATGGAATTAGACTGCCTCTTTTCTCTTTCCGTCTCCGTGAGAAGAAAGTCCACCCATAAATCTGCGAATGACTGGAACAAAGATTTTCCAGAAATAATTTAGAAAGAAAATTATCAGTGAATTTATAATATAGTAGAAAACCATCTTATGTTCGGATTATAGACGGAGGAAGATCAGTGATATCGATTAGACAGATAAAGTTAGGCACATAATGGGAGGTTAAGAATTTTTGTGTATGATTATGAACGGAAGTGGACAAGTGCAAATTACAAGTTTCCATTTAAAGTTTACTATATATAGAAGAGTCTAATTTGAACAAGACAGTAATTTTGAGTATGAATTCTAGTCGTTTCCTCAAAGGACATAACATCAATGAGATAACACAGTCGGACTATTCGTGCAGCTTCATATCAGAAGAGATGGAATCCAACTAACTGAGTCAAGGTTATATGCTAGTATTATAACCCCCAATTCAGGTTGTTGCAGGTTATGCCAACAAGCAGCTAAAGAACATAATAAAGGAGAAGACTAATCTGAACATGCATTAAAGGAAAACATGCGTGTGTGTACGTGTGTGTGTGAGAGAGAGAGATAGAGAGAGAGAGAAAGAGAGAGAGAGGATGGTGTAAAGGCAGTTGACAAGAAATACCTGGTCATCAGATGCCATAGTCAAGTGAGCTTCAGAGGCGCTGCTGCCCAGGATGCCCCCAACGAGTCGACCTGGAAGGCCTAATACACCCCGAACTACACCTTTGCCGTCCCCTTGCCGAGCAACACCAATCCTTTGCTTGTCTTCGTTAGAAAATCCCAGCATGCGAGCCATTAGATCAAGAACCTGGAGAAATTAATAACACAAAATCAACGTTGTATATAGGACAGCAGTTTGCTTCTCTCTTAGCATGAATTAGGAAATTCTGGCATGAATTTGAAAACCATCATTCAGACCACTTTATAAGCTCCAAATGAGCCACCTAATGTTTTGGAAGGTCGGGCCTCTGTGAAGTGGACGCACCTCTTTACTGTGGTTTCTCTGGAAGTACGTCACTAATAATTTGATCACAATGCGCCTGAAAATGAGACCGTACATCATAATCATGAGAATGTAAATAATGCATTGAACATTATACTGATACATATTTGCAATATTAATGGAACTGCCAGCACAAAAAAAATTGTCAAAAATCAAACTTATGTTGATTGATGACACCTGCTGCTCTTAAAAGCTAGGTTTCCAGTAAAAGAGCAAAAAGAGAGCATTCTTAATAAGCTTCATCTAGAACGAGGGCTTAGTCCAAGGCATGCAGAATTTAGGCAGTCTAACCTGTCAACAAGAAAATCAGAGTCCACTGACATCCTGTTTAATCTTGTCATGCTTTGCTCAAGAGCTCGACGGAGTTTTTCATTATCTTCCTCGAGTTTCCTAACTCTGTTCTTCCCGTCAGCAATCACAATATCAGCCTGTGAAAGCTTTCCCAATAGTTCCTCCTTTTCCCTCTTTGATGCTTCTGTTAGTTGGTGTGCTTCCTGAAATCATATACAAATGGAAGACTTGAGTGAATCTACAAAATGCTGCCCGAATTGTTATATTGTGATCAAGCTGAGAATAGACACCTTTAACTGCTTGGCAAGTCTAGCTGATTCCTCTTTTGTGACTGACAACTCCTCTCCAAGACGTTCCTGGAAAAAGATATCCATAAAATTTAAAGCATGTATACTTTTCCCTTGCCATATACTGTCACTAACAAAAAAGAGTTTACCTTAGCCTCAATTTCAGCATAATACTGTCCTAGAGCAGTTTGCAGATTAAGAACTTCCATATTCTTGGCATCTATTGTGCTGAAACAGCTAGTCAATTTTCTATTAAGCTCGTCTATAGTTTCTTTGGCCTTCATAAGTTCACTATTGTTGGACATTTTTATTTCATCTTGACTTAAGACTGCCTGCTTAAGAGCTTTCTCCAAACGTGAGATTTGAACCTTTTGCTGTTCATTGATTCCATGCAGTTCCTCAATGACCTTACTGTCCTCATCCATTTTCTCCGATTCTTCAGATTCCTGTGAATTAGGCAAGCCAAGAGATTTTAGCAGACTGTTTATACAACATAACAATTTCCTAGTTGGCTATGATTGGCAAAGAGATAGACCTTTTCCAACAAATGTTGCTTGAGACGATTCAATTCTTGCAACGCTTTGTCCTTTTGCCTGCGTGCTTCCTTAAGGTCATTCTCCAGTTTAAGCAGAGACTTCTGCATTTCCTCCTTCTCCAGCAATCCCTGCAGAGACTTTATCTGTTAAGACTAAAGCATTGCAACTTGTATAGCTTAAATGCATACATGGATATCCATGTAAACCATGTCGTGTGGATATTGAACTAATCAACATGCATATTAGTAAAACTGCAACTAGTGAGGATAAATGCAAAGTATTTGTATTTGTTATTTCGATGAAAACTAACTGAATGTAGGCAATGGGCAATGGATCAAAAGAATATGAAAAGGGGATAAAAGTTAAATTATACCTCATTCATGCTACTTGAATGCTTATGTGAAGGATGCACGCCATCAGGTTTGTCTTCGCCAACTGGAGAAGAACGAGTTGCTTTTAAGGCAGCCTCAAATTCTTCTTTTTCTTTCTACCATGAAAAATTGGTAAGGTCCAACGTCTGTATAAATATGCTTGTGAATGTGTACACGTACATAATTAAAACAAACATAAAACGCACACAAGAACAGCTGAAAACACACATGAAGCGTGCAAAATAATTCTTGGAAGGACTTTTCAAAAATCATGGGAAGAAATAGACCTTAATGTTTCTGTTCTCTTCCTCCAAAGAGGCAATTAATTTTTTCAACTTCGCCACAGTGTTGTCTGGTTCTCTTCTGTCTCTTCCATGCAACTCCATTTGCAACCTTCCAATCTCTGACATCTTCTGATTCAACTCGTCATGTGTTCTGCTTATATCTCTCAACATCTGAAATAAATAAAAAATGGTAAAATGGGTAATGCCATCTATAAGGCAGAAACAAGGTAACAACAGAAGACTCGTGTTAGTTTTCTAATTACAAACAGAATAAAAATACTAGTGATTATACTTTTGATAATGTTGACGACTTTAATGCAAAGCAATATGTGATGCCAGGGGTCAAAAAGGAGAAATCAGTTTTTCCATTTTTTAGAATATGTTAAAACCACACAAAAGCATGAATAATCACACAATACTTCCTGATAAAATCGAAAAAATATTTCACATACATGCAATTGTTAAGAGCATTCAATTAACTTCAAATACATTAACTTTGTCAACTGTTTTAGGTGATGCACGGGGCTCAATGCCGCAGCAATAATGTAGTAGTAAAAAAGCAGGCTATGAACACTCACTTTATTTTTTTCATCTTTTAGCGAGCTCAACTCCTGCTGAAATGATCCATTCAACTTCTGCTCCTCTAAAAATAAAAGAAATGAGTCAATCAAATATTCAAAGATGCATAACTTCGAAACAGGATTTTTAAATAATAGATGTATACCTTGTAGTCTCAGCTGCATACTTGCCAGCTTGCTGCGTTCTTTATCAAGTTCCACCATGACTTGTTTCATTTGAGATTCATGAGTTGCTTGCATCACTGTGAAGGATCTAATTTTGTCTTCCATTGCATCTGAGAGTTCCTACACGGCATCAACAAAGCTATCATTCAGTTCACTCACGAGAGATTTCCAATCACAAAAGCCACATGTGTTGAACACAACAAGAGTCTTAATTAGTTCTCATTATTATCAACAACTAGCCAAACTAAAGTAGATTTCCCTGGTAGGGAGTAAGGAAATTGAGAGTTATAAAACAAACAGATCTCAAGCATTAGAGAAAGGAATGGAACCTCCCTAACTGGAAAAAAAATGGTTCTCCTACCTTTGAATTGGTTGAAGTTGCCCCATTGCTTAAACCATCATGCTTCGGTGCAATACCATTGGATAGTGTGCTTCCAGCAGTACGGTTTTTTGTTGCAGCTTTACTATAGCGATTGGGGGAAATATCACCATTGCCCTGAGGAGTTTTAGTTACAATCAGATAACAAACAATATTAAAGCTGAAATTACCTACAAACAAGTTTGATAAACATTTATTAGCTCAGTAACAAAACAAGAAGATCATTTTTAATTATTTAGCTCTTCTATACAAATTTGACGCCCTTGGGGTAATTTATATTCCACGATGAGTTAAGCTGTTATCTAATTGTCTCAGACTTTCCTCTCATCACTTAACTCCTCTAGTTGCGTTTGCACAAGGTAGGCAGTGTTATTATTATCCAAAACAACCTTCAGAGTGCATACTCATCAGTCACCATATCAGAATTGATTTTGTCTCCATAACTGACATTATGACATATATATATATATATATATATATATGTGTGTGTTTGTGTGTGAGTGTGTGTGTGTGTTTACAGAAGTTGGATCCAAAATGATCTGAATGAGATCTTAAATATTAACTCAATAAAAGACACATAAAAGCACAATCACATTTGATTAGATCCAGATACTATGCCGAAAATCATAAAACATAAATTCAATCAGGCCCACTAGTCTCTATACCTTAAGAACAGTTTTAGATGCACCATGAGCAGCATTTGTACTGAGTAGATTCTGTTTAAGCGAGCTATTTTCTTCAGCCAGTCTCAAAATCTGATCCTGCCATGAATAAAATCAAGAAACTGCATAAGAGACAGTCATACTTAAAACCCCAGGACATAATGACATACGAATCCAATTAAAACCTTTTGCAAGTAAAGTGACACAAGGCCAATTGAATTTTCCTATCTCAGGATTTATACAATAAATAACAAGATTGATAACAGGTACAGCTGGCAACAACTAGCTCTAATCGAGGGGTGAAGACACTGGCACTGACCAAGAGAAACATTGTTTTTAGGTAGTAAAAAAGGATTTAGAAAACTTCCACTCGAAATGCCTAGTTATCAGAATGAAATAATGCAATTTTCATATCAGAAGATGATTGTACCTCTTTTTCCTTTAATAAAGCTGCATAATTAACTGACAGAGCCTTTATTTCTGCCTCGGATTCCTGAAGCTTCTTAATTTCAGTTTTGTACAGGTCGATCTGATAAAATAGAAGACAAAATATTAGGGCAGACAATTGTTCAATTCCCAGAAGATGAAGCAAGAGAAACAAGAACTCCACTGTCAGCCAAATAAATGACTTGTATCACTTGATCAAGACCAACAAATATATTCCTTGCATCTTTAAGACAACAGAAATATGTTCAGAATAATATAAAATACTCTTTCCAAAATGACTAACTTCGTTGAATAATCCATCAAAAAAGAGAAAGAAACTGCTTTATCACGAATGACAAGTCACAACATGTATTGCCTTCACCATTCTAGAACGCTTCAGACACCAAAAGCCACCAATCAGCAAGCAAAAGTATTCATCAACAAACACAATAATCGGCACAGTAAACAAAATTCTATTCATTTTTTAATAAAATCTTGTCAAAACCGTTTCTACTCGGCGCATGCATCAGTAAGTTAAAATGATTGAAAAATATCCCTAAAGATGAAATTAAGATGTAGATAGAAACATTGCTTATTTATCTCCCACGCGAACACAAACAAACAAACACAAATCCAAAGTAAGATCAAACTAGTAAAACACAAATAAATCCTAGAAACCTCGTGATTAGAAGGGGAATCAAATCCATTGACGATTGGCGAATGTGTCGGTGCACTCGAATTGCGCGAAACTCTCCGCTCCGAACCTGAACTGGCGTTTTCGGATTGATCCCGCAGCGGAGAAGTGTACATCGACAGCTCTTCATCGTCGTCGTCGTGGACATCCAGTGCGATTTTACTCAGACTTTCCTTCAAATTCGCCACCGAGCTCCACATCGGCATCGAAATTTACGCGCCAAAATCTCCTTTTCCCTTCACCTAGATTTCGGAATGTGGCAAAGGATTGAGGAGAAAATTCTTAGGGGAATAAATTTGACGAGATTGAATTGAATTTGCGATTTGATTAAGGGGTTTTGATGCTACGCTTAGATCTGAGAGAGAACGGAAAAAAATAAATAAATAAAATAGTTTTTTTTTTCTGACCTGGAATTTGCAAAACTCAGCATTCGTCGGGTGATGTAATAAAATAGATAAGTGGGCCATTTCCTTTGCTGGGCTAGTTTTAAAATGGGCTTGCAATACTTGTATTTATATTGGCTCATTACAATAAATTCAATATTTATTTTATTACAGTTTCAATTGTCTCATATTTTATTCTCATAATGCACAATATATGTACATTTGTGAGAGTGATATGGAATCATATTATTCAGTTCGCACGGCGTGCATTGTTAACAGTAAAACATTAACATAAAAATGAAACGGAACTCATCACGATTCAAGCAGGGCTAGATTTTCATCAACTAAATATCGAGTACAAAGATAGCGCAATAAAGTTTTTATTGTACAACAGAGAACCACTCAATCGCAACGGAGTATTACCGAGAGGGTATAAAAGTAATTTCAAATAATTTTTCGATTATTCTCAAATAAGCTTAGCCGAACACCCTCAGTCACAGCAACATGCTAAAGTTATGATCACGATCTCTGTGGCAGCTTGGAATTCTCCTTCTAATGTTGCTCATGCTGAATTAGGCTTCCCGAAGCAAGTAAACCATGCAGAGCAACCTTCTCGACTCCATTTAGAGAGAGAGAGAGGGGAGAGAGAAAACTGGGAATATGATGTCTTCTGAGATATTTGGCAATTCTTCTTGTTCTATTCCATCAAGAAACTTCATAGCCTGGCGTCATTTTCAGTTGTAGGAGCCATGAACGAAGTCCGGTGGCTAGACGAGCTAGCAGGGCGGCTTATTTGGCGAAGCCAGCTTCTATCTGAGGGTAAGATCATTTAGGTTTTACCAAGTAGGATGCCCATATCTCATCTGCTGGAGGCGGCGGTTGAACCCAATGCCCTGGTATGCGGCTGCAGTCAAGTTGCAAAACAAGCACGAGAACGGGATGAAAAAAAGATTGGCAGTATCATGATAGAAAGATAACATAAAATAGTAAAAGATAACATAAAATAGTGCAGATATTTCTCCAGAAAAGTGAAGTAAATAGCAAAATGATGAGATTTACATACCTTCCTCCAGGTCTTATATATGCATCCCATGTTCTTCTTACCTGCAATAATGGATAAAATCAACTAAAGCAACAGAAACTTCTCGTTGGTCAATACTTCGAACGAGGTAATAAATGCAATGGAATACTATTATCTTTAGATTGATTAAAAATATCTTGAAAGACTGTAACCAACAAATGCTGAGTTCATTCATAATAGCTTACTTCCTACTAACGTAATCAACTACAAAGAGAAAGGTAATCGAAGCAAGACCAAAAGCAGCACGATGATATTTCCACATACGAGGCAAAAAAAGCATAGCAAGACAAAAGCTCAGTTAGATATGCTTATAGGAATTACCTCGATGAGTGTGCCCATATCAGTATTGCTACCATGATAATAATGGTAAAATTCCATGGGTAAATTAGCAAGAGAATCGTAGGCACTGCAAGAACTAGGTCCAATCGCATCAGGTTCTTTAGATTCATTAGGGGTAACCTTCTTTGAAATTCTGTCACTGTCGATACCAGTTTTCAGGTCTTGGGTTTCTGTATCTCCACTATCATTGACGTCTAGTTCTTTTGCATCTGGTGCATAGCTCTTGATGTGTTTTCTCGATTCCTCAATAGTAGCAATAGCATCTTTAGCAGCATCTGTATCAGCAGCAGCCATTGACTGTCGCTCTTCTTCCTCAACTGCAGCTCTAACTCGTTCAAGAAACTTGTCGTCCTCTTCTGGAAGAAAATGACCTGCATGGTGCCATTGGTGGATTGTGTGAGCTGTTAGATTCATTTTCTTATGATGCTTTGCGGTAGCAGATTTCACCTCTCAGTTATTTTGGAAAGAAAAAAGTCCTACTCGTAATAGAAATTGCAGAGGATCTGTCTCATCTATAAGTTAATGTTTTTCACCTTGTTTTTTCATTTTCTGTATTCTGAGGGTGCGTAGTTCCTGCAGCTTTTCGACAATCAACACCAGCTCAAGCTGAAATTTTAAAATACATACAGAAACGGTTATGATTCAAGATCTTGAGAAACAAAGAGAACAAGAAAAAAAAAATCACACAGCAACTGCACCCACATGGATCAAATGGGCGTCCTAAAAACAATTGAAATATATATATTTGAAAAATCCATAATTAATATAGTAATGTAGAATAATCATGACTGTGCCAGCTAGTGTAGATGCACAGCTTACCAGTGATTCCAATAGCTTATATGCCTATAAAATATAAGAGTCCCGATTTCCTTAACTTCTTACCTCTGATTCCAGTCTTTTCTTCTCCTCTTTTGCCTTGACCTTGGCTATCTCCTTCATCTTTTCTACCTGCGAAATGTTAATGCTTCTCCGCTCAGCAAAAGAAATAAGAGTGTCGTATCTCAAGAATTACCTTAAGGAGGTTTTCTCTATTGACAAGAAATTTTATAACAAAGTAGATAAAAGAATCACAAACTTCATAAGAAAACATAAAAGGAATGGTAGCCTGCTCAAGGGAAAGCAAATGAACAAATAACTAGGGCCAATATAGTCGAGTTTTCATGTTCCAATTGAACAATTTTCCATTTTTGATTTATCTCAAAGGAAAGATTAAGAATTTAAATTGAACAAGAATAAGCGACATGGAAAGACTAGAAGGCCTTTCTGCGACATGCATGCGTGATACTTACTAAAATATCATGATCTAATCTGCATGAATCATCAAATTTACATAGTAAGTCCATGTAAAGAGAAAGCTTGAGCTCGTGCCAGAAGAAATATAGCATACATGAGAGATGCTTGTAGCAGTATGGACAATTATGCATCATATTTTCAAGTATTTCACATCTCACCAAAATTTAAGTGCATATCTCATTTTAGAATTCCACTCAACTGTATATCGTGACTGATTCTGAGTCTAAAAGTCTTCAATTTCAAAATCTATCATAGGACTTTAGCATGCCTTTTAGCCCACACATAATACTTAATAAGACGGCCAACATTTCAAACTGCAACCACGCACTTTTTTTGCAGATGCATGCCATGGCAAGTATTCATAGAAAAGTATTTCTTGGTAGGAACATATATTACATAGTAAAGACATGAAACCTACTTTTCACATAGTCTGCAGTATATACCTTGAGTTGAGCAATGTTTTTGGCCATCTCCCTTTTCCTCCATTCATCTGCTTCCTTATCTATTTTATCAAATTGCTCACGCTCCTAAAACAACAAACACAAACAGCCAATCAAAAACCTAAACTTACATGAGGATTTCTATAAGGTAAAGTCTAGTATATTTTGATACCTTAGCTAAATTCTCAGCTACTCGCCTTCTTTTCCTTTTCCGCCATAGTTTATTTCTTTTATACTTCTCCATTTTATCAGCCAACCTTTTCACAGCAGATTTCTCCTCCCAAGGACTGTTCTCATCTGTAACAACCCTGAATGGCTCCAGCAGAAATCTTAGCTTCGACATTAAAGCATTTGTAGTGCTCAACGACATCGATTCTTGAAATGCAACTTCTACGCCATTGTCCTTCATGAAATCAGAAAATCTACCAATCGACATGTCGCCACGCCCTACATCTTCACCTTCACTAGTCACATCCCTTCCGTTCATCCAAACCAACATCTCTAACTCTTTCTGCCTGATCAAGCAAACTTCAATCAAAATCCACACATGACATAACAGAGTTCAAATTGGAAACAATATCTTAACCAGCCATCAAGCTTTCACCTTCCTCCTAAACTAACCACCACTTAACGAGATAAAAAGCACTAATTTCAGCGGCGAAAATGCAGAACATTCATTCCTTGCAAAAATCAGATAAAATTTAACAAAGATTGAGTTAAATTAACACCAAATTGAAGTATAGAGATGCCGTTACATTGCTTTGGCGAGGTTTACAGTGTCGTGAAGTTCTTCGAGGCGGCTGCTCACGTTTGCCGAAGTCCAAAACGAAGCGGACGGAGGGGGCATATGCGGCAGCTGCGGCGCCGGCGCCGGCGGACGTAGCGGCGGTGGCGGAGCCCAAGGCGGTAGGGCCGGATTAAATGGAGGCAGACCCATCGGATTCATCGTGTTCGTTTAATTTTACTGCGGTAAATTAAATCGATCCCTATATATGAGTACGATTTACATGTAGAAATAATAAGGGTTAATTGCCCACAAAAAAATTCTGGAATTATAATACATAACCGTTATTTTTTTGCAATTTTGTTCCCATCATCGACTTTCCCCAAATTAAATCTCACATGGCACCAGGAAATTTCCCAAATTAAATCTCACGTGGCACCCGGAAATGGCAAGCTGGACTCTCCGAATATCGAAACTATGTCGTTTTGAATTTAGAAAAAAATGAAAAAATTAAAAAAAAAAAAAATTCCAACTCAGCACTCCCCCCAATCTCACTTCCTTCCTCGTCCAAACTTTCATATCAAATCCAGAGGCGTGAACGTGGCGGCGACGGCGAGTCGATTTGGGGATCTCTATGGTGTTGAGAACGATGAGAGAGGGACTAAGAGAGAGTTGCGTATGCGAGAGAGAAGGTTTGAGAGAAATACAGGCAATAACCCCTCTCCCACCCCTCTTCTCACTGCCATCAAAACCTCTTCCGCCACCGCTTCCGCTCAGGCCCCGGCGCCATCGCCGATTTATGTGTTGCTTTTACAATTGGAGTAGATTTCTTTGTTCGTCTTTTGGGCTGCAAAATTTTAATGATTTATGTTCTTCAAAGTTAGCATTTTGCCGTGAAAATTATTGGGTTGGAGGGAAGATGACCACCATGGATATAAAATTGGTGGTGGTGGTGGACAAAATCGATGATAGCGCCTCTTGTCTCCCTCGAAAACAAACGACGACAGCAGTAGCCCGGCGGCGATGAAGAAGTTCGATACTCTGTCGCCGTCGCCGCTGTCGAGCACGACCACTTCTTTTATTTTAGAGTGAAGGGCTGAACTAGTAGGGTTGTCTAAACGGGTCGGGTAGGGTATCCTACCCGAAAATGTCGGGTACCCGACCCCAATTTTTTCAAATTTATAATACCCGATCCCGACCCTATATTAAAAATCGGGTATCCAAATACTCGAAGCGGGTATCTCAATCAGGTATTAGGATACCCGAATTACCCGATATTATTTAATTTATATTTTATATTATGCCTAAAATAAATTATTCAATATTATTCAATATTATTCAATTTATGTCTTACACTAATATATACACAATGTGTATAGGCTAATATATATAGAAATAGAATACAACAACACAATATATTCACATTATATCAAATCTAAATTATAAACTATTAAACTCGTAGCAATAACCATAACAATTTATAACCAAAAGAAACAAAAAATGTATAACAATTTAAAATTAAAAAATATCACCAACACCATTAATCTATAAACTAAAACCATAAACAACCTAACCAAACGAAACAAAATATGTATAGCAATTTAATACTCCCTCCGTTCTTTTTTAAATGTCCTATTTAGCTCAATTTTTTGTTTCCTTATAAGTGTCCTATTTCAAAATTTGAGAGTAAATTAATGACATTTTTCCAATTTTATCCTTATTTAATGCTTCTAGTAATTTGTTAATTAGTTGTATGTATACATTAATGATAGTAATTAATAAGGTTATATAGGTAAATTTCTTTATTTTCTTGGTATGTGTAATTTGACGGTGGAGGACACTTATAAAAGAACGGAGGGAGTATAAAGTAATATAATGTAGAATCAAATATATCTCATAGATTTGTTTGTATCCTAATTCCTAAAATAATATAATATAAAGTAATATAATATAATATAAATTAAAAACTCGGGTATATTCGGGTACCCGAATCGGGTGTCGGGTATACCCGATACCCGAAATTTCTAAAAATCTCAACCCGCATCTCGATCCGTTTACCTGAATATGCGAGTATTAGGTACCCAATACCCGTCGGGTATCGGGTCGGTACAATACTATCCAATTACCCGCCACCCATTTAGACAGCCCTATGAACTAGAGGGTTGGGTGGTGGTCGTAGAAGAGGGATGGGAGATAAGAGAGAGATGGATCGAGAGAGATGTCGCGTCACCGACGCCAGCAACGCCTTCACACGGAGGCGGAGCTTAGCGAGGTGACGACGGACGACTCGGCGGCGGAGGGTGTGGAAATTTGAGTGGTGATATCATCACCGCCGAGTGGGCATTTGTGGCCCTTCTTTGGCAGTCCGCAGCGGCCGAGTTGTAGCTCCCCCACTTTTGTCTCGCTTGATGATGAATGCGGCGTCGGAGATGGGGGTGGCGGGGTGAGGTTGGTGGCCCTACATTTTTGTGGTGGCGATGAAGGTGAAGAAAGCTATGGGCGAGAGAGAGAATTTTGTTTATTTATTTATGTTTTATTTTTTTGCTAAGAAAGATGAGGTGGCACATTGTGTGTCTTTTTTATTTTTTTTAATTCAAAACGACCTAGTTTCAATGTCCGATGAATTTAGCGTGGCAATTCCGGGTGCCACGTGAAATTTAATTTGGGGGAAAGCAGGTAATTGGAGCAAAATTGCCAAAAAAAACAAAGTTTATGATTTACTCTCTCCGTTCTTTTATAAGTGTCTCCCACCGTCAAATTACACATACCAAAAAAATAAAGAAATTTACCTATGTAACCTTATTAATTACCATCATTAATGTATGCATACAACTAATTAATAAATTACTAGAACAAATAAGGATAAAATAGGAAAAATGTCATTAATTTACTCTCAAATTTTGAAATAGGACTTTGGAAACAAAAAATTAAGCTAAATAGGACATTTAAAAAAGAACGGAGGGAGTATGTATTATAGTTCAGAAAAAAAAAATTGTGTGCAATTCCAAAATTAGTTCAAACGTTGTGAATTTAGTAGCAATTAACCCAAATAATAATTAACCTTTTGGTTTTGGTACGCCTTTTTCTCTGTAATTTTGCTTTAAATTTATATTTTAGCTGGGGCATATAAAAGTCCCTCCGTCTAGCAAGAGTGACACGTTTGGAGTGGCACATATTTTGTTATTTAAGTGGAAAAAGGACCACTTTGAATTCATATAAGGTTTAAAATATAAAGAAAATGGTGGATTAATCATGTTTCAAAATAAAAAAGTATACAATCCATATGGACGTACGGAATGTAATTATTATCGCACTTTTCGTGGACGGAAGGAGTAGGTTTTTAACGAGAATAGTGGGAAAAATACTAACAAAAATGAAAAGGGATAATGCCTATTTTCGTACCCAACAAAATTGGGTGCTTGTATAATACTCCAAACAAAAGAAAAAATTGGATTGTGTTTGTTACATTTTATCTGTTAAAAAGGTTAAAGTTAATTCTCCTTATTCCAATTACACTGAAATCGAGTCTTTATTTTTGTCATATAATCTAATGTAAGTACTATCTACTATCTAGTTTCAAACCTAATAATAAAACTATAAAGACAAATTTCTTCAAATAAAAGTTTAAGAGGGGCATCTCTAGAGCGGAAATTGTGTTAGATAGTAAGATTATAGTTGATGTCATGTTGAGAATATAATTTTTTTTTTTTCAAAAATCGGTACAACTTTGGCCAATTGCAAAGATTTGTTGGAATCAAGTTCAAGTTCTAGTTTCAAAATTAATCATGCACGTTCGAAGCGAATGTGGTTGCTAACCAATATAATAGAATTGCTAAGAATTTTCCTTTTTCGCATGTTTGGAATGAACGCATACGTTTGTAGAGGGTCTTTTCCATTATCATGATCATGCTGATTAATAAAATTTGCTTCCAAAAGAAAAAAGAATTTAAAATAATGAAAAGAAAATACCAAGCTATCAACTGTTATGCATTTCTGGTTTAAATTTTAGTAAAAAATAAATAATGTAGATATAAATACAACATAAGAAATTAAACAAATAGTCAGGATGGCCGAGTGGTCTAAGGCGCCAGACTCAAGTTCTGGTCTTCGAAAGAGGGCGTGGGTTCAAATCCCACTTCTGACACTTTTTTAATTATTTACTAAGAATCTTCTTTATTTTTCTTACAAGCACAAACATTCTTGAAATCCTGACATTCGTAAGAGATTATTTACTAAGAATCTTCTTTATTTTTCTTACAAGCACACTTCTGACATTTTTTTTAATTTTAATTTCTTTCTTTTTTAATTATTTCTTAACAAATCACAAATATTCTTATTTTCCACATTTACTGAGAATCTTCTTTATTTTTCTTACAAGCACAAACATTCTTGAAATCCTGACATTCGTAAGAGATTATTTACTAAGAATCTTCTTTATTTTTCTTACAAGCACACTTCTGACATTTTTTTTAATTTTAATTTCTTTCTTTTTTAATTATTTCTTAACAAATCACAAATATTCTTATTTTCCACATTTACTGAGAATCTTCTTTATTTTTCTTACAAGCACAAACATTCTTGAAATCCTGACATTCGTAAGAGGGCGTGGGTTCAAATCCCACTTCTGACATTTTTTTTTTAATTTTAATTTCTTTCTTTTTTAATTCTTTCTTAACAAATCACAAATATTCTTATTTTCCACATTTACTAAGAATCTTCTTTATTTTTCTTACAAGCACAAACATTCTTGAAATCCTGACAACAACATGATTATTTTTTTTAATTTCCATTTCTTTCTTTTTAATTCTTTCTTAACAAATCACAAATATTCTTATTTTCCACATTTACTAAGAATTTTCTATATTTTTCTTACAAGCACAGACATTCTTGAATCTTGACAACAACATGATTATACTAAGGTCAAAAAAGGAGCTGATATGTTTGTTAGTTTTACTCTCCTTTCATATGCAACTTTTCAGATCACTGTTACAAAACTGTTTCACTTCATTTTGAAACTCCTCAAATTCTCTTTGTTTTTTTATGATGATAAGTGCATGGAACCTAACATGTAGCGCTTTCATGTGCTGTATAACTGCAAAAGCATGACTTCCTCTTCACTGTGTTGTCCTTTCATGGCAAAAACAAAAGCTCAAAGCCAACTTCCCCGACATATTTGCTTCTACAAATAGCGATGTTTCTGGCCCTCCCATGCCTGCCAACAAACTTTGTTTTCACCAAGGATAAGCTCTCTTTTAAAAAAATTGTCTTAAACTTGCATTCCTATCCAAATTTTATCTCTTCATATTCTATTTTCTTGGTTAAGTTTCATTAGTCTATTTCCAATAATAATCCTTTACCACAGTTTGTTTGCCTTAAAAATTCATTCTTGGATCAAGAAACTACCAATTACTTACCATAACTTGAATAATTCCCTTTTGATTTCTTGGTCATGTGGTGTGGTTTTGGACTTCTAGTCTTTCAAGAATCGAAGAACACTTGGTGAGGACAAGTAGGATGTCTCAAGGAGATCATGGTCCCCCACAATCTTGGCTAATTTGATGAGATGCATTTGAAGTTGAAGTTTTAGACTTTAGTCAATCAAAAATTGTGTTGTTTTCATCAATTAAGGGAATGGATATAAAAAACAGATGGAAACAAAAATATGTCGGTGTTGTTATGGCCTATCTTCAGCAGCATGCTGCCCCAATGGCCCTCTCTGTCTCCGGCTGCTTCCCCACGAAAGAGTTTTAAATTTCGATTGCTTGTAGAATTTGTGATCCTCAGTTCATGGTCCATGTAATGTTCAAACCATGACAGGATCATGCAGATTAGGGTAAAAGTGGGAATTTTTTTTATGTTTTTGATCATGTTTAGGATGTAATAGTGCTGTTTGATTGCTGATGATTCGTGTCTGAAAGTAAATTATGGTAATAATTGTTGCAGATGATAATAAATCAAAACAGCCTTTCTCTGAAGCTGCTGCTGCTAAATGGCAATAACTCTTCTGCTGTTTTCATCTATTTAATTTGTTTCTTATGAAGTAATTTTATTTTGTTTTTTTGTGTTTTTTTATGATTGATGAGCATAAATATATGTAATAAAGAAATTAAGGGGCTTGAGACAAATCTTTAATCTGGTAGAACTAATGTAATAATGTCAGAATGTCTTTACATAGAATGATCAAATGCCAAATATTTGTGGACCAAAAGCATCAATTTGTTTGAAACATCTTCTCAAAATGGAATAACAAATATCCACAAAGGAACAAAAAGAGAAAAATGGGAACATGTGAGGCTGCTTTGGAACCTCATCCTAACAAAACTAAGCATTATGCTACAAGATGCCAAAGGTATCTTGTTCTGTTACTCGTCTGTAACAACGGACCGTTTCATATCTTTCTCCGAAGAATCATTCATCACAACATAATCAATACGAGTATACGAATCATGAAGGTGGAATAATACATATCATAATATGATCATAGAAACTGTCTACAGAATCTGTTCCTTCATGACAGATATTGGATATCTACAAAAGGTGGCGAGAAAAAAATTTCATGTTACAACTCAAGGATTGACAAATGCACAATTCCTTGAGTGAAATTTCACAGTTTTGTGCACACCCTTTTCTTTTTTTCTTTTCTTTTTCTTTTTTTCTTTCTATCCTACTAAAAGATAGAAAAGAAACTAGGAGAAAAACTATTACATAATTAAGCTAAAGGACAAGGGCTGCATTTCTTGAACTTGATACTGTTATTTCTTCTCTGTGCAGATAGCAGATCCTCTTATTTTTCTGAAATTTTTTAACAAAAAAATACAATCAAATCAATACTCCTAAATCCTAATTCAAGACCTTCAAAATTTTAAAAAGGAAAAAACAAGAAAATCAAGAACCAGCTGGACTTAACTACCTATTGATCTTTTACAGTAGAGGATTGCTTCATGGATTGAGCTCTCATCACCACACCAAGCACTGCTAGCCCGAGACGGGCTTAATCTAGGCGAGGCTTGAGGCGAAGCGCTCCAACTCCTCGCCTTTTTCAAGGCAGCCGAACTAGGCCTTGGTGATGCCTGCAGAGAATTAGTCCAGCTTTGAACCTCAAAAACCTTTCTTTCAAGATCATCAATTCTTCTACTCTTCCTCGAGCACCCAACACTCTTATAAAATGGCCTAATCAATCCAAAACACTTGTGCAAAATTCTCTTTGAAGATCTTCTCCATTTCTCAACCAAACAACACTGCTTCTTGCTTCCAACAGATGAACTTCCCGTTGCATACGAGGAAAAGGGCAATGGAGGGACGGAGTTTGGAGTTTTTAAGGTATAAACTGGCTTGATATGGCCATCTGCAAAGATTTCATCAGCATGAACAAGGGCAGCATGGAATGCTGTCAGAGAAACATCAAAGTTGAAGTTTTGATCCTTTTCACATGATTTTTGGGGAAAATTTGGTTTGATTATATCAGTTAGGACATCAAGAGAATGATGCTTTCTGTCTACTAACCAACTGTAAGAGAAACTCTCTGTGGCTAATGGCTTAGAGTTTTCCATGGTGAAATGGGAAATTTTCAAGGAAGAAAATGGAGAAAGAAATGGTTTTTTTTTTTTTTTGAGGTAGAAAGAAATGGTTTTTTAAACTATGATTTTTGGGTGGAGAAAGTGTGGGAATTCTTTATATTGGCCACTATGGTTTTTATATGTGTGAATAAATTGATTTTTGAAGCAACAACACATGGCTTGTCACCATATAAGTCTAACACTAGTTTGGTAATTTGCATTTTAGATTAACTAACATGTTTCGAGTATATATCAATGTTGGAAAGTGAATGTTTCAACATTATGTTTCTTGGTTTCTCCCACATATATGTCATATATTTTACTGTATTACTTTTGAGATTAATTGTTTACCAATCTAGCTTATTCTTTTTTACTTTTATTCTCGTAACTTTGATATCCAAGTTTCGCTCAATTAATTCTGGAACAACTTTCCTTCTTCCGTCTCCCCACTGTAGATGGAATTTCAAGAAAGGTAACCATGTACGCAAAATTCAATCCTCCACAAAGATTTGGATGAGATTCTCCACTTCCAAATCCCCTATCTTTTCCCAATCTCTTTTGGTGACAAGGAGGAATTCATGCATTGTAGATCACACGAGAGAAGTAAATCAAACTAGACAAGCCATGTACAACAAACTTGACTTAGAAAATACTGAAGGGATTCGATCTTATAATCTTTCAATCACAAACTCGACCATTTTATCAATTAGATCACCTCATTTTTTATTATTCTTATTATTTTTATTTAGTTATTTTGCTTGGACATGGATTTTTCCTAAAGAACATAAAGTTATGATATGGTAGAAAACATGCAACCATAGTGAGTGGACCTATAGAAAGTATGTTGTTGGATGTAATTAATAAAATAAAGTGGTTGCAATATAAAATATTGCTAAGGCTGTCTAATGCCTTTGGAATATAGATAGAAACAACCTGAAAAAAATCAGACTTGTAATCATTACTATAATATGTATTGAAAGCCTAAATTTGATGATAAACAATAATGGGTCCTCAAAACAAAAATATCTTAATCTCAAGAAAATACTAACTACTTAATTTTGTCACTAATATAATATATACTGAAAGGACAAATTCATTATTAATTGAATAATTTTTGTGGGCAGGATTGAAGCAAATTGCCAGCACAAAGGCATGGACCATGCTTCAGACAGTGACATTCCTCGTCTTAGAAACATTTAAACTAGCAGAAGCAGCCAATTAGAAGCCTTCAAGACTCATCATACATTTCCTATATGCATTCATGATATAAAATGCGAGATGTAACATGTGGTGAAGGTTATTCTGTAAATTTCTATGTTGTCCATCAATGAGCTACAGAGTTCGAACCCGACTACTTCCTTTCCAACTCAAAAAACCAATTATGATTTACGAGATGCAATAAGTACCGATCGACTATTTTAGTTGGCATGTCCCCCTAAATATATGGTATTTTAATATTTAAGTAGTGTCATTTTTAAACAAATAATTTTATATATTGAGTATGGGGATTATGAGGAAAATTTAGTAAAAAGTTTCAAAAAACCTTTATATGTATTTTAATTTAATTTATTTAATAATTTTTTATATTCCTTACATTATTTCAAAAATCTGCAATGCACATATACCTTTTTCTTTTTCTTTTTTTTTTGTAATTCTACACCATTCGATTAATGGTGTATTTGATGTTTTATTTTGTGTGTGAATTATTTATCAATTTATATAAATATTTGAATTTTATTACTATATTTTAAATCGATTATTATAAAATACTTCACTTTCGATTTCTTCTGATTTTGCAACCATGATCGATTTCCCTCAAATTAGACAATAGAATTTGAGCCCTCGTTTAAATTTCTGACATGGACGCTAACACGTCCTATAATAGAACGAAATTTGGCATCCACATAGATTGGTAGTGGTTATTGTTTTCGAATCGTCACACATGCAATTCCAAGAAATGTGAATGTTCGGTTGTTTTCACGTTAAATTAAAATGACAAATTTAGACAAAAAGTTGTAAGAAAAAGGAGCAAAAGTAGCAGACAGGGGTCCCAAGTTGTAGGGACGAAAAGCAAACGAAAGCCATAAAAGGTTTAAATAAACAAGGGAAAAAAAAAGTTAAAATTTTGAACAAAGTAGAGGTCCCAAATTTTGATTTTCACCAACATAAACTAAAGTGTTGTCTGTTCATTTCACTAATTATTTTCCAGACATTTGTCCCTTTTAATGATGTCAACTTTAAGAATTTTGCTTCTCTCTTTAATTTCGCATTCCAAAGGAGTAACCCATGGCTAGTGCAGAGATTCACCTTTTTTTTTCTTGTTTTTTCTTGTTTTTATTTTTTTTTTAAATTAAGAATGAGATTCACTTTATTTAAAAGAGGAAAATAAGTGACATTTTTTTTTCTGTGTGTTTTTGTTGTTACCATTTTATTAGTTTACTCTTTCTCCAAACCCGGGGAGGAAATAAAAGTGGTAAGTGGCATTCTTGATTAAACTTCATTTATGATAACACAACTGAGATTCTTTGTCTTGTGAATTTTCAATGATTTTTCCAAAAGAAGAAATATACTTGTTGTCACAGCTTTTGATATTTTTTCTTATAGTATTACACTTTTAACTTTTGAAAATAGTAGTACAAAACATTTCAACAATATTTCAATAATGTCATAAGATACAAATTCTGATATCGAAAAATCTACGTGGCATGCAGATATATATGATATGCAAATACACATATGGCGTTGTAGAATTAGTGTCACATCACATTTGATATTCAACGTAGAGTTTTCGATGCCGCAATTTGAGCCATATGACATTGTTAAAACAATATCAAAATGTTATTTACTAATATGTCAAAAAAAATTTAAAAAAACGTGACATTATTAAAATTATACTAGTATTTTCCCAACTCAAAACATAGCTTTTGTATGAACATACCATTTAAAGAAAAGTATATTATGTTATGGGCCAAATAATCCTATTGGATGTTAGAGCTTGGGCTTGGAAGAAGCCCAAGATGGAAACCAAACTGGGCTTATCTGTGAAATTCTACATAAAAATACTCATCCACATATAAATGTATATAATATTTACTTTTATAGTATATATTTTTTTGAGTTTAAATAAACATTTATGAGTAAACGACAAAATATATGTTGAGAAGTTAGTTATGCCTTTAATAGAAATATCTAAAATGCCACGTCAAATATCATGATGTAAGTTGATGTAAGATTTCTAAATAATTGACTTAATCTTCACCAATATGAAGCTTCCACTTCCACCATTGACCTAAACAACTAAGATACTTTAAATATTTGACTCGACTATTACTAAATTAGTAGCTTAGAGTCTAAGTTTGATATATACATAATTCAAATTTTATAGTAATTATTAACTCAACCATAATAAGACCCTATTAACATTTTAGCAATAAATGGTTGAACCGATATTTGTATGAGTATGATTAATCAACGGAACTTCTATTAAGCATATAATTATAATCATAATTCGAATCCTTTTTTTTAATACTATAAATAACACATAATTTGAAATCCCATGTTGGAACTTGGAATCATTAACTGGTGACATTTTTCCTTTAATATATTTTGAAAATCATGAAATTACTATAACTTAAAATATAATAACCCAAAATACTAATAGTTAATAGTTGTCAAAGAAGTAAATCACATCCACAACTCCAACTTTTTTTCTTGAATAATCAATTATCGAACTTTGATATGAACTAAAAATAGCAGCTGTCAAAAAATATTGAAGCTTTCTTCAACCGATAAAGTCCACATATTACACCTAATGTAAATAAACGACCGCCTCTCAAACATTTATTCAACACTCCAAAAATTTAAGAAGTTGATAAGATAGGTAATAACTTTTCCTACCACTAATTTTGTTAATGACTTTTCCTTTATTTATTTATTTTTCTCTTTTTATAGTATTAATAAAGAATCCGACATGAAACTCACTTGCTATTAAGTATCTTATTGTGTATCACTTCCAATTTTTATTTTTATTTTTTCATATTTTTCTTCAATTTCAATTTCTTGTGTTTTAGATATTTTTGTACTTGTGATTAGAATTTATTATACCCAATTAAATTATATAATTATTTGTTAGTGTTCATTTTTAATTTTATTAGTTAATAATTTATTATTAGAGTTCATAGGTTATATACCTTCTTTAAACTTTAACTTTTAGTAATAAATATTAATTATGATTAATTATATTATAATAACTTTTATTTTTGCCTTGTTTAAAATGAGAAGATCACAAAGAGTATTGGGTTAACATAGCAATAATATAGTTATAGGAGAATCGATTAACTTCGTAATTAAGTTATTCAAATAATTTTTAATTCAATCTTGCCTTAACTACTAGGTTTATTTTCAACGAGCCGTAGTGCATGTGAAAAATTTATGCATTAGACAAAAATGTACTACTAGTACTATATATTAGGTTTGATGTTAACAAGGCAATTAATTTCACTAAATAATGCACACAAAGTTTTCGTCCACAAGTGGCCAACAAGGCAAAATTTTGCATTAAGTACGAAATGAATTTACAATAAAAACATAAAGCGTTAATTTTCTTGAATGATAATCTATTATAAAGACGTCTAAAATGATGCTGAGATACAACCACAAGAAGACATTTAGTTGAAAATTCAAAACAAAATAGAGAAGGTTAGAAATAACGCCGTCGATATTCGATATCTATTATTATATTAAAGCAAAATAATTACTATATTAAAGTAAAATAATTGCAATGCATTTTTCCGCTTATTCATATATTTTTTCCCTCCCATTCTGCATGCTCCATGCACACTCGCCAATCTTAATCTCTGCCCACCCAAAATGACCATTCATTTGCTAAAAAAAATGTCCATTCATTGATGCCGCTCAAAAACTAATTATCTCAGCACTTAATTACAATTTTGTGATTTAGTTTTAAATTTAATTATATAATTATCATAAGCAATATCAAGAAAAAAAGACTCTTTCATTTTTACACCTAAGATATTTAGCATTTACCTTAATTTCTGACTATAAATTATGAGGATAATTTGAATTTCAAAATTCAAATTTTATAATTTGCAGTAAAGTTACTTATTACTATGTTACAATTTTTTTTCGGTAATATGTATTAATATTTGGTGATACTTTATTTTTAAAATTTGTATGGATGAGTTTCTTAACTTGAAATCTTAAAATCTTAATATTCAACATAAGTATTATCTATATATATATATAATATAATTGTATTAATAATCAAGTAAAAAATAATTGTATTAATAATACTAATGAACGTAATTATATAATTTTGGAGAATCATTTAGAATATAAATACATATTGAAATATATATTAATTTTTTGACATTATAAATTATCACACGGCATAGCGCAACGCGCGCGGGTAAATCTAGTTAGACTCAAACCGAAATTGTTAAAGTTACACTTTGCTCTTAAATATCCTTTTGGTCAAGTCCATCTATAATTGAGATTGTGAGTCTCTTAAACATTATAGATACATCAAGTTATAGAAAAATTAAAAAATATTCTAACGAGATTTAATGTGTCTATTGCGTAAAGCTTGATATATAATCATGCTCGATTCGATAAGCTCGAACGATCATGTTCAAATGCTTCTGCTACAACAAATTCCCAATTTTTTCTATTTCATCCGTGTATGATATTTTTTTCACAATTTTTAATCATTACAAATTAAAAATGATGTTATAAACTTGTAAATTATCCATTTCAAAAATTACGTAGTTAACAAATAATGATAAATGTGGTGATTTTATAGTGATTACAACTTTTTATAACGGAACATAAATATAAATTGTCGACTAGACAATTATATATGCTATTTTTGGAGAAATCCATACCCAACTCTATTTAATACCTTTTAAAATAAAACTAAAATACAAAAAATTAAAATTAACTAGAAAAATCTTTAAAAAAATTTGGGATGAACTTAGTAGTATAGGCCAAAAAATGGAATAAATTGCCTCATTTAGTCATTTTGTTACTTTTTATTTATTTAAATTCGCAAAGAATAATGTAGTAATATATACACTGTGTGTGGGTACGATAATGGCGGCGGGAGACAACTGGATTACCTGCCGTCCATTAAACGAGAGCAAGTCGTCCATTTACATATGGAGTCCACCGCGTTAACCGGCAAGAGAGAGAGAGAGAGAGAGAGATCCTTCCTATGCTTTTACTCTATACAATATAGAATCAAAATATCTTACACGTTTAAAGAGTCCTTCTAATTCAAACTATATCGAGACCGAGACAGAGTGAGAGAGAGGGAAGGAGAGAGATAGAGAGAGAAAGCACCATAAAACCAGCTCTCCAACCTCTCCGATTTCTCTTCTAATTCAAACGAACAAACAAACCTCCTTAAAATCTCCCATCTCAATCTTCTTCGCCCATCAAAATCCTCCATTCTCGATCGGTTTCTATCTATCTATCCTCATCAATGGCGGATCAACGGGAGAAGAAGTTCATCACCTCCGACGAGCTGAAGAAGCACAACAAACCCGACGATCTGTGGCTCTCCATCCAAGGCAAAGTCTACAACGTCACCGATTGGGCCAAGGACCACCCCGGCGGCGCAATCCCCCTCCTCAACCTCGCCGGCAACGACGTCACCGACGCCTTCATCGCCTTCCACCCCGCCTCCGCTTGGTCCCACCTTGACCGCTTCTTCACCGGCTACCACCTCGCCGACTTCGAGGTATCCAACGTCTCCAAGGACTACCGGAACCTCGCCGCCAACTTCTCCAAGTCCGGCCTCTTCGAGAAGAAGGGCCACAACGTCGTCTTCTCTCTCATCTCCATATCTCTCCTTCTCCTCACCGTCGTCTGCGGCGTCCTGCGCAGCGACAGCGCCATCGTCCACATCCTCTCCGGCGGACTCCTCGGCTTCACGTGGATGCAGATTGCTTACCTCGGCCATGATTCCGGCCACTACAACATAATGACGAGCAAAAGATTCAACAAATTAGCCCAAATCCTCACCGGGAACTGCCTGACCGGAATCAGCATTGCGTGGTGGAAGTGGACCCACAACGCCCACCACGTCTCCTGCAACAGCCTCGACTACGACCCCGACCTCCAGCACCTCCCCATGCTGGCCGTCTCCTCGAAGCTCTTCCATTCTCTCACATCCCGCTTCTACAACAGGGAGCTCACCTTCGACTCTCTCTCTAGATTCTTCATCAGCTACCAGCACTTCACCTTCTACCCCGTCATGTGCGTCGCACGTGTCAACCTCTACCTCCAAACATTCCTGCTCCTCTTCTCCAACAGAAAAGTCCCAGACAGAGCTCTCAACATCCTAGGCATCGCCGTCTTCTGGACATGGTTCCCTCTCCTCGTATCCTGCCTCCCTAGCTGGACCGAGAGAGTTGCCTTCGTTCTCGCCAGTTTCTGCGTCTGCGCCATCCAGCACGTGCAGTTCTGTCTCAACCATTTTGCAGCGAATGTCTACGTCGGAGCTCCCCACGGCAATGACTGGTTCCAAAAACAGACGAGTGGGACCATCGATATCTCGTGCTCGCCTAAAATGGACTGGTTTTTCGGAGGGCTGCAGTTTCAGCTGGAGCATCATCTCTTTCCGAGGCTGCCGAGGTGCCATTTGAGGAAGATATCTCCATTGGTGAAGGAGCTTTGTAAGAAGCATGGCTTGCCTTATATAAGTCTGTCTTTCGTCGAGGCGAATAGGTGGACTCTGAGGACTCTCCGAACTGCAGCTATGGAGGCGAGGGATATGGCCTCCCCTGCATCCAAGAATTTGATATGGGAAGCTGTTAATACTCACGGTTGATGGGGCGTTTTCGACTTCGTTGCAGTTTTATGAATCAGCTTCAAAGTTTTCAGATAGCTAGGCTGCTGACTTGGTTGATGTATTTAACTGTTTATTCATATACATTTTTTTTCTTATATATGCAGAGGTATAACGAATGTACGCATGAGTTCTTGGCTGATTTTAGAGATTTTCTCAGCGAGAAACGGGGCGTTGTAACTTATTTTTAGAGATGATTTATGAAGCAGAGATGCATTATTAACTGATCATGATGTGTTCTGTTTCAACTATATTGTTATTATTATCTTCTTCTCTCTCTAGGAGGAGCTTGTGTAGTTCAGACAGACAACACAATATGTTAATTCACATGATAAAACACACACATCATTACATCAAATCTCCTTTTATTACAAGAACATAAAACTTCTAGACATGGCTTTTAATGGCAGAACTGTATCCAGTTTGATCATCATAGTATTTAGACCAGAGCATAACACCTCCATACTTGCTAGAGCCCTTGATGGCAGGCAGAACTTTGGTCGTCAAATCCGCCACCGGAATGAAGCCGGTCCCCGCTGCATCCGGTGCTGCAGGCAGCCCCAAGAAAATCTTAGTTGCATGAACAGAGGAAGTTCAAATCCTCCACGAACTCTCAAAATTCCCAATCCCTCCCTGACTGTACTGGCAAGGAGGGTTGTTGTAAAACTGCACCCAGACGCAGTCGAAGAGGCCGGTCTTCAAGGCGCCCCCGACCCAAGCATCAGGGAAGGGACACTGAGGAGCAGCACTCAAGATGACCTTCTTGCCCTTGTTGCTGTAACCGTGGAGAGCCCTTGCTAGCTCGTCCCAATGCTGGCTCGTCCCGCCCTCAATGTCAAAGTCGATCCCATCCAGAATGGCTGGGCCCAGAGGGCGGGAGGCCGATTTCCCTCCCAAGAAGTTGCTCCATAGGTAGGAGGCGAGGTCCCTCGCCTCCTGAGAGGAGGCAAGGGTGTAGCCACCAGCGCCTCCTCCTATGGAGAGCAGCACCTTTACACCGTTGCTCTGGCACGACGTGATGTTGGAGCTCAGCACGGTGCAACTGCCAACGGTGTAAGGGTCGCAGTGTCCAGCTAAGTTGAGCATCGGCTTCTGGCCGTTGCCGAATGATGAAAGGAAGGCTATGATCACATATTCGAAGTTTCCTTTGGCGCAGGTTGATGCCAATGTACCTTCGTTCCCATTTTGCCCCCAGTATATCGAAATTCCTCCTGCTTCAGATCCCACCACCACTAGCAGCAGCAGTAGAGGAATTGATTTCTTGAAATCCATAATTATATTAGTAGTGAAATAAAACTCACTTTTTTCTGCTGTACTATTGCAAAGATGAGTGCATTTTATAGGGATTTGCTTGCATTTTATAGATTTAATTTTGTCAGAAATTATTGTTGTTATGTGGATAAACGTAGATGAATGGTCACGTAGTTTTAATATTTTTCCAAACATAAAATGGAAATTGTGACTGTATGTCTGTTTTTTAGTTTTCACAAGATATCTTTGCATGTCTTTCAGGTGGTGTCTGTTTTCTGACAACCTATTCTAGAAGTTGCATTCAGATGCAAATCTTTGTCTACAGTTTGGCAGGTTGTAAGATTAAATGATTGATTATATGATTTCCAAAATTGGCATGTTTTGGATTGTCAGTAAACTAATTGTGCAGACAATATTAGTAAATTAATTTGTCAGACTAACAATTCACATGGGGGGTATTTCAGCACCTAAATATTAATTCAACTAGTAAATCTATTGCAGTATCCTTTGTCACTACGGACAAATTAAGGTTATAACTCAATTTCTCTATTCATATAATTTCGATTTATTATAAACTTTGCTACATTTTATCAAAATATTCTGACTTTTAAGATATGCGAAAAAAATCCAAAAAAAATATCATTGGATAAAAATTCCGACATTGAATTTCTGACCTGGAGCACCGAAGTCGACAAACATTATTCTCAAAAAAAAAAAAGTCCACAAACATGGGGCTTCGAAAAAATAAATAAATTGAAAGGTCGAATTTTTCTTGAATATTTCAAATGTCATTACAGTTTTGCCAAACGTTCCAAAGTACAGTATAAGTTTTTCATAACTGTACGATATTACATTGTAGGTTACAACCTTGATTCCTAATCACAAAAGATACGATTCTGGACTCTTAACTTCCAATAAATTATGTGAATAGTATAAATAATTTCATGCTTCATCTTCACCATTTCAGCCGATCAGCTATGAATATGATATCAAATAAACATTGTAAATATATACCTGATAAGAACTGAAAAAATCATCAGATACATAAAGCCAAAGATGCAAGCAGAGATCATACCAAATTACCAATCTTTCTTCCTCTTCAAATCACCAAATTACCAATCTTTCATACCAAAGCAGAGATCATCAGAAATTCAGCTCAGGAATGAAGAGAGAAAAGTTACTCTTCTGAGATGCATTTATTCAAGCTCGGATACTATGTAGTATGTACAAACTTTGACAAACACACTGGTAAGTATTATATTTACGCGATGGTGATTGGTGATATGCTATACAGAGAATCTAGATGATACAATTACACTGCACGCGCCTAGTTTCACAAACTCGACTTCCTGTCAACACCGTACACATACCACAGATTTCAAAATTAATGAGGTGAAAATCTTGAAGAACACACTTCAGAATTCAGATGAGCTCCGGGGGCAATGCCTTCATGTAGTGCATCATGGTTCGACCTCAGATTTCAGAAGTTTGGCTAAAAGAGAAGCTAAGTAGCATCTAACAGCAGATAACTTCATTAGTGGCACAATATTTGTCACTGAAGGAGATGAAAGTTCAAAATAGGTCGGCTTTGGGGTAGAAGGGCAACCTATTGATTGAATCAACTGCTCCACGCCTAGTACTTGAAACTTTTGAGGTCCATTCAAGGCAATGTTGTGAACTTTGTGCTCGTAGATCTTCCCATCCTTATCAAGCTTGTACTCTGAGGTGCCATCAAATCTGCTATGACTCTCCCATGGAACTCGTGGGATGCCATGGACAGTCCAACGGACCATTATCATGTTCTCCACAGGCTGCCACACGCTTACAATGTCGACCCATAGTGCCCTAAAGAAAATCTTTCCATGAAATCTTAGAGCCCAGAAGATCGACTTGTAATTCTCTATGCCAGAAAAGGTGTTGAGGGGATCTTTGAAGACAATGTCATCCCTATATAAGACATAATGAGAAACTGAAGATTTAAATGATGTACAAAAGTAGTCTTCCAAACAATTTATTGGAAAACCGTGACGATTAAACTGCAGGATGATATGGTGCGGTATAAGCATAAATGTTTCATGAGTAATTTAGTAAACAAATTCATCTTATTATTTCCATGGATCACTACCAAGAGCTGCCAAAAAACTATCTATTTCTCTACTGGGTAGTATATAACAGTCGCGAACTAATAAAACCAATAGAAGATGCTGGTCATTACTAGCTGAGCATTGTCCTAAACGAGCAACTACAAGTACGTGTGTTATTTTAAAGAGGGGAACAAGATGCCCCCCTCACCTACAAGTACGTGTGCTTGTTTAAAGATGGTAGAAGATCACCCCCAACTCAAAAATATATCAAACCCTTATACTAAAGTCGCTAAATCAATCAACTCCAACGACATGATTACAGCAGGAGTCGAATCCTACTTGCAAATTTTTACTGGCAGAATACATCAAACACAATTCTAATCCTTTCTCTTTCGTTGTGTTTCAGCAACAATCACCTCAAAGTACAAATTTTTCATGGAGCTACACCTGACATCTTGCTAAAGGTTCGAGTTCAACCCAAAATCAGCTCACCACAGTTCAAAACTAGCAACCAACTTAATCGGCAAATTATCATTCTCGATCTATTGCATTAACACAACCATTCTAACAACTATACTTGCTCCAAAATAATAAACAAATGCATAAGCAATCCGCTAAAATTTGGCCACAATGTCATCCAAGCGCAATAATTAGAAACTATACTCAAAATAGAAACTCAACAATTTTTTATACCTGTATATGTCAAAGCTCAGCTCTCGGTAGAAAAGCTCCGGAAACTCCTCTCGGATAGTCCGAATAGCATAACCCGTATTCACATAATAATCTTGCTGCTTCTTCCCTTCCTCATCCTTCGTCTCGCTCACCGAGAACGACGTCGTCTCGTTCTCCTTCACCTGCCCGTACAACCACCACAAACTATCCTCGTATTCATCACCGCCTCTCAATTTTAAAGCTTCGTTTTTCTCCAAATCCTTAACGCCGGAACAGACGGAAAACCTGATGTTTCTTCTTCTGGTTGCCGGAGTAATTCTCCCATGCTTTCCACCTCCGGCGAGCAATGAAATTCCCGGCGAATGAATCAAGAGCGCCATACTACGAAATTGGGGGGAAATTAAGGGCTGAGAATTAATGGAAACTTTTCTTAGTCTATTTCTGGTCAGAAATTGGCATTTCGCGTTCAAAATTCCTGCGATGCGAATATACGGGAGAGAGAATTTTGTTTGATTGCAGAGGAAAAAGTCGGAATATCATTGTTGAAAAATGAGGGAGAAGAGCAATTGGATAATGGATACATCATTGCGTTTTTGGATAATTTTAAAATAATATGGTTTAAGAATTGATTGTTTCGATAAATATATTTGAGATAAAATCTGAGTTTGGGCCTTTTTGGAAATAACTATATTGGGCCGGTTTGGCCCAAATTGCTGAATAAGTTGCAACATTACATAAGTGATTAATATTTTCCTTTTTTGTTTAGAATCTTAATTTTTTTTTTTTGAGATACTCCGTTAATGTATTTGGTGGAAAGTAGTTAGCTTAGACTTAGAGGGTGTCACATATATATTAATATCTGACACATTGCGTGACGCCTTGCCTTTGTGTTTATTCGGCCTAAATCATAGCATATAAATTAAATTTTCATTTTATTTATTCAATTTCCTTTTGTCAAATTAGGCTGGGACCTGGGGTGGGGCGGGGCGGGGTACTTATTCGTGCTCGTTTGGTACAAAGTATGAGATAAGGCCTGATATGTTTGACTGAGATATCTTATAAATATAAATAATTAATATTCCGTTTGGTATGATGTATTAAATTCTCTGCAACACATAGTAATTATTGTAATTTATTGCTATAATTAGTTGCAGTATTATTTATACCACCTCATAGGTAGTATGCATAACAACAAAAGTAAGTATTATTCATACGGGCCCGAACTTTATAAAGGGCCGTATACTTCATACCAAACAAGATATTAAGGTGTCATAGACATATTATACACCCTAATCACCCCTACCAAACGAGCCCGTAGTGTATAATCTGAGTGTTTTCAAAAACAAAATAGTAAACTAAAACAATTGTTATATATAAAATAAAAAAACACACAATTTGTTTTGATTCAATTTAAATGCTTTATAGTTTGTTAACTTAATAATTCTCATCAATTTTAAATTGTAAGCAGTCCAATCATAATCCTGGACTGGGGGAAAGGTAGAAGAAGGTCAAGGGTAATATTTTTATTTTCCCGTTTGTTTAGAGATTACAAGTGATATCATTTCAAGCTTGAAAAATATGTACCAATTTTGTATACTATAGTAACATGGATAATAATAATACATTATTTATTACATAAATTGAATTCACCAACCCGTACCCAAAAGTAATTGCTGCAGATTTCTATGTAAATGAAAGGAAAAATAAAATAAAAATCCTAAAAAACACAATAATGGATAGATGATCGTTAGCTAATTTCTGAGAATTTAAGCAGTGGTCTGAAAAGAGTAAGACCCTACAAACTTCAACCAGAGGGCCCACTAATCTACTCCAGTTCAACTACCTTTCAATTCTGACGACGTCGCTTTCTCTCTCTCTCTCTCTCTTGTGTTTCACTGGGATTCCCGGCGTTGCTTCTTCCACACACATACATTTCCTTTTCTTTTTTTTTTCCCTCGATTCCAGATTTTTTTAATCCATATATACTTTGCTTAGTTCCGAATCAACTTCGATAAAAGTGATTCCTCCTATATCGCTTCATTATTGTGTTGTTTTTAATAATCATTTCGAGATTGAATGAGGCATTTTTTTGGGTGCGTGTATGAAATGATGACATTAGGGGTTGATGATTGAGAATTTTGTGAAATTTGAGTGAGATTCTGTGTTTGATGGAGTCGGAGACAGATCGACAGAAGAAGCAAACCATGACGTTTGATGAGATGTCGATAGACAGGGGTAAGAGTTTCGTTACGGCATTACAGGTAAATCTGCTTATTTCTTCTCTGTCCCCTCTCTCTCTCTCTGTGGATGAAATTCTGGTTGTAAAAGTTCCTTAGAAGGATTATACGAGGCGTGTGAAAATGCGATCTGTTTGCATTGCTTTTTCTGATTGACTGTTATATTGGTTGGAGTTTTTGCTGATTATTTTACTAAGTGAAGAAACGAGAAAGGAAAACGGTATTAGATCAATATGTTGTTACCGGTTGAAGTTCTAAATTAAGTTGGTGAAATCTGGATTGATTGTTTTTTTTTTTCTTCTTTCAAATTCACTATATGTTGATGAATGATGGAATTGGAAGCATGAGTTCCCGTGGTCAAATTTGGAGCTTGTACATTCTCTTTGTGATTTGCATATCATTTCTGATATAATTTTGCCAGTTATGCAGCAATGCAATATCATTAAATCTCTACCTTTTAAGTTCAGTATCTCATTTTTTAATGTTGAGTATGGATTCTATATACTCTATACACATAATTCTGGGTCTTCTATACTTCGACAATGTCTTGTATTAACTGAAATCATCTTATTACCTCTCCCTAGGAACTGAAGAACCTCAGACCTCAACTGTATTCCGCAGCAGAGTATTGTGAAAAGTCGTATCTCAACAGTGAGCAGAAGCAGATGTGAGATTCCTGGACTTATCTAATTTGTCTTAACTTGTTTCTTTAGAGATAATCCATGATTGAGTTCATCGTATGAGTTGGTCATTTGTTCTCTGTTGGTTGGACAATTAAGATGGACTGGTGTGTCGACTTTGATGCTATGTGATGTTTAGTTCTCAATTTTATGGTTGACAATGGGAAGAATTGTGTATTTTTTTCCTTTCATGTCGATTAGAGTTAAGAGCCAAAAGCAGAAAAGAAATATTGCTTGATTAATTTGTAAGAGTTGAACAAGAGCCACGAATGAAATTCCTCAACAAGATACAAATCCTCACAGCTTAAGCTGATAATAGTAGAAATAGATATCACTGTCTGCCCCCTTATGCATTCAGGGGTCTTTTTTAGAGGTAATTACATATAAAATAATCTTGCTTGTCAATGATCCATGACTCTTTCTAGTTAGTCCCTCTAATTGTTCTACTGATCAGAGATCCAAAGAAATCGTGCATGAGTTGATTATCCGGGGTCTGGTGCCCGTACCCTCTATGATTATAGCAATTTACTTTGGCTGGAGACTTTACCTATTCATTATCTTGTTCACAAGGTTTCTGGACAATCTGAAGGATTATGCCGTAAGAGCTCTAGTCAATGCAATTGATCACCTTGGTACCGTTGCTTACAAGTTGAGTGATATCGTAGAGCAACAGACACTTGAGATCTCATCCATTGATCTGAAAGTTTCATGTATAAACCAGGTAACTTTCAAATTATCACCCCACTGTAGATTCATATAACAGTAAAACGTTACTGAGACTGCAAAATCTTGTTGCTGTCCAAGAAACTTCTTACTTGTCAAACATATACGGAGAAAGAAGGCCTTAGGCAGCAGCAGTTATTAGCTATCATCCCAAAGCATCACAAACATTATATGTTGCCAAGTAAGACTAGTCTGAGTAGTACTCGTGTCGATATAATCAAGCTCATTTTTTCGGGTCTCTCATATCATTCTTCTTTCATCAATCTAAGCTAGATTCCGTCAAGAAGGTCCACTTCAGCCCACACACAGAGGCAGATCCCACACAATCCATACTAGTGAGAGGACGTCTTTACCCTTCAGGTAGCTGGTTTCTTTGCATTGAACAGTTGTTACATGGATGCAACTGCAATACAATATAATCTATGTATGTCAACATTTTTGCTTAATGCCTCTGGTTCAGCTGCTTCAGCTGCAAGAACTCTTTCTTGGCATTTGGCATCAGCAACCAAGTCAAACATGAAAGGCTCCTCGTGTGGTATACTGAGGTTAGCTGGAAAATCTTAATCAAATGAAAATTATTCTAATCTGTCAATCAAGTGGCTTGAGTAGAAAAATGTGATATTTCTTGCCTTTTCAGTACCGATGAAGCAAAATTAAATGATAAAAACTCTCCTGCATTCAACTCGTTAGGTATGTAAAGACCAAACTCGGGTAATTTTTGAGTAAGTAGATGAAGGATATTCACCTTGCAGATGTACTTATCTTTGTGTAATTTATTGTTTTCAAGTAGATGGTCACAAGAGTAAGCGAATGAGATCTGCCCCAGCCACAAGAGCCGCTATGCAAACCCTCGGTGTTACAAGACGAGTAATTTCTAACTTCCCTATAATTCATGCTAATTGAGACACATTGAACTTTTCTATGATTTACATTTTGCCATTTATGTTAATATCAATATTTGGAGAGTATCTTGACTGTTCGATTGATACAAACTGATGAACAATTCTAACTTATTTATTGATTACTTAAAGAATATTTACAATGTTGGTGATGGTCTTACCATAAATGTTAGCAAATAATTTTTTGAGAGAGAGGAACTGCATTATGGTACTAGTGATATTATGTTACCTCTCCAATATTCCACCATAACATGCTTGACCAAAACACCTTTCTATTTGCAGGATTATTCAGAGGGCTCCAAACCTCTAACTCAACATAGATCATTTGATAACCTGACTCAGTCTCAGAAGGAGGTCGTTCATGACTCCCCTGTCCGTAGTAAAAGCATGCTTTCTTCATTCTTCGCAAAGCAAAAAACACCAAACCTCAGGACAAACAGATGAATCCTGTCGCACAAAAAGGGGGGAAAATACATTTTAGAATCAACAAATACTTACCTTTGCTGAAGTAAAATGCTTAACTGTCCATGCTCATGTAGCTAATGGCTGCTGCCTTTTTCTGTGGATGAATAAACCAACAATGAGAGTAAATGATTTTTCTTGTGCAGAATATGTGATACTTGATCATGTAAATTGGCTTGTAAAAAGTACACAGTTACTTGAATTTTTTGTTAAACTATTTGTCTGAGTACGAGTATTATTAAGTATTAGGAAAATACATGTTAAAGATTAGATTTATATTACTAACAAATATATATGTCATGTGTAGGAGCCTTGGAGTAGAGAGAAGGAAAATAATATACAATAGTAATTAATACTTGATAAATTAATAAATTCTTTAAAATATAATTTTCTTCGATACTTGCTTGGGCCAGCTAAAAAACTTGTCGAATTTTAATAAGATAATAAAATAATACTACTTTAAATATTGTGTACTAATTTATCCCAAAAAAAAATGTCATACATTTTGTAGAAAATATAGTACTACTAACTGGAAATAACTTTATGTTTTAATTTATGTGTATATATTTTAAAAATAATCTTATATCTTATTTAGAAGTTGAGATGTTGGTCTAAGTTAATTATAAATCAAACTTAGGAAATTAATTTTATTTCACGTAGATCGGGTATTCATTTATTAAGTATTTTTCAAATCTAAATTTGTTTAGAATTTTTCTACATGTTCTCGTCCTAATCTCGGTTAAAATAATGACTTTACTGTACATACCGGTCTCAAACATGTTGGGTAATATTCGGTAAAAATTTGAACACTACAAAGTTACTATTAACTAAAATTAGTAAAAATCCTTCTTTTTATATCTATTTGAACCGTTTCGTTGGTTTACACTAAATTGTCTATTTGTAAAAATTACTTATTACAAAAATATTTATATTAGAAGTATAATCCTATTATAATAACTCTTGCTCCTACAAAAATATAGGCCTTATATAAATTTTTTATTACTTTCATGAATTAAGTTGGTCACATAAATATATTGCACAACTGAATATTTAGGATAGCTTGATCCAATTATATTAGGATAAATATAGGGTATAAATGATGTGAATTGGTGCAAAATAGCAAATTATGAAAATATTTAATTATATGAAAACATTATTTAATCGGCCAAAGTTAATTATTATTTGGCCAAATTAAATAACAAACTTTTATATCTAAAAATGTGACATGGATTCAATATATTAGATAAGTATCATGTAGAGGTTTGGTTTGGGTATATTACATAATTTTTATGCGTTTACACAAGATAAAATGATAAATACAAAAGTATGATGAATAGTAATTAGAGATATTAAAATTACAATTAGAATATATATATTATCAGAATAAAGAAAAATAAGAATGATGAACCGAGAAGGGAGGTAGTAATAAAATAGATAGGTAGATAGATGTAACTATGTATATAAAGAATTTGGTAAAATTTTATGGGCCCTTCGTCAGCAATTATTTACAGATAAAATTAATCGGCCCATACATTTAGGCCTGTGGCCCACTAAAACTCCAATACCTTCTTTCCATCAGTTCATGTAATCTAAATTCACTAAATATTTCAATTTAGGGGTTTCGGGTTTACGTTTTGCAGAATAACTCGGAATCAATACCACAACAGATTTTTTTTCAGCTCCTGTGAATTACTGCTGAAGATGGGGAAAGCCAAGAAAACTCCTAAATTTGCTGTTATGAAGAAGCTCGTCACCCATAAAGCAATTAAACAGTAAATTCATCCTTTTCTATTCACAATTACAGCATTAATTTCGTGAATTACCGCTTTGTTAGTTTTCAATTTCCTCGATTTTTCTGGTCCAGATACAAGAAGGAGGTCTTAAACCCTAACAGAAAAGACTTGACAAAGGAGAAACTCCCAAGAAATGTGTAAGTTTCATCTTTCCAGATTTCATACTTCGAACTTGGAACTATATTTTTGCATTTGGTATTTGAATTTTTTTTTTCCCCCGATTCAGCTGACTTTGATAGTTTTAGTTCCTCCTTTTGAATTCAAAATTTTGTGTTTTTTTTGTCCGATTCAGTTATGCTGATATTGATTTTTTTTTTTTTTCAATGCAGACCGCAAGTTTCATCAGCGCTTTACTTCACGCACAATACTGCGTTGGGACCGCCATACCGAGTATTGGTGGATACTAACTTCATCAATTTCTCCATCCAAAATAAAGTGAGTGCTGCGACTTTCCTAGTATTTATTTCCCGTGCACGATGCAACTAACATTCTGACTGTTTATTGTTTTTTTTATTGTTTAAATATGTTGCAGTTGGATTTGGAGAAAGGAATGATGGACTGCTTGTACGCAAAATGTAGGCTATGCTACCACTTTCTTTACACATCTTATTTGTACACTCATTTGCTCGACGTTTCCATTGATTAGTGATTACTGTCGCATTTTCTTCTCTTCTCTTTAGGCACTCCTTGCATTACAGACTGTGTTATGGCTGAGCTTGAGAAGTTGGGTCAGAAATACAGAGTTGCTTTGAGGCACGTTTCTATAACCTATTTAAATATATTCATCTTGGATATGACTTCTATTTAAAGTTTTAAGCTTGTGCTCCTTGTGAGGTTATGCCGACAGTGTTTACATTTATGCGGTATGAGTATTAGTAACGATGCAAGCACCGAAAGCTATTATTTGCTTGCCTTCATTCTATTATAGAGTGTAATGATGATTATTGTACTGAAATTAGCTTGTTTGTTATACTAACTAAGGTTGGTTCATTTTGTTGGCTTTTGTCTCTTGTATCAACAGAATCGCAAAGGATCCTCGATTTGAAAGACTTCCGTGTATTCACAAAGGAACTTATGCTGATGATTGTCTTGTGGACAGGGTTACACAGGTACAAAACTATAGTCGGGCTGTTATTTAGACTTTTAAGGTATTGGGACTTTTTTTTTTTCCATAGTCTGCATTGGAAAAATCACGAAATGGTTGAAATGGCCTATTCTACTTTTTTTCCCTTAAAAAATAAAAATCTTGCCAACTAAATTTTGCTGTTGTCAAATTATTTTTAATGTGATTGCATAAGGTTCTTATGGCAAAAATATTAATCGATTGCCATCATGGCCTATGAAACAGCACAAATGCTACATTTTTGCAACCTGTGATCGGGACCTAAAGAGGAGAATCCGTAAGGTATGATCAACTGACATGTAGGACTAATAATAGTAGTTTTCTATTTATGACATTGGTACGTCTTGTACATTTACAAGTGCAATTTGATGATGAGATCGATCCATTGTCAGGTCCCCGGTGTGCCAATTATGTACATCACAAAGCGCAGATATTCCATTGAACGGCTACCTGAAGCTACCATTGGTGGCGGTAGGGTAACTCATTCGTTTTAGACTGTTTCCTAAACTCATCTTTAAAGTTTTTCCTCTCTTGATTCTCTTTTCCCTTGCATTTGGTGCAGCTCCAAGAGTATGAAACTAGGGTTTTCAGTGGAAAGTCTCCGGTGCTCTTTCTGGCAGCGAACTTAAGCGCTTGACAACCGGCCTATAAAGTTATCCATACACTGCTATTGGCCTTACTGATGAGTACACAGAAGATTAAAATGACTCGAACTAGGAGGGTGTTTGTAACTTGAATTTTCAAAATAGCAGCTATTGTAATGAAGTTGAAATTTGGTGCAATCTTTACCTACATCTTTATAACAACGTCAAATCTTGTTACTTACATTACTCTCAACATCAACTTATGCAATCACATGCTGTTTTAATGCTTCACCAATCTAGCAAACATTGGTTGAGCAACTTTTCTTGGATATGTTCAAAATCTCAACAAATTCATTCACATTTTCCCGACTTTTAATAGGTACAGAAATTACAAATTGTACATCTCAAAAAATGGTATACAATGTAAAGAATGTACAAGATCTCATGAAGAATGTACAACAATCCTAAGCATCCATTCTGAGTTTAAAAAATGGGGTAGAAAAGAAAAAAAAAAATTGTAGCTGTTTAGAGTTATATTTCAACAGTAATAATTGTGGAGTTGGACTCCTCTTTTGGCTTCACATATTTTCCTATCACTTTCTGTTTTACTCTTCTTCTCATACGTTTTAATTTTTCTCTACTCAACTGCTTCTTTCTCTCTTTCTCTTTGATCCTCAGATTCCTCTCCTTCTCATACATACCTCGCCAGACGATTTCACCAGTTGATGGCCACAGCCACCGCCTTCTCGGGCGATCTGAATCGAACTCCTCAGCCAAGTCCTCGTCCATGCTCTTGAGAGTGCTGAACTGGAACCACTTCACCCACATTCGCCCTCTCCGGCCGCTCAGCTCGTGCTGCTCTTGCATCAGCCCCGTCTCCGGGTGGACATACACCATTCGTCGTGCACTATGGTACGCCCACACGTTTATCAGCACCTCAAGGAGACGCGAGTAGCAGTGCTTGTCCTGCCGGTTGCATGTGCAGAAGTAGTCAGAATAAGTGAGAGTGAAACATGAGATGTAACATTCAAATGCAGACGGGAAGGGAACTACCGAAATACCTTTGATAAGCTCAGAGTACAACGCCCCGTTTTGTGGTGCTCCTCGTAGAAACGTGCATCGAGTGCATCCACAAACATCCTACAAGCACATAACATACTGTGTTAAAATATACGTCTGCAAACGAAGTGCCCTCGGCGAGGATGTAACAGAAGTGCTGACCTTGAAAACATAACGAACTCCAGAAAGGATTGAGTAGGTACAACCCAACAATGCACGACGGACCAAGTTCCTCCATCCGAAGGCATTTGTGGAAGCGAAACCAAGTCGTGCTTCACGCCATACATCTTCTTAATAGCCTCAGAGAACGCGAATCTGATTAACATCACACAGATTGAAGTCATTTACCTCAGTTGATGTAGGTTTGTCGTTATGAAGTAACAAGAAACGAACCATAATCTCACCGGCAGTTCCCAGCATTTATAGCATCACAGAATGACCAGAAATCCTGCTCTGGTAGGTATCTTGAGTCCATGTCCAGACGAGCCCAGAAGTAAAGCGCGTCTCCATGTGTTCTTGCCTCGATAGCTTCCAGTAACGATCTTTCAGCATTTCTAAACAAAGATTTCTACTCAATTCCAACATTAGTTGTATGAATATTGAGATGACAATCTGCAAGAACAGAACTGCAATTCAATCACTTACCAGTCTTGCTGTTGCTCTCCAAGACTGGAAACCGATCCATGCATTTTTATGGACACGATCAATCCGATTAGCTATAGCAAAAAAGGCTCCATATTCACCTAAGATGTCTCTATAATAAGCATTATTCAGTAGCGAAAGACGAGCAGGTGCATCAACATCATCAGCTGCAGGTCTTCGACCTTTTGTAGACTACGATAACACAATTTACACAGTAACATCAGATTAAGAGCTTTAGCAAGCAAAATGCTCTTCAAATGACATGGTGGCCAAGAAAGTACGAGAGAGAGAAAGAGAGAGAGAGTACTCACCAGCCTAAGCCCTCGATACAGAGAGGTATGGTGCAAAAAGGGCCAAGTCCCCTCTCCATAATAAGGTTCATATATACATAGAGGTTGACCTGTCCTTAACAGTTCTCCGTCATCTCTTTCATGCAACGTGCGGTCGACCCTTCTAACGTTTCTATATACTTCATCCCACGTTCCCCGAGGCTGATCAGTTCGATCCTTCAACTAAATTAACACCGACAAGATATAAGAATAGAAAAATAAGTATAAACTCGAGGTCAAATATAATAGGCTTAGGGAGAAAGAGTAAAAATCGAAATCACTAACCTCTTCATCCTCTCTTCTTTTTATCATATAAGCCATGTCAACAGACTTTTGCTCCTTCCAAATGGCGTACATATTCGTATCATTAGTCGTGATCAAAACACGAGAGATTTCCTTTCCCTTACACGTACGGTTCAGTTGCTTCTCAACCTCGTCTAGAGATCTATGAATCCTCCCACTATTATTCGGAGAATTTGCATCTCTAAAAGGCTCAAAATGATGCCACAACCATTTAGTTTTGAACACCATAGGAATCTCTCGAGCAGCACGAGAAGTAGCAACTTCAGACGGGAGCGTGAGGATGTTTTCCAACAGAGAAGCATATCCTTCCACACTTTCAGAAACCATCAAGTTTTTAGCTGTTCGTTTTGCAATCAAAGCAGCATTGTGCGCTAAAGGAGAGAGCTTTCCATTTGAGACGAGCCGAAACATGATTTCTGTCAGAACCTCAGTGTCCTCCTTAGGGAAAAGAAATCCATTCACCTTGTCACTTACCTAAGAATTGCGAATACAATTAGTACGTCATTTTGTAAGTCAAAAAATTTGCAGGTGACATGTCAAAAAAGATACGTGCATACTTAATAGACGAACACATAATATAGATACCTACATATTTCTGGATCATCGGTAGATCCGGTGCAATAATAGGTTTCCCTAAACACATGGCTTTTAGCAATATGCTGGGGAAAGTATGCTCTTCAAGGAACGAACCGTAGATCACAAGATCAGCCGTACTCAGAACAGCATCAGCATTTTCATCAACAGCTACAAGCTTAACAGTTTCATTCGGATACTTCAAGTTCAACGCGATTGTCTGAGGCAACATATTTGAGACAATATCAAGCAAGGAAATAAACAGCGTGGATCTTTTTTTTTTGGTAACTTTTCTTAACAAGACAATAAGTTGAATCAAAGAGAATGAAAGAGTTGTACCTCCACAGCTCTACTGTAGTTGCTCGTGGATTCCCCTGACAAGATGAAAATTTGAAGACGAGAACTAGAACTGTTAAAGTCTGTAAGCACAGGATATAAAGACTGCAAAATAAAAGCATGCTCCAGCCATAAGCCTCTGTACAATAGCTGGCTTCCCACAATGGCAATGGCAAAATCATCTGGCCCATGGCGTGCCCTTGCGCGCAGATTATTTTTGTGAAAAGCCATCAACGTATCAGACTCCCATGCTCCGGCAGGTGTCCCTGGGACGACGAAGTAGTTACCAGGATCACATGCCGAGTAGGTCACCTAATTTACAAACAAATCAGGAGCAACCGTATCACTAATCAGCAACACCCTGATATGAACTGAGATCACTCAGTAAAATCAGAAGATAATCGAGGCTACATATTACTACTAGATAGAGATATGTGATGAGTAAAATGCAAGTGCTAACTAGTGATTCATCGCATTCTGTTTGAATGTGAAGAGATGAGTACCGGCAGAATGTAGTTTGGGAAGACGATAACAGTAGCTCTTTGAAAAACTTTTCTCCAGATATCGACCATCTCAGTTTGACCGCTCGAAATGTAGTGTCTCAATCGTGTAGCAAGTATTTGTTCGTGGATAGTCCATACAACGGGTACACTTCTGAATGGTTCCTGCATAAGACTGCAAAAAGTAAAATCTTCGTTATATACGAAAAGTTATAGTTAACTACACGTTATAAAAGCTAAAGGAGTTTAAGAACATACTATTTTGATTGCATTTACAGGACTAACTAGGATTGTTTAAAATTTAGTAACCATGAGTTATCAATCCATGCAATTTATTTTAATCTGATCAACAAAACCACAGCAGTTTATTTTTAAACAAACCAAAGTTCTTAATAGCACACAAGTCATCCTTGCCTGCCATTATTGTAAATTTTATAAGAGATGAAATGAGAATAAACCCGTTACTCAAGGGATTTAGATCAATGATTATATGAAGTAGAGCTACTTACCTAGGTAAGACACCGACAGCTCCAAGAGAATTCACTATTATTCCATGATAGCTGCAAAGTACGAGCAGAGTATGTCAGAACATAATCATCTGGATCCATCTTATTCAAAACAAATTACCATGCAAATTACTTTAAATTATTGCGAAACAAGTTAATTAATCACACATTCTACACAAGATGAAACAACTCACCAACATAAAAAAAATGATACATTTCTGATTTACTGACATAAAGTTCAAAAAAATCGAAACACGAGTAATTAGGCACCCCATGAAGCAATTAACGAGCTTCCTCCAACCAAAAGACGAGGGTTCAATTTACCAGAGATAGGACAGCAATATTCTGTTATATGCTAGACTTTGATTAAGTTCTTATGTAACTATACAAAGATATATAACGATGATACAGAAAATCGACATGAGATGGTTTAATCTAACCAATTAAGGATGGTGTGCATACTTTAGCCAATCTACACTGAACTTCATGTTCTCATCTGCAGTGATCACATTGAGAGGAAGTCCTACTACCTCTCTCCAAATAGCTCGTGTAGGGCCATCTACGAGCGAGAAGACCTACAAGTAACCAACAAGATAACTTACCTTCTAACAAATTTCATTTAGACTTATAGAAACCCAACGAGAGCAGTAGCAATCGAAGAATCAAATCACTATGACAAAGATTGTTATAGAAATAGGAATTCAAAAGGCAATGCTATGTAATAACCTCGATCTCGTAGCCGATCTCCCGCAATGCAGTAGCAACAGTAACCATCAGAATCTGATGTGGATCAATCCACAAATCTGCAAAAACCTACAAGCATAATTCAAAATTCAAGCACCTTTTGAAAATATGTAACCAAGATTCAAACCAACAAATGCTGCTTGACAAGAAGCCACAAACTGAAATATGTAACTAAGGAAAACCACCCACCGACAAGCTATACGCATAGAAACGCTTAAAATAACATACATTTTCACCACAACATAATTAACACAGTCAAGAACTATCAAATACATTGAGTAGAGAGATACATAGATAGATAGTTGGAGAGATTACCAAAGCAAGCCTGGGTTTCTTGTACCCAAATCTGGTAACATTTTGCGAGAAAACACGGACGTTCGAATCTTCTCCATCCTTTCTAAACTTGGCCAAGATTTTCAAAGGTTCAAATTTCACATCTTCACCAAAATCCAATTCTTTCAAGAATGAAAATTCTCGACCAATTCTCTCATCATGCTTTCTAAACATACCATCCAATCTACCAAATTTCCTCCCATCATCCGTCACAGAGCCCGGCAGAAAAAAAATCTGAAAGAGGAAAATAAAGAAGAAGAAAACAGCAACCGCGCCAATCAGCTGCACATAATCAATTTTCTTGAAAAGCACCAATCTCGCAAATCTTGATCTGTATCTCTGACCCCAAAATCCAGAAACATTACTTCCGCCATTAACACTACTGTTATTACTCCTAGCAGAATTAGAAGAATTGCGCTTCGAAAGCTGCCTATTTTCGGGAAAACCCATTTACATTTTCATCAAGAAATCCACTAAAAAAAATCAATCTTTATTCCACACACTCGAAAGTTTTTGTGTGTGCGCGTCTCTCTGTGAAGAAAAGGTAGCTGTATCTGAAAAGGGGGCAGCAGCTCTTTTGGGATGACTAGTATTTAACTGTATTTTTTCTATAATTAAAACCAATAGTAATGGCAGTGTGATATCACCAAAAGTAGAATTAACTGGCAAACAGTGTTCTGGTTTTTCCGTTGGTTTGTGTTTAAAGAATAAAAATTCTTCTGAAGTAGTGGATTGGATATTCTTCTCTAGAGAGAGAGAAAGAGAGGGAGATTTGGAGAGAGAAAGAATCTTAAAACATAGTTAGTTAGAAAGATTAGGAAAAATAATCGCGGCAATGGTCATCGGAGCGTCAATTTCACTAACCCCACCCTTAAATTTAGGTAATTTGCATTTACATCCTTTATCTATTTTGAGTTTTCCGATACTGACAATTTTCTTTTTTTGAAAAATAGCCAACAATAATACTAACATTTATTTAATCTTCACGACTTTTAAACTGCTTATAATTGGTGCGTATCGTCTGATATTATTGGATGAAATAAGCAATTTAACAAGTTATTTACATAGTGCTTTAAAAAAGAAAGCTCGTATAAATGCTATTCTTATATTTTTGGGAAAATATATTTTATCCAATCATAAAGTGGCTTTTCGATGACAATTAGATTACATATTGTTAAAAAAGTAATCGGAGATTGGATTTTCAAAATTATAAAGTTTAAATTATATTACATTATTTACAAAAATTTAGAAATTATCCTAATTGATTTTTAAGTAGCTTGATTTGAAAGACATCTGCAAAATTCGAACTCATAACTTTTCAATAAAAGACAATTTTTAAACAACAAAAACAAGTAAAAGTTGTGTGCGTGTGTTAGCCTAGTGGTAGAGTGGTTAATGCCTGAGTCAAAGGTTACGGGTTCAAATTCACCGTCACGCGGCCTTTAAAATTTCTTATAATGTTTGTTCAAATGAAAAAAACAAGTGAAAGTGTAAAAAAAAAAAAATAAGTGAAAGTGGAAAAGAGTATATAATAAGTATAAAATTCTAGGATAAAAATATGTGTTGAAGATGAATAAATGGAACCGTTGGTTGTGAGGCGCATCATCAGCTCCACTTCTATTTAATTGATTAGATTTTTATTACATAACTGAACCACAAAGCTTAAAAATTACAAATGATACAACAAACGTAAGAATTTTTGCTCATTATTTGCCAGGTGAAGAATAATTTGAATTTTGATCCTGAAAATAGTAGTAGGCGTCGAATATGTACTTATAATATCATCAAATATACATATGAATATATGATGTATAGGAATGAAACACAAATAAAATTACTAAAAAACAATTTACAATAGAGAATTTTGTGCGACAAAAAGGGAGTCCAACGAAGGATTCGCACCCATTATTCGAATGTGTATATACCTTGCTTTCATGTAATAAAACTTGTGGTGACAGTCAAATCATCACTATCTGAGATTGATGAAAAAACACAATCCTCTTCAAAGTCAATAGATTGAAAATCTGTTTGTTGATGATAAGAAGGCAAAGCTTTGCCTTCTTCCATTATTCTAATCCCTTCCAACTCCATTGCTACTTCCTTCATTGTTGGCCTTCTCTTACCACTTGGATGCAGGCATCTCCGAGCGAGGTCGGCCATAATCACGATCTCATCCACTCCACCTTCTAGAATCTCCGGGTCAAGAATGTCGAATAAATGATTTTTCTCCATGGAATGCAAGAATTCCAAAGCTAAATTCATCCCCGATTCAATTCCAGCCGCAGAAATCGCTTTCTCCCCCGTCAGAATCTCAACCAAAACAACGCCAAAACTATATACATCGCTCTTTTCTGTGAACTTACTTGACCAGAAGTACTGCGGATCCAAGTATCCGAATGTCCCAAACACCCTCGTAGTTAGATGAGTTTGATCCACACCAATTGACCTAGATATTCCGAAATCCGAAATCTTAGCACGGTACTTATCATCCAAGAGTATGTTTGTCGACTTGATGTCTCTATGATAGATAGGAGACGATGCAAAATTATGCAAGTAAGAAAGTGCTCCCGCCACTTCTGCTGCAATCCTCACACGCATCCTCCATGACAACGCGAAATCCTTGTTCCGATCATGGATATGGTGGAACAATGTCCCGTTTGGGACAAACTCGTACACGAGAAGAGGAACCTCGGTCTCGAGACAACACCCTAGCAACATCAACACATTCCTATGATTGATCCGTGACATAATGACAACCTCATTAACAAATTCTTCAACTTCACCCATCCTCTTGGCCTTCTTCACGGCCACAATCCTCCCATCGCGCAACATCCCTTTATAGACCGTGCTCTGCCCGCCACGACCAAGTACACGATCCTCATTGTACCCATCCGTGGCGCGCCACAATTCTCTCGCCTCGAACATTTTGATCTTCTTGAAACCACCATCACCGGAACACAAACGTTGTTCCAACAACAACCCTCCGTTTTTCCTAAAGAACCGCCTCCTCCGGTTAACCCTAATCCGGTTCTTGATCAACGCCAACAACATCCATCCCACACCCAACAAAACAAGAACTCCCATCGCACTACTAATGCCAATAACCATAGATTTCATGTCTTTATGACCACTTCGATCCTTACACACAAACCCCCCATTTGTATTAACACAATCACTCCCCAATCCACACACATTCAAAGTCGAGTTTCCGCATTCATCAATGTCGACACACGACAGATATGGATTCCCTTCAAACCCTTCTCGACAGCGACATCTACTCATGTTGAACATATACACATTGTCATCAAATGTGTGTGTTTCCACACTCCGATTCTCACACACAACCCCATGCAGATTCTCCTCGACGACGTCGTATCCCCACTCCAACATCACCGGCACCGACTTCACCGCCGCCATTTCCACATAATCCTCGTACTCACTCGAAAGCCATCTTTGATCAGACAAAAAAACATATCCACAAACAGAATCATTACCATTACCGCCGCCGCCGCCTTCTGACACTACGCCGTACGCCACCTGTACTACTTGAGACATCTCCGGCACTATGACGGAGCAGCAGTTGATGCCGAAGCAGCCGGCGGTGGCGTTCCCACACGTCGGCCTGCAGCCGCCGCCGGAGGCGGCGGAGGAGGGATTGAGCAATGAGACCTCGCTCCGGCAGCCGACGACGATGATACGATTGATCGAGGCGCCGAAGGTGAAGGGAGAGTTGACTAATGATTGTCCGATTTGGAGTTGACCTTTGATCGAAGAACAGTTTAAAGGGGAGACTTTTTGCATGACTCGAACTGTGTTGTCGTTCAAGAAGAACTGGGTTGCTTCCAAATTTGTGGCTTTCAAGAATGGTTTTGATTGGTTGAGACATTCGATTGTGTACGAGGAATTGAAGCTGCAGTTGGGACCGATGCCGAAGGGATAAGGGATGGTTATGTCTCCACATTTTTGTTGGCAGCCATTTTTGGATTGTGATGATGTTGCTTGAGCTTTGAGTGGTGTTTTGCATAAGGAGTTGATAATGAGAAGTATTATTATTAATGGGAGAATCGTTAATTTTTCTCCCAAAAATTTCATCACTGCAAGAGAGAAAGATAATCATATATATTGAAATTTGATATTTCACTATGTTTATTCTTGCCGTTGAAATCCATGAATCGTGGGCTAACGAAATAGGAGAAAATCTACATACATGATACATCCCAGAAATGAGTTGTGAAACAGAAAACTTTTTTTTACCGTTAGGAGAGAAGTGAATTTTTTTTTATTTTTTTTTGTATGACATAGTCAGTAATTTAGGAATCTATACTTATTATAAAAAGGGTAAATTGCTTGTAAATTTTTGAACTTTTCATAAATTCTGATTTTGCTCTCCACAAAAAAATTCTGCGTGTAAATTCCCAAACTTTCCCTTTTGTCTGGTTTTGCATCAAACGTCGGTTTTTCCCAAATTGTGTGTTGATTTTGAATCATCATGTCAACCCAGCACCTCTGGGGTAAAAGAGGAAGAGATTAATCTTAGGCCAATGACTGGCGCTTCTAAGATTAATACTGATAAATTTGATGTTTTTTCTTCTTGGCAGATATATCAAGCTAACTGGGAGAAGCTCCAGACAAGGACAGGAATCAACCCAGAAAAAATAAGGGTTGATGTTTCGGGGAAATATCCTCGAGTGTGGATGATGCCAAATTCGGATCTACACGAAGTTAAAAAATGGTATGAATTTGGAGCATTTGCTTCGGTTTATACAACATCTCCATCATTCGCCGAAATCAAGAATCTATCTAAATGGATTTAAGAAGCGGTGTATGATACCTGGACTAACAATCCACAGCTTAGCCGAGGAGATATTTTGGAGATGTATTTTATTAGTGCATCCCCAAAACCAGCAGGAAAAGGGTAACCATGAAGCCTTCCACTATATTAGGCTTCGGAGACCCGACGGACGTGCCCTCGAAAAGATCAAGACACCCACAGAGAAAGAGACTACACTAGTCTCTACATTACCAGAAGACCTCATCTCAACCAGAAGAGCATGGGGATTATGGGTCTGTCTCACAGAGATGGACAAAGTTAAGTTTCCGTTTAAGTTCTTTCAGAACTCAACAAACGGATCGTTCCTGTTAAATACCATGACAGGAAAATCTACAAGATTTGCAGAAGAAGCTTTCGAAAGAAAAAGGACTCTGCTTTGGGAAAATAAGATTGCGACGAGTAAAGAAACTCAACGCAAATACTACAACATGACTCATTTTGGAAACTGGTCTGAGCGCGTTTGTTCGGATTGCCAGAACCAGAAGGAACCAGAGTTCGAAAAAGGTTTCTTGCCCAGAAGGGAAAAAGAGAAGGCTCGGTCCAACGAGCATCCAGAGCACAAGGCGCTGCCAAAAGCAAGGACGGCCAGGGCCCCGGGAAAAAAGTAGATTCCCGACACAGGTTGGTGGAGTCATGTGACTCTGAGCTGGAGAACCACCCACTAAAAAGAAAACGACAGCAGTGGGTGGATGAACAGGAATTACCCATAAGAATCCAAATGGGTAAAGGCACAGGAGGAGCATTATCAACTAAAGATAATGCGATATGATTCACAAAGGAGGTTGCACCGAAAGTCTTGCGCCCTTATTCAATAATGGACGACAGCAGTGGTCCTACTCTTAGTGAAATACAGGCTGGCCGCGGAACAAAGGCATCCGAGGCAATTATGGAAGAAGGAGGTTGATAATTGAGACCTCTATATAAACCAAGAGTCTGGAGAGCAGAAAATCATCAGAAATCCTCCACACCATCTTATCTGCTCTCTCCAAAATAAAATTTGTTATAGTTCCTATTCTAGTATAGTTTAGTTTATGTATTTCAATTCAACTACCATAGGTAGCTAAACAAGTCTGTCTCCTCCCTAAAGGAGATATACTATATTGTAATAAATATTACTCCATCCGTCCCAATAGCAAGGTCTCACTTCTATTAATTAATACTCTCATCAATTAAAGAAGTGAGACCTTTCTATTGGGACGGAGGGAGTATATAATTTCTAAATAAAGTTTGGGCTTTTGTTCATCCCTTCCAGTGTCTAATTATTCTCTAAATACCAACTAAATACCATACGCCCCGGGTAGGAAATGAATGAGGGCTGTGCTGAGTGTTGCTGAAGGAGTCTGCGTCTGGAAACCATCGGTTGCGATCGTGTGGTTGGACGAGGTCCCTAAAACTTCCGGTGGAAATACCCGGTAGCATTACGGTAAAAAAGGTATGAAGTTGGTATGCTTAGAATTTTTATACGGAAGTGTGATGGGCCTGATAGTATTGCATGAATTATCTCCATAATTGAAAAATGTGATTGGAAAAAGCAGAATAAATGAAGGAATTCAGCAAAAAGGGTATAACGGTCATTCTGTATATAACTAATTTATTCCAAAAGAAAAGTGTATAACTAATTTTTCGATTTGCTAAAAGAGTATAAAGAATTTTCGCACGATAATAAATTTGCGGCTAAAAGTCTACAAAAGGAACACAAGAATTACACATAAGGGGGTAGGTTCGACCTTTTGCCCCAAAAATAGCTACAATTTAAAAGTAACTGAAACACAAGTATTTCAGTTTTCAACGGCTAAAAAAACACATTCCCACTCTATAACATGTATTTGAATATATTTGACAGATTTGAGTGGAAATCAATGAGTAAAAAGATCAAAATGAATCAAATTTGTGGAAATCCAATTAACTTCTAGCAACTAAAGATTTGGAGAAACAAAAAGAGGTAGAAAAAATGAGTTTAGGTGGAAAGACGTTCTAACTGGCAAAATGATATGTTCGTAAGTAGCAACTACAAGTATTTTTATTTAAAAAAAAAAACAATTAGTACATACCTCAATAAAGAAATCCTCGTAGTTGGATGAGTGGAGGTGAAGATTGCAGATCAAAAAAATATGAACAAACAATAGCATCGACTTAATGCACATATATATAGATGGACACGAAGAAGAGTCAAGAGTAGCTTCGATTAAATTCAAATTGAGCTAGTTAGCTTTTTATATAAGCTTTATAAATATATTGACTTTCTGAGTATTTTCACGGGAAATTTATTGGAATTTCGTAGGCGTTTAGCCTTTGAAAAGTAACACATGGGAATGCAGATGTAGGGTCTTACTTGTGAAGACTAATAACAAGACTAATATTGTTTTGTGGTCCACACGCAATTTCTATTTCCACGCGTAAACTTGGAGTAGGTGGGTTTAAAGTTAAACTTCATATTTTACTTCCACGTATTCATATTTCTTAATTAGTCCCCGTCTTGTAAAGTAAAATAATTCCTTCATTTTTTTCGCCCAAACAAAGATAAAATTATTTGTTTTGGATTAAGGGTATAATAGGATAATTTCAAGTCAAGTATTACAGATGATTTTGATTTATTGGGTAGCTTATTGGAATTATAGTATTAAATTGACTGGGGAACTAATTGTTGACAAGAATTCTTCACTATTAGACTTTAAAAATTGTCACTTTCTAATTTTTTTATAATTTTATACCAAACGTTTCAATAATTTTAACAATAATGTCCCGAGATGAATTTTCAATGCTAGAAAGCTCACGTAGTGACGCGCCACAGAGTATGATGTGCACATCGAATATAGAAAATTAGGTGGAATATTATCATATGTCACCGTAAACTCAAAACTACATTGTTTCGAGGCTGAATTTATTTTTAAAAACCTAAACAATCAATTATATATATTTAAAAAAAAAAAAGTCGGTTCAAATTCCTTCAACAGCTAGCTCTACTTGTGTTCTACAGATTTTATTACATAACTCAACTGAAAAACTGCAAAAATGATTTGAAGGAAAAATTTAATACAATAGACATATTATACACAAGCAATTGGTTCATGATTTGTCAAGCAGCAGAGGAGCGTTTGATGATTCTGCAGTGAAGGAATTAAAAGTTGTGGTGCCAGAGATTGATGAAAAATTGTAATCCTCAGGGACCTCTATAGCATGAAATCCCGTAAGTTGGTGTTGCAAGTGCAAAATTAGCTCGAACTCCTTCCAATTCTGCTGCTACTTCCTTCATCGTCGGCCTACTCTTACCCTTCAAATGCAGGCATCTCAGAGCAAGCTTAGCAATGCCCACTATTTCGTCTTGCCTGCCTTCCTTAAGAACCTTCGGATCAAGAATGTCGAACAGGCGATTTTCCTCCATCGAATGCAAGAAATGAGCAGCCAAACTCCTTCCCACATCACTTCTCACTGCTTTCTCCCCTGTCAAAAGTTCGACCACAACAACTCCAAAACTATAAACGTCGCTCTTCTCAGTGAACTGGTTCGTCTGGAAGTACTCCGGATCCAAATATCCGAAGGTTCCCATCACTCTCGTAGTCACATGGGTTTGATCAAGGTCGACTGACCTTGATGTCCCGAAATCTGAGACCTTTGCACGATATTTTTCATCCAGGAGTATGTTTGTCGACTTGATATCTCTATGATAGATAGGAGCGGACGCAGCGTAGTGCAAGTAAGAAAGAGCTGCTGCTGCTTCTGCAGCAATTCTTACGCGCATCTTCCACGACAACGGGAACTCATCGTTATGTTCGTGGATGTGTTCGAAGAGCGTGCCATTCGGAACGAACTCGTACACCAAAAGAGGAACCTCGGTCTCCAGACAACATCCCAACAGTCTTACCACATTCCTATGTCTGATTTGAGACAGAATCACAACTTCATTAATGAATGCTTCAATATCAGCTTGTTCCATTTTTTTCGACTTCTTAACTGCAACTATTTTTCCGTCCGGCAACATTCCTTTGTAGACCGTACCTTGTCCGCCACGACCAAGTATGCGATTCTCGTTGTAACAATCAGTGGCTAGTGCCAGTTCTTTGGATGTGAACAACATTATTTTCTCGACACCGCCATCGTTAGAAGACAACTTCTGTTCCAATAAGAAGCCACCATTTTGCTTAAAGAATTTCTTCTTACGGTTGGCTTTGATTCTTTTCCTTATAACTTTGGAGAATATCCACCCCCCTCCGAGCAAGATCAGTGCACCGGTGCCACTGCTGATTCCGACAACAGTTGATTTCATGTTTTTACTGTCGTTTGGATCCTTACACATAAAACTTCCCACCGTGTTGATACAATGCCCGACTATACAGTTATTCAATGCTGAATTGGTACATTCGTTGACGTCTTGGCAGCCCCCTCCCGGCAGATAAGGGTTGCCTTCAAAGCCGGAGTCACAGTAGCACAGAGTTGTGTTGATTGAGTTACTCGCGTCATCGTCTAAGGAGGCCGCAAAATAGACACTCTCGTTCGTGCATTTGACCCCCTGGAGAGACGCAGTGGTATTGGATATGTCGAACTCCCACTCGAGTACCATCGGGACAGCATCCAACGACATGTTGAGTGGATTGAACTCAGACCCCATGCCACTGCGATTCAAGTATCCTATGTAATCTCTCTCTAACCATCTCTGATCACTGAGAAATGTGTATCCACAAATACTCCCAGCACGGCCATTTCCAGTGGAGTTGTAGAACACTTCAGCCTCTTCAAACCGCGACGGCACTGTTGTCTGGCAGCAGTTAATGCCATTGCAGCTCGGCGTGCTAGGCCCACAAATCGGGTTGCACCCTCCAAAGGAAGGTCTTCTCGAACCTCCCGGGTCGTAATCAAGCACTCTCACCTCATTCCCACAGCCAACAACGACTAGCCTGTTATAGAGGCTTGAGTAGCGGAAAGGGGTGTTGCGGCTGACTGTCTTTCCGACAAGAATCACAGTGTTGGTAGAGCAATTTATAGGGAAGACATCCTGCATCAGTCGGACTATCTTCCATTCAAAGGAGAATTCAACCACTTCCAAACTCATGTACTCCAAGAGTGGCTTCGGGGGATTGGTCGTGTTGCTGCAAACGACTCTGAAGAACTCATTGGCGCTGCACTCTGGACCAATGCCAAAAGGGTATGGGATCGTGACATTGTTTCCACATGTATCAGGGCAACCGGGCTTCGACAGAGATAACCCTCGAGCCATATTTGTGTATAACAGTATTAGCAATAGAATGTGCACCATCATGATGAGCATTGAAGAGATCAACCTCATTTTTCTCTGCTAAATTCAGAAACATATATAACCAGATTCAAAAGAAACAAGGAGATTATGTCAAATGTACACAATTCACGTATATATCATACATGTATATGCAAGTTTCAAATGAATCTTCAGATAAAGTGATTTTTATATTTACAATTCAAGATAAGCAAAATGAACTTGCAATATTACTGTTACATATACGCTAGTAATATATATGAATCAAGATGCAATTAGAAGATCAAGATGCACATAAGAATAAAGAAAAATCCATTTCTAGAAGCCAAAACAACTATGTATTCTAAAGAAAAAGATACGGAAAACGGATCGATGCATAATAACAAGTATGTACCTTGTGTTAGGATATCCTGGTAGCTGTTGATCAATGAATCACATGTACTGACTATGAATATTATAAGTACAACAGGAGCAGCCAATACATATAAATAAACGTATGTTTTCTTGTTGTAGAATACATTAGCCCATACTATTTATGCATTGAAAAGCAACACCGCGTGGAAATGACACCAAATAATACACAGTGGTCAATTTTGATGTATTCAAGACTCTGTCAAACTTTTAGATAATATATATATATTTGCATGAAGACGGAGTCAGTTTGTTGTTTTAGAAAGATCAAATGATTTTATTTATTTAATGTGACTTTTTCAAAAGAAAAGCTCAAGCTTATGTGCTAATGTTATAATTAATACATGAATGGATTTGACGTAGTATCAGAATTGAACACGATAAATTTCTGAATATTTTAATATGCAAAAGCGGAATACCTGTCATTCCATGATTATTCCAAAATCTTGTCGCTTCTAGATAACAACTCAAGAACTTTGTCCAGGAGTTGCCAAACTGAAGGAGAGATTCCGACTGTGGTAATGGCATTCAATCATAAGATTGCAAAAACTGAATCTTGTTTCTGCATTTGAATTCCTTTCAGTTTCCCACTGCTATTTCCATCATCCTTGGCCGTTTCTTTCCATTCAAATTCGGACATCTCCGAGCAAGCTCTGCAGCGGCCACGATTTCTTCTATCTATCCTTCTTCGAGAACCACTATTATATCAATATCCATCGTCATCAAATCCAGGTAAAAGTACATTTTTCTTTGGGGCATTTCATCGAACACCATTACCGCTTCATGCAAACCTCGCAGTTCTGATACAGCAATCAACCTCATTTTGGGCCCTACGTCACCATTCCATATCCTTTCGGAATCAGCACCAACTGCAACGCTGAAACATGTTTCACGATCATTCACTTTGACGACTGTTTTCACAGGAATTTTTTTGGAGTTTAGGATTTAATTCTGAATACTAATAATTGTTCGTTTTGATTTTTTTAAAGGACTAGCATTTTCTATTTCCACACAGTTCCCTCGTTGGTTTTGAAGGTCTAGCTCATATTTTAATACCATATAAATTACTCCATTATCTAGTAAAAATAATTCCTTGCGTTTCCGTCGTTTAAATACCCAAACACATCGTCAACTATCACCTTTTTTTCAATCTATAGTAAAATATTGATTTTAAGTTTTTCTTAACTTATTGTATCTTAAGCTCAAAAATATGACGTAGAAATACATGTGATAAAGAATAAATTTTTTTAATGTCATATAAGTTCAAAACGATGTAATTTTGAGAACAAAAATTACAAACAATGTAATTTTAGTTTGCATTGTGATAGATGTGATATGATTAAGGTGATGTGCAGGCAGGACAAGAATGCCTTGTTGTGGGCTTCATTGTCTAGGCCCGGCCCGGCCCGGTGCCGTGTAGAAGTGGATAGAACGTTGAAAGAGATAAAAGAGTCTTACCACCGGTCCACCAGGCACCAGCATCCGGTGATTTTCGGAATGGGTGTGATAAAAAAGTAGTTTACATTTTACTTCACTTTGACTTTCAAAGACTCAACAAATGCAAGAAACTTCAAATTAATGTCACAAACACATCATCCTTCAATTACACTTTTCATTTCGTTGAATATGTCCTGCACACAATTAAGGCAAATTACACCTCGAAATTCACTCTCAATTTCCACACGCTATTACTTCGAATCAATATTTCAAAGCATTAATAGCTTAACACTGTAGACCAACCTTCTCTATATTTATCAGGTAGCGACTATGGTGCACCTAAGTGTCTCAGAATTTAATTTAATATTTTTTTTTAAATGGCTTTTAAAGGAACCGATGTTAACTTTTCGATTATGTCAATCATTATCCCATGGTCCCACCTCATTTCACCGGGCACCTATTTATCCGATGAAAATCTCGCCGACGACGACTTTTTCCGAATCGGCGGAACCATACCTGCCGAAATTCGGCATCTCGACAATGGAAGTCTCAGTTTTCCGTTTTTCAATGCGGCGATGCTTGGCTGCCTAAGTCGGGCGAGATTACCGAGGTCACCAAGCTTCCTGAAGAAGCTTTAATTTTCTCGGTGAGGAGTTTTGCGCCGGCATAATTTACAGATTTTCGGCATAGACACTTGAAATGTCCGATTTGCCCTTACATTTGGCTGTGGTGGAGGGCTTTTCCAGTCATTTTGCCCTAATTTAAGATTTAATTACCCCACCACCCCAATTCAAATTCATTCTCCAGCGTATGAAATTCACGCCCGCCATCGTCTTCTTCCTTTCTTCTGCTGTATTCTTCTCTCTTTCTCTTTTATTCTATTATCTTCCATTTTAATTAGGCATTAAGTTGATTATCAGCCTGCACTTTACGCTTGGCACTCGAGTCGGAGGTTTTTTTGTCAGAGGTTCGAAAGTTTTAATCTATTGAACAACCATGTATCCCTCTGTAAGCTCTATCAATGTATTAATTACTTGTTTTCGTTATTTTTGTTGTTGTAGGTTTCCTTTTTCCAGATATTGAATAACGATTTAGAGGTAAGTTTTTTTAATTCAGTAAATTAGGTTTACTATAATGATTAAATTAGGATATTTTCCTTTATCGTGTGTATCCAATTTGTATTCTTTCTCCCGTTTCGAGTGAAGGGTGTGTTTTATTCAATTAGGGTTCTTAATAATATAATATTTTTTATAATGAATAACGTTGTGTTTATGATTTCTCAGTTAATTAATTCAGTGATTGTGTATGTACATTGCAAATTCTCCCTTATTTTTTAGAAAACTATGGATATCGATTTGAATGTTGGCCTCAATAATGAAGTTTCAGACGGATTTATTGATGGGCACATAGAGGATTGGAATTCAGATGACTCTGCAATTTATGGAGATGATTATTATAGAAAAGGTTGTGATGATATACCAATGGAACAGTTACTTAGTGATGATGAAAAACTTGATGATGGGAAGAAAGATGATGACAGAATCTGTGGTGATTCTGTAAGTGCCAGTGATGACGATGAGGATGAGCAAGTTAGTGGACGAGGGGGAGATGGAGAAGAGACAGATAATGGGAAAGATGCTAAGGAGTTTTTTATATCTCTATCAGCTTGTATCGAGAAAATATTAGAAATTGGTTCCACTCTAGATTCTCTAGATCAGACTTACATGTTGTATTGCGAATATGGAAGAATTAAAGGTTTCAGCGTGAGGAAAAGTACTCAGGATTATTTCTATAAAACCACTGATGTGCGCATGAAAAATTATATTTGTTCTTGCCATGGTAAGAGTAACCAGGCTCGTTCCGATGAAGTTTTGGCTAGTTATAAAAAACAAGTGAACAGAACGGGTTGTAATGCTAAATTAGTTGTTGTTCGATATAGAGATGGGCCTTGGAAAGTGGTTAAGTTCAACAAAGAACACAATCATGAATTGGTTCCTTATGAGCAAAGTTATATGTTGCGTTCATGTCGTCAAATGACACATGCTAACAAAAGCCTCATAGAAGCTCTATCATTCGCTGGTATTAAGACAAGTACTGCATGCCATTTTTCGCTGGTATTAAGACAAGTACTGCATGCCATTTTTTGGAGAAAGAGTCTGGTGGAGCTATAAATACTGGTTTCACGAGAAACGATGCCTATAATCATATGACTGCCTTGAAGCTGAAAACCAGGGTTGAAAATATTGATGCTGATGCTTTGCGTAATTTTTTTTAAAGAAGGCAAATCACGAACCTGGCTTCTATTGGGATGTGCAGTCCGATTGCGATGGTCGTTTAATGAATTTTTTTTATAGGGATGTTCGATGTGCAACAGATTATGAATATTTTGGTGATGTTGTGTGTGTCGATAGCACACATAAAACTAACAAATACAAGCTGGTTTGCGTTCCTTTTGTCGGCTTTAACCATCATATGAAGAACGTACTGTTTGCTATTGGATTTCTATCAAACGAGAACACCGCTTCATTTGATTAGTTGTTCTCGAAATTTATGGATTCCATGTGTTGGGAAAATTAATATAGTTTTGATTTGATACCAAAACCCAGCTGACCCCAACTGAGTAGATGATTGTGCAAGCCTAAGTGTTTTTCCAGCTCACATGTTTGAGCTATAGAGTTTCTAAGTTTACAGATAGAGTCTCTGAAGACAGCAGAAGACACAGCTAAGTGGACACAGCTGAGGAATTCAGCAGAGCAAACTCAGCAGAGCAGACCAAGCAGAGTCAAAGACCCAGCAGTATCAAGACCCAGCTCAGTGACGGAAACCCAGCTCAGTGTCGAAGACCCAGCTCAGTGTAAAAGACCCAGCTTAGTGTCGATGACACAACTCAGGTCTGAGACACAGCTCAGGTTAATGACACAGCTCAGGTTGAAGACACAGCTCAGGTTGATGATACAGCTCAGGTCTAAGACACAGCTCAGAGTCGAGACGCAGCAGAGTCGAAGATGCTGAAGACACAGAAGAGACGCTTAGCAGCTCGAAGACGAAGACCAACTCCAAGACAAGATCCCGGTGTCAGAAGATCTCATCTAACATGGTCCAATCAGAGATGAGGAATAACAGACCTACATCGTAGGCGAAAGGCTAGAAGTCAAAGAGAATAGGTGAGATTCAAACAGCTCTCTTCCAACGGCTAGTTTGAATCTCCACCTATATATATCTTCTCCTCCAGAGACTGAAAAAAAAGACTGAAGAAATAAAAGTGCCAACAGATAAAAGAACAACGATCTTCAAAGCCAAATCTCTCAAGAACATCCAGCCAGTCATATGTGTTCTTAGTTGTTCACATATTCAGTCATAGGCAGAAAAGATTAGATTAGAACTATCTTAAGCCTAGTGTGAACGAGTTCATCATACTCCTTGTTCTTCATTGTAAGAAATCGTTCATAGTTGGAAAACCCAAACCCAAACCCTTCTACCCAGAAAAGGTTAGGTTAAGGTACGCCTGCTCGAAGAGTGTAATTCGAGTGGCTAGGTTCTTCGCATTGCAAACCGAAGGTAGGCTTCACCGTGCCCGAAACGATTGGTTACGTTTTGATACAGTACGTGGAAACTTGTATCCAAATTTCGAGGAATCGAGCCGCAACGCCATCGATTGCGTGTAAAGTAAGTGGTATCCTTAGTGGATTACCAGATGGTTTTCTGGTCGTGGACGTAGGAGTAGTTTCTCCGAACCACGTTAAATAGCTTTGTTCTTTACTGTTTTATTTATGCATTCAGCTAACTCATCATAAGCATTCTTTCAAGCTGCATAAACTGACTAACTGAAAAGAGAAACAAAGCTTTGCAATATATTTGAAGTAACAGACGGACTTTCCGAAAACCCACCATATTCCGCACACAGCCAGCTGTGTCGATCAAGCTGCCTTCCAGCTGGATCGAACACAGACAGCTCACTCAAGAGTTTTAATTGGAAAAGGTTTTAAACCTTGGTGTATTCACCCCCCCTCTACACCAAGGTATCCGTCTCGGGACCAACAATTGGAATCAGAGCAGTGGTTTAAAAGATCACTGTATCTGTGTCAAGTCAGCCTCTTTGCTGATAGTGGTCACCTGAACAGATCCTTCAAAGTTTCAAAATCTTTTTAAAATCATTATATTGCATACTGTCATGGAATCTTCCGACATTCTCTGTCGATGATTATCAGATCTGAAAGTTTCGACTCAAAAGCTTTCTGTGCGCACGACACGACATGATGTGGGATGTTATCACTAACGGACCCATCGTCATCATGAAGTCAGAAAGAGAAGCAGAAACCACACCTGGAGCTGAACCAGTACTTCGGCAAGTTGTGAAGCCCAAAAGGGAGTACTCTCCAGAAGAAAGAAGACAAGCTGGATTGGACAGCTACGCTCGCAACGTCATCTCCTCAACGGTGACGGACGCTTATCTCAGCAAGATCATCAACTGCGAGACAACTAATGGGATGTGGGACACTCTAGCCAAGTTGTGTGAAGGCTCAGAGGAAATTTAAGAGAACAAGTTCTCAGTTGCATGCCAGAAATTCGATAATTTCAAGCAACTCCCCTGTGAGTCCATCGAGCAAATGGAGCTCAGATTCTCCAACCTCGTCATCGAGATCGAGACGATCCGAACTGGAAAATATACAGTTCGAGATAAGAACTTAAAAGTTCTTGCAGCTCTCTCCTCAGAATGGTGCACACACAAAGTGGTTCACCAAAGCAGAACTGATCTTGGCAGCATGGAGACGAAAAAATTGTTCTCCATCTTGAAAGCCAACGAATTTGATCTAAGGATCACAAGCGGAAAATCATCCAGCCGAATAAATAAAACGGAGCTGACTCCCAAGGCAAAAGAGAGAGCCTTCAAAGCTCAATCAAGAAGATCAGCTCAATCAGCTCAGCTTGGAAGGACCAACAAGGAGCACAGAAATATGAGCAAAGAAGAATTGCGCGAAGAAGTTTCCATGCTCGTACGGAACATCAATAGGCTGGATCACAGCAAGGAAAATTACAAGAAGATCGTGAAGGTTCATCACGACAAGGAACTTGACCCAAAGAGAAACCTAGCTGACTCATCTTTCCGAAGAAAGGATAAAGGATTCGAAGCGAGCGAAATGGATGATGATCAAATCTCCTTCTCCGACTCAAATGAGGATGATTGCTCTGATTAAGATGTCTGAAACATCTTATTGAATCAACCGATGAAGAAAATGAAGAAATCCAGCTAGCTGACTGGGACCAGCTGTGAAATAAAGACAGCTAGATACAAAACTAAAAACTCAGCCAGTCTCACTGTTGAGTACATTGGTCTCAAGAGAAGAATTCAGAAGCAGCAGATGAATCAGCTGGATTTGGGACAGCTGACCTTATCAAAGAAATGAGCCAATGATGAGAAAATCCGCTCAAAGGAAGTAGGATGCAGCTGAAGAAAAAGCCACATGCTATCAAATCAAGGGAGAACTCTACTTAGCTAGAAAGAGAACAAAAATCAAGTAGAATATCCAGCATGATGCACTCACCAAGATAAAACTCAGCTGGAATCACCAGCTGAAGAGAACCCTGATCCAGCGGAGCAATCAAGCTGATTCTCTAACCCAGCTGACGACATGAAAAGCACCCAAGAGATTTCTCAACATCTGAAGGACACCGTTGTTGGGAAAATTCACACAGAAGCACAACATACTGAAATCTAAATCAAGATGATGTGTGAATTACTTGGACTGCTCAATCCGGATGAAGAAAAATCATCCAGCTGAGGGGGAACAAACTCAGCTGGATCTCAAAGCTCAGTTCAGAAGGATTACCCAGATGAAGGCTAATCAAGCTCAGCTGGACATCAGTCGCAGAGCTCAAAGGAACTCAGCTGAAGGAAAATCAAGCTAATCACCAGATACTTAGCTGAGGAGAAAACTCAGTCAAGCAAAGGAAAAGACCGTCGTGGTATCAGTTGACTTCTATGTCCAAGCTGGCCGGTTTGCATCTCATGCATTTATTGCTCTGAGGAATATGCTATTTAAGTCCAATTATTTTGAATTCTTATTTTAAGCGGACATATATTCCTTAGTTAAATTGCTTGATAAGTTTCCTTTCCCATCGCATTAATTATAAAGTCTGCAGAGTACTGTAGCACGGTAGGATCAAGGCAGAACGTCAAACGTTTGAACTGCCTAACGCGCGGTTGTAATACACTAGCCGTAAGCACGTTAGCAAAACGTGATGAGTGAATATCTCCCAGTCGTTGATCAGAATATCAGCTGTTTCAATCTCAACCGTTGATCCATTATGGCAATTGATATATATGGAAAAAATACGCGGATTCTTTCATATTTCATCTTTATCTCTGTGAATTTCAAATCTTCAAAACCTCTATCCATTTTCTACAAGTTCTTCGCACGATCAAAATCAACAGATTGCAGAAATGGCACCCAAGTAATCAACCGCATGGATGAACCAGTTTGAAGCTCTAATGACAAAACTATCTTTTGAGAGTGTTCTATCCACCTCCAACCTCCATGTTTCAGAACTAAAAGAGATGGTGGATCTTGTTGCAGACTTCGGTCTCTTGCTGTGGGCAACCTCCATGCCCAAGCTTATGCTGAAGAAAGATGTTGCCCTCTTCTACCTCAACATCATTGACAAAGACGGCTTCTACTCATCTTCATTCGATATGATCGTCAAGGGCGCTAACGGAAAGTATGATTCAGCAACCGTCAACATCAAACTCAACAGAATGCTGCGAAAGGTGTTCAATCTACCTAGAAAAGGAGAATTTATTCCAGACGACTACAGCCGTGAGGAAGTGGATGAATTCTTCAGTCAAGAGATGCTTATCTCCCCAGAGCCGTACAGAGCGAGCATGTCAAAGCTCCTACTCAAGCCAAAGTACAGGCTGCTGCTGGATATTACGCAGAAGTGTATTCTTGGGATAGCTGGATCTCAAGGAGAGATCAGTATTCCAAAGCTCAAGCCAATGATTGCCATGATCAAAAGCGCAAAATGTCAACTGGTTTGATTTCTTACTCAACCGACTGGTCAAGGAGTCAGAGAAGATCAAGTACGACTCCACCAGGACGACATATTCAAGCTCAGAGCCTCTGTATCTATGCTCTAAGATTTCGTTCTTGATAGAGCAAGCTGTGAAAGGGCACACAGTAAAATGGGCTGATTCAGAACCGTTTCCAGAAACAAAGATTCTCTTCCAGAGAATTAGTCAAATCAGTGATCTCCTGAAGAAACAGCCTGCTGTGAGCAAAGGCAAGAAGCAGCTGGAATGAACAGAGGCAGAAGTTCTTGCTGAGAATAAACAAAGAAAAATGAAGACAGCTGACCCCAAACCAGCTGGAGGCCCAGCTGAAAAGAAAAAGAAAACAGCTGTCATTCCACCAACTGAGGCGAGCTCTTCTTCAGAAGCAACTCCAAGTCAAGCAATGGTGATTCTCTCCCCACAGCCAGTGTCGGCCTTCAATCAATTCGGATCAAACATCCTGGCTGAGATGGGATTGAATGATGGATCGTCATCCAGCTCAGAGGACGAGCTGGATAATCCAAGGAGTCAGACACCTCTTCCACCTTCCCCGACCCAGGTTATCGCTCAAGTACTTGGCGATATTCCTGTTCATCCCAGCTCACCCCAGCCCTCACCGCCTCACAGCTCTCCACTGAAACAGTCTTCTCCTCCACCCAGCTCTTCAACCAAAGAGCCATCTTCTGTGAAAGAGCATGCAGATATTCAACTGGTTGAAGCTCCTTCACAGCCAGCTGACACCCAAGCTGAACCCTCTTCCACTAATCCCAGCTCACCCCCAAAACAGCCATCACCCAAAGTTCAATCTCCCACGCAGTTGGCTGATGCTTCTTCACAACCTACTGTGAACCCAATTGATCCAATTTCTCAAATCTCCACAGAATCAGAGAAGAGTGATTCCACTACCTCTCTATCATTCAACTCCACTGGCTCAGCTTTCATGGAAGCCATGTATGAGGATTTACGCATTGCAGGGATCAAGAGTGCTCTAACTCAGTATCCAATTTTGGCTCACCTGCCTATCGCCCTCACCAAAGTCGGAGATCTCAAATTTTATCTTGCCACCAAGATGGCAACCTGGTACCAGAATGAGCAGCTGATAGAAACCTTCTCCTACGAGAAGTTGAAGAGAAGCTTGCCTCCAGCACACATTTGGCTTTGGAATCCTGGAGGATGCATACTTGCATCAGGATGAGCTCATTAGAGGTATCATCAAAGTATCTCAGCAATACCCCAAGCCGCACCCAGCAGATGTCTGGGAGTCAGCCAACAAGCTTCTTACAGCAGCGGGATGAGAGACACACTCTGGAACTGACAATTCCAAAGAAGTCTCAGCTGAGATTACCAAGGAAATTGTACCAGAAAACACAGCTGAGGTAATGATCATTGAAGAACCAGCTGAACCAGAGAAAGCAGCCCCACCAAGTCTAATTCCCGATGACACTCGCGCACTGGTCGAGTTTGAGGCAGACAAACCCAGTCATGTTGAATCTGGAACCCAAACGGACTCAGCTGTCGAGCTATCAACCGCCATGAAAGAAGCAATCTCTAAAGAGGTTGAGGAAATACTTTTTCAGGACAGACTGAAGTCTCAAGTCGATGTCATCCTGCGATTCACAGCTCTAGACTGTCAAGTTCAAGAACAACAGCGAACAATTGATGAAGTCCATAAATTTGCCCAAAATTTACAAGAACATACAAGTCTAGATCTCAAGCAATCTCTCGTCTCTCAAAGCATTGATCAGTCAAACCATCTAGAGAAGAGAGTTCCTGAGATAGTAACAAGACTTCAAGCTCCACTGGTCGATGATATAGCAAATCTTTCAAGACAGCTGGAAGCCATCAAAAAGTCTACTCTCTCCAACAGCTCTGACATCCGCCAGCTTTTCAACCTATTCAAGGATCTGGATGCTTAGTTCAATGGCGGAAGCAGAAGATCGATCAGCTGAACATCGCCACAGCTGAAAACACAGCCAAGATCGCTGATGTTGAAGCTGCTCTCTCCAAGCTCAACGCAACAGTTGCTAACCTCTCTGCCTCCCTTGTTGATAATGCCAAAAAATGGGAAGATAAGAATGAAGCTGGAAAAACAATTGAGATGGAAGCTACAACTCAGGGAGAACTGGTGCAGCCCAATCAGTCAGAAATCGACGAATTTGCTAAAGAGCTGGATGAGGAAGAGCCAACTGCAGCAGTCAAAGAGACATGGAGAGAGAAAATGCCAAAAAGGGGGAAGATAAGAATGAAGCTGGAAAAACAATTGAGAGGGAAGCTGCAACTCAGGGAGAACCGGTGCATCCCAATCAGTCAGAAATCGACGAATTTGCTAAAGAGCTGGATGAGGAAGAGCCAACTGCAGCAGTCAAAGAGACATGGAGAGAGAAAATGGTCGCTCTCGCCAAAGCTTGTGGATATAAGCCAGAAGAATACAATGACTATCACTGGCTGTGTAACTTTCACAACGAGCAAAGAAGAGAATTAGAGGAGCTAGACAAGATTATCAAAAAGAAAGCTGAATCGCTCAAGCCTGCTGAGAAAAAGCAGAAGACGAAAAGGCAGAGCTACATGCAAGCTAAGAAGAAACAAGTCCAAGCAGCCTCAGCCGACAAGAAGAACCCATATGATTTCAATGAAAACTGGGAACAATGCAAAACAGAATTCATCAAAGAATTCTACTACTTGAATCAATACAAAGGCATGGATCCAGAAATTGCCTTCCAGGATTATCTCCTCGAACTCCATGAGACGGATCTAATGATGGCAAGATCAATTGCTCTATATGCCAAGAGAAACAACATCCAGCTAAAGGCTCCAAAAGTCAAACAATTAAAGCATCCCACTTTAGCTGGAACGAACCTTCCTGACAATGCCCAAATTATCAAAGAAATTCATCAACGTACGAAAGAGGAATCTCCAAAATGAAAAATCAAGACGAATGGAAGGAGTTGGAAGAATTCATCTTCAACAGATATGGTCTCAAAACTGACCATCAAATTGACGAACTGAGGAAGTAGAACAGCTGAAGACCCAGCCAACTGGGAATCGTTTCTTTTGAATTTTTTGTATTTAGAAAGTTGTAAAATTTCCTCTTATGAATGAAAAGTTCTTTTTATCAAAATCAACCTGAAGACAATCTCTCTTTGTCCAGGCTCTGAATATGATTTTCTGCTGTGAATGTTTAATCTTTTGAAACCCCGTTTCCTATTAAGGGGGAAGCAAATTATTTTTCCAACTTGGGGTTTAATTTTAATCATCAAAAAGGGAGAAATTGTTGGGAAAATTAATAAAGTTTTGATTTGATACCAAAACCCAGCTGACCCCAACTGAGTAGATGATTGCGCAAGCCTAAGTGTTTTTCCAGCTCACATGTTTGAGCTTATAGAGTTTCTAAGTTTACAGGTAGAGTCGCTGAAGATAGCACAAGACATAGCAGAAGACATAGCTAAGCGGACACAGCTGAGGAATTCAGCAGAGCAAACTCAGCAGAGCAGACCAAGCAGAATCAAAGACCCAGCAGTATCAAGACCCAGCTCAGTGACGGGAACCCAGCTCAGTGTCGAAGACCCAGCTCAGTGTAAAAGACCCAGCTAAGTGTCGATGACACAGCTCAGGTCTGAGACACAGCTCAAATTAATGACACAGCTCAGGTTGAAGACACAGCTCAGGTTGATGATATAGCTCAGGTCTAAGACACAGCTCAGAGTCGAGACGCAGCAGAGTCGAAGACGCTGAAGACACAGAAGAGACGCTTAGCAGCTCGAAGACGAAGACAAACTCCAAGACAAGATCCCGGTGTCAGAAGATCTCATCTAACATGGTCCAATCAGAGATGAGGAATAGCTTCTGCAGATGCAGACCTACATCGTAGGCGTAAGGCTAGAAGTCAAAGAGAGTAGGTGAGATTCAAACGGCTCTCTTTCAACGGCTAGTTTGAATCTCCACCTATATATATCTCCTTCTCCAGAGACTGAAAAAAAGACTGAAGAAATAAAAGTGCCAACAGATAAATGAACAACGATCTTTAAAGCCAAATCTCTCAAGAACACCCAACCAGTCAGTTGTGTTCTTAGTTGTTCACATATTCAGTCATAGGCAGAAAAGATTAGATTAGAACTATCTTAAGCCTAGTGTGAA